>CM053028.1:311367250-311779270 GCA_028564925.1 Lithobates sylvaticus | reverse complement strand
ACTCCACGTGGGTGCCTGAAGGGAGAGAGGAGGAGGAGGAGGAGGATGCGGCGTCACATGTCCAATGAGGCAGGATGCCCCCTGGAGGCCAGCTAGAGGCCAGCACAGCAACTGTATCACACCGCAGAGCTCCGTCTGTGCAGGGCGCTGCCTCTGCACGTTATCACAAAAGTTCTTTGGTGTGGGCCTTTTTTGAGACGAGTGCATCAGATCGCACCACTGCTATTTGCAATATTTGTCTCAAGCGTATCTCGCGTGGCCAAAACATCAGCCGCTTGCTCACCACAAGCATGAGCAGACATATGTCGACCTGCCATGCAGCTCGTTGGCAAGCACACATGAAAGACCCACACCAAAGAAAAAAGCGGACCTCTCCTTGCTCCTCATCAGCTGGGATCTCCATCCCCACTATATCTTCAGTCCTCTCTGAAAGCTGCTCTGAGAGGACTGAAGGTGTAGAATTAGGTGTGTCACAACCAAGTACTTGCAGTACACCGACGTCCGATTGTAGCAGGCAAATTTCCCTGCCCCAGCTGCTGGACCGTCGAAAGAAGTATACTCCCAGCCATCCACATGCCCAGCGGTTGAATGCTAGCTTGGCTAAATTGCTAGCACTTCAACTGCTGCCTTTTCAGTTGGTAGACTCGGCCCCCTTCCGTGAGTTTGTTCAATGTGCGGTTCCTCAGTGGCAGGTTCCCAAACGCCACTTTTTCTCACGGAAGGCGATTCCGTCTCTCTACCGGCATGTGGAAGGCAATGTCCATGCCTCGCTGGACAGGGCGGTCAGTGGTAAGGTGCATATTACTGCTGACTCATGGTCCAGCAGGCATGGACAGGGATGTTATCTTTCTTTCACGGCCCATTGGGTCACTCTATTGGCAGCTGGGAGGGATGCAGGACAAGGTGCAGTAGTGTTGGAGGTTGTTCCACCACCACGCCTCCAAAATGCTACTACTGGTTGTGACACACCTCTCTCCTCCACCCCCTCCTCTTCTTCTTCCTCCAGTGCTCTGTCCTCGGAACCAGCGGTGCTCCGTAGGCGTACAAGGGGCTACGCGAGTACGCAGGCAAAAAGATGCCATGCCATGCTTGCGCTGGTGTGTTTGGGGGACAGGAGCCACACTGGGGCAGAGGTTCTGGCAGCTCTGCAGGGGCAGGCCGAGAGGTGGTTGACGCCACGCCAGCTTAAGCCAGGAATGGTGGTTTCTGACAATGGCACCAACCTCCTCTCCGCCCTGCGACAGGGGCAGCTCACCCATGTGCCCTGTATGGCTCACGTCCTCAACCTGGTGGTGCAGCGGTTCTTGGGCAGGTACCCAGGCTTACAGGATGTCCTGAGGCAGGCCAGGAAAGTCTGTGTGCATTTCCGCCGATCTTATAATGCCAGTGCTCGGCTGACAGAGCTGCAAAAGGAGCTGAACCTGCCCAAGAACCGCCTAATATGTGACATGCCCACCAGGTGGAACTCAACGTTGGCCATGCTGCAGCGACTGCACACGCAGCAGAGGGCCATCAATGAGTACCTTTGCGACTACGGCACCAGGACAGGGTCAGGGGAGCTTGGCTTTTTTTCCCCACGCCAGTGGAGCATGATCAGGGATGCATGCACTGTCCTCTCACCATTTGAGGAGGCCACGAGGATGGTGAGCAGTGACAGTGCATGCATCAGTGACACTGTACATCTTGTCCACCTGTTGGAGCATACGCTGCGTGGGATAATGGACAGGGCACTTGAGGCAGAACAGAGGCAGGAAGAGGAGGACTTCCTTGCCTCTCAAGGCCCCTTTTATCCAGACAGTGTTCCTTCTGTCCCACCCATCACACAGAAGAGGATGAGGAGGAGGAGGAGGAGGAGGATTGTGTGAGCATGGAGGTGGAGCCTGGCACTCAGCATCAGCAGCAGCAGTCTTTTAGGGATGATGTACAGTCCCAACAAACCAGTGGACTTGTACGTGGCTGGGAGGAGGTGGCTGGCGATCATGTCATCCTCAGTGACCCAGAAGACTCCGGACCGAATGCCTCAGCTAACCTACGTAGCATGGCCTCCCTGATCCTGCAAAGCCTGCGGAAGGATCCTCGTGTTCTTCGGATCAAGGAGAGGGACCATTACTGGCTGGCCACTCTCCTTGATCCACGGTACAAGGGTAAGGTTGCGGACCTTATCTTGCCGTCGCAGAGGGAGCAGAGGATGAGACATCTCAGGGAGGCCTTGCAGAAAGGTCTGTGCAACGCGTTTCCAGAAACTGGGAGATTACAAACTCCTGGTCCTGGACGACGAGTTGCTGAGGCTTCGGTCAGTAGCAGAAGGAGCGGTGGGGAAGGTGGAGGTCTGACCGATGCGTTCAGACAATTTTTTAGTCCGCAGCCCCAAGGTATGATCGGTTCCAGCAACCATCGCCAGCGTCTGATATACATGGTGCAGGAATACCTAGGGGAAAGGTCAGACTTGGACACCTTTCCCACCGAAAATCCTCTAGCTTACTGGGTCCTGAGGATGGATCACTGGCCAGAGCTTGCACAGTATGCAATTGAGCTACTGGCCTGTCCTGCATCCAGCGTTCTTTCCGAACGCACATTCAGTGCTGCTGGAGGATTTGTCACCGATCACAGGGTGCGCCTGTCCACCGACTCGGTTGATCGACTGACCTTCATAAAAATGAATCAGTCTTGGATCACCACCAGCTACCAGGCACCTGAAGCGGATATAACGGAATAATTTATAATGTCACATCCCTTCAAGACTGCCTATGCTGATGCTGAGTGACTGTCCTGTTATGTTCACTGACTTTCCTCTTCCTCCTCCTCAATGATCCATGCCACCACACCAGTGCCTAAGGCACAATTTTTTCAGCCCCTGTATAACAGGGGCATGTAATTACAATTTTTGAAAAAAATGCTTCGCAACAGGTGTGACTGCTGTGCTCCAAGTACAGTATCTGTGAGGGGTTGCAGTGTTGTGGCACCAGCACCAGTGCCTAAGGCACAATTTTTCAGCCCCTGTTGGGGCGTGTAATTACAATTTTTAGGCAATGCTTTGCAACAGGTCTCATTGCTGTGCTCAGAGTACAGTATCTGTAAGGGTTGCAGTGTTGTGGCACCAGCACCAATGCCTAAGGCACAATTTTTCAGCCCCTGTTTAACAGGGGCGTGTAATTACAAATCTTGATCTAATAGTTCACAGCAGGGCCCATTCCTGCGCCCACCAAGAGTAACTATGAGGGCCTACAGTCTTGTGGCAACACCGTCCACCACCACCACCACCAAAGGCCCAATTTTTCTGCCCTGTTCAACAGGTGCATGCAATTACAAATCTTGATCTAATGACTCACAGCAGGGCCAATTCCTGCGCCCACCAAGAGTAACTGTGAGGGCTTACAGTCTTGTGGCAACACCGTCCACCACCACCACCAAAGGCCCAATTTTTCTGCCCTGTTCAACAGGTGCATCCAATTACAAATCTTGATCTAATAACTCACAGCAGGGCCCATTTCTGCGCCCACCAAGAGTAACTGTGAGGGCTTACAGTCTTGTGGAAACACCGTCCACCACCACCACCACCAAAGGCCCAATTTTTCTGCCCGGTTCAACAGGTGCATGCAATTACAAATCTTGATCTAATAACTCACAGCAGGGCCCATTCCTGCGCCCACCAAGAGTAACTGTGAGGGCTTACTGTCTTGTGGCAACACCGTCCACCACCACCACCACCACCACCAAAGGCCCAATTTTTCTGCCCTGTTCAACAGGTGCATGCAATTACAAATCTTGATCTAATAACTCACAGCAGGGCCCATTCCTGCACCCACCAAGAGTAACTGTGAGGGCTTACAGTCTTGTGGCAACACCGTCCACCACCACCACCACCACCAAAGGCCCAATTTTTCTGCCCGGTTCAACAGGTGCATGCAAGTACAAATCTTGATCTAATAACTCACAGCAGGGCCCATTCCTGTGCCCACCAAGAGTAACTGTGAGGGCTTACAGTGTTGTGGCTACACCAACATCTAATAGGGCAAATTTCTGCAGAGTATATACGGCAGGCCCCTACTTTCAAACATCCAACTTACAAACGACTCCTACTTGCAAACGGAAAGAGAAAACAGGAAGTGAGAGGAAATCTACCCCTAGGAAGGGAAATTCTATCCTGTTACATTTAATTTGGGAAAAAGGTATCTCCTCTCTACTGATGCTTTATCACCAATCCTTGTTTCAATTAAAACCCCACTTTTCCAAAAACATTTGTCATTGGGACGGAAAGTGAGGTGAAATGTTCTGAACAGATGTGCAAAGACAGCAAATGTTACAGGGGTGATAACCCCTCCCTATGTTCTCCAAAAAGCTTAAAAATAGATTTTTTTGGGATGGAGCTACACTTCATAATGTACCTGTTCAGATTCTACTTAAGAACAAACCTACAGTCCGTGTCTTGTTTGCACCACCTATATACTGCTGTTCAGAGTATATAGGGTTGTAGGTATAGGGTTTTATTTTGGGTGCGGGGTCCCCCTTAATATCCATACAAGACCCAAAGGGGCTGGGTGGGGGGGGGGGGTGATGGGGTAGCCATGCCATTTTTCTCAAGGATTTTCAGCCATATGGCGGCCAGGACATTAAAGCCGCAAGCTTCTTTTTTTCCTTTACAAATGTCATTTTGTGCAGGGACAGTTCTAAACACGGGAAACACATGCAAGTGGTTTTGATTTAAAATGACTGCTCCCGAAAAAACGTTAGTTTTTAAAAGTTCTTTTTGCATTGATATATGTCCCCTGGGGCAGGACCCGGGTCCCCAAACCTGTTTTATGACATTAACATGCATATTGGCCATTGTAATTAGCAATTTTGATTTTGAACGTTCGCGTCCATTATAATGAATAGGGTTCGAAAATTTGCGCAAACTTTCGGTCCGTTCGAAGGTTCTGGTGCGAACCGAACCCGGGGGTGTTCGGCTCATCCCTACTGGCTGGTGCTTTCACAGATTGAATAGGTATTAGCCAGGAAAGAGGAGCAGTGTTTTTTACCCATCTTGTAGGTGCCTCTGGCTCCCAAGCAAGTAATCTGTTTATCTGTTACTATGGTAGCAACAGTTTATGGTATATAAGGGCTCATCAGGACTAGCTCCCCACCTACTGAAGAATCACAATCATGGGGAAACGTATCTAGGAGGGAGGACTCGAGCCTGTGACATCATGAGCCTGTCTGCCGAGGTGATTAGTCAGAGTTTGACTTAAATTGTTTTGCACCGTGATTCTGGATTTCATGTAAATTTGATACCATGTGAGGAAATACAGGTTTTAAAGCAGACTACACTATGTTGAGACCTTTAACCATTTATGACCTGTGTGTTTGAGTGTAAATAGATTGGAGAAAGTGGAGTAGGTGGCCACCTGTTCAGACTGTGAAGGAATAAGAAGCCAGTTCATGAGGATTTCAGCAGTGGGGATTATATGACATAAGCATGTCTCCTATTCCCTTGAGGTGAGCAGGTTTTTCACCTGGTGATGGATAAGCACAGGAGTGTGAAGTAATTGAAAAAACACTGGAGTGTTTTTGAACACTTTGTGGACACTTAACTTTATGATTGGACTTTTGCTAGTTATATACATTTTTTATATTAGTGAATTATTATCACAATTTATGGTTCACCGTGACTTTTAACGTGGTATGGTTGGAGATAAGAGTGTTGTGCTACACTAATTTCACTGTATGAATTCAATATAGATATAAACATTTTCAGCAATCACCAACAGCAGCTAACTCTCCCTAATTTGCGACAGGACTGTCCAACACACTGTGAGCATGTTTGTGACTCAATGTAAATAAAATAATTTTCAGGAATCAGCAGTAGCAGTGGGTAGATTTCATGCACTAGCACACACTAAACAAAGGCAGCTGGAAACCATGACTTTTATAGGGAGGGGGATAGCACTAAGAAAACCCCTATGATTGGCCTTTCTAAGCCACCTGGTCATAATTTAGAGGCCAGGAAGTATATGCTTGGCAACTGGTTGTTATAGACATGAATGGTCACATAGGTTAGGCACTTTCTTTAACTCATGGTTGATACTAACCAGAAGTTCATTCATAGCAAAAAGGAAATATTCAAATGCTTTATTTTATTTATCAGCCTACATTAAAAAAAATTCAGCTGTAATATGATTGGTTGGTTTGGGTATCAAACCATTTTCTTTTTCCTTTTTTCAGCTTTCTAATTTTTCTGTAGGAGAAACAGGAGATGCTATGCTGCTAGAAGAGAATAATAAATGCAGTTCTTTTTTAGAAGATTCAGGTTTTTTAAATGTTTCTTGTATTGTGTTTTTTATTTTTATATCTTTCAAATTACCAAGTAAAAATCTATTTGTCCTTGTTTCATTGTGCCTGATGACAACAGTATGTGTCACTCTTTGGGTACACGCTTCCTTCCATTTTCATTTAGCTATAGCTTTTAAGATTTGATAACACTTTCATTGCACAATGCTTCATACATTGTACAAAAGTCTGATTAAATCAGCAAAGGAGCAATTATGTCAGATTATTCAGAATTGTAAAGTCAATAAATTACAGGTGCAATGCAGGAAGGAAAAGAAAATTAGAATCTGTGGGTGTGACAATTAATTTTCAAACTGACAAGTTATCACGCTGAGCCGCTATTTTGGAAAGGATAAATATGAAGGCAATAACAAAAGTAGAAAACATGAAATAAGGAATCACAAGTGTAGAAACTGCAGGACTTGAAAAGTAAATGGGACTTTCAAATGTCAATTTTAGTTTCTCTACTCTTCAATGAAGCACAAATTGCATTTAGTTGATGTACAGTAATAGAATGGCTCATCAAATTACTATCAGTTTAGGTTATGCAAGGTATAAGGCAACATCAAAAAATATTTTATATTATGTATGAATTGATGAAGAGCAGAAATGTTGTTAAAATTCTGCAACAATAAGCAACTAAAAAGACTAGCAATAGTGACTAAGCTTGATTACAAAAGATGATGAAATCAACAGCTCATTCTAAAGACTTTTTGTAAGAACTTCAAACTCCAGGCATATATTCATATTCATTTGATATGTAGAGTTCCTTGAATTAACATTAAATGAAGAGAGAAAATTTCTTAGCTTAAACTCGGGGGTTGATTTACTAAAATTTTCAGCATTTGTTCATATCAAATAACAAATCAAATTCTATAGTAATAAAAAAATGTCTCTGCCTGACTGGGTATTGGAAGATAACATAAGCTAGGGTAAAAAATGTATTTTAACATTTCAAAATTAATAATTTGAAAATGAATGGGCAATAATGTATCTTTCTATTAACACAATACATTTGAAACTTTAGCTATCATTAATATCATTAATATGTAATATTAGCCACATTTTCTGTTGCCTAAAGGCAACCATAAAAACCACCTCCAAAGTGTGCATTCTCATGGCCATACTTTATGTGAAATTATTCAATCAATCAAAGATGAATGTTTATACTTATTGGAAGCACTGTGTCTTTAAAGCCATATTATTATCATTATTATTATTATTATTATTAATAATATTGCTTTTTTATTTGTTTTGGTGCGGTAAAAAGTTGACATTTTTGTCAGATGTTTTGTCTGTGAACCCAAGGGGGGTATTTTCCTTTATTTTCTCTCTGTGCAAGTCCTGTACAAGAAGTTGGGGTAGTGGTTGTAAATGGGACAGAAAAGCATGGACATTTTCAGATGTTCATGCCCTTTCCCACAAAATACTCTTGCAAAACCTCATCTTGCTGAGTTGGATTTTTTTGTTTGTTAGCACTAGAAACTATTTATTAGTATTGATGCTTTCATCCACTGCAGCTGAAATATCTACTGTAGTTGCCTTATTAAATGTCAGGCTCCACTATAGGCATCTCTGTGGTTTAGAATAAAACCCTAAAACAATGCTTATTATATATATCTAATATTAATGTACATTTCCATGTATAAGAAATATCTTCTGGAAGTCACTTGCCATTCAGAAAGGGTATCCAAAAACTATTTGGTCCTGAAGGCAGATGATGCCCTATTAGATATTTGTAATATTAAATATCTGGAATAAAACTTTTGAGGAAACCTAGAGGTTTTTCAATTCAAGTTACTTTAATCCATACACACTACATTTATGTTAGGTACCATTTCTGTTTTACAACTGCTCTGTAATACATTAAATCTTCAGAAAATAAATCACATATTACATCTAAAGCCCCATCTAAAGCCGGTCGGATTTTCGCATGGATTCTGTCCGATCGGACAATGTTGTCGAAAAATCCGACCGTGTGTATGCACCATCGGACAGTGTACGTCGGATTGTCCGACGGACAAAGTCCTATCTCCTGCTGGATCGATTTTTGGACAACAAGGTCCAATCACACCAAATCTGATCGTGTGTATGGTAGTCCGACAGACAAAGTGCTACGCATGCTCAGAAGAAATTCTGTGACGGAAGCGCTCGGTCAGGTAAAACTACCTTTCCTAATCGACACAGCACATTCGTCACGCTGCAATGTTAAAATGTCTTTAATGCAGCGCATTCTCTTTTTCTTTACAATGCAAGAAGAATGACATGTTTTAGCTGCTCCTATTCACCCGCACTTCTCACAAACTTAGTTCTTTATTAGTTTTCAGGATTTCTACACTACATGTTTATTTGTACTCAGATCGTAAAAGAATATTTGTTATTTTTTTTGGATGCTTTGTCATTTTTTTTTTTTTTGTTGGAAGACATATTTTAAGGAGCTTTTATTTTTTTTGGAGGGGGGTTGTGTCTCAACTTAGCAAAACAACTTTATTAACATTTGTATTTGTTGCTTAAATTTACTAGGAGTTTGTTGGTTGTTGGTGCCCCTTGTTAATTATACTTTATGATTAGTGAAATGTACCTGCCTACTCACAAATAAACTGTCATTGTAGAAAAGTAAAACACATAGGCAATGATTATTTCAAATCAAAAAGACCTTTATTTAGGTGTCAGCAACAAACCAGAGGAACGCAGCGATGAAGAAACTTGGGGAATTTGCAAAGCCTTGGCCCCCCACGGCAACCATCATTTTTGAAGCGTCGAAAATTGGGGGCCTGAGGAGTACCTATCTAAATAATAAGGGAGTGCAATCTGGTCCTGAAGTCCAAAACATCCGGAACTGCAGCAGATGCCATCTAGGTCCCCAGGCTCTGGTCCTACGAGAGGCTCCATCTTCTCTCAGACCAGACTGAATTCAGGTCGTCACTCTCAGGTCTTCCTTCCACGCTTCCTTGCACGCCGTGGCTGTGTTGCTGGTGGGGTGGCAGAAGGAGGAGGAGGAGGCGGAGCAAGGTCACTATGGCAAACATGTGTGAGTGGGGTAATCCCCCCAGCCATCCCCTCATTTAGGACTTTGAGGATGACATCCTCACACATGCTGCGTTGCCCCACCTCCATACCCTTCATTTTAGTGGCAACCAAGGAGACAAAGGCCTCCTCGTAGGTGGGTGTGGCATATAGGGAGGCTGAAGCATCTCGGATCAGCTGGAGCGCTGACTCTCCCACCTCCCCCATCCTTTTCGCCCTTCTGTAGGGAAGGCGGAGGGGAGGGACTTGGGAGACAGTCAGGCTCCTACGTCTACCCCCCTGTTGGCTGCCACTACCCACCTCTTGGCTGCCACTAACCCCTGCCTCCTCCTGACTGCCACATTCCACAGCCACCTCCTGGCTGAGGTCTTCCTGTGTATGAAAAAGGGACATAGTTTCAGTTATTTGTTCATCATAAACACACAATTTTCATCTAGTGACTGTTGCAAAATGTTTACAAATAGAAAACCATACAATTCTCAGCCCAGCAGTTTAGATTCTTGCCCCAAATGTCTACAACACTACTGTCTGTTGATATGTCAAACACGTTAGGAACTAAGCAATTGGGGATCCTGAATTAAGTGAACATCATTCATTATTCCCAAAAATGGTAACAAAACTACTATACCTGGCTCAAGCTGGGCTCCTCCACATCTTCCAGACTGGAAGGCCCAGGTTGGTCCTCGGAAGCCTCATCAGGGGTGGCGTACGCGGAAGGACGCGTGCAAGGAAGAGTCGAGAGTGACTTCCTGACATTAGCCTGGTCTTTGAGAAAGTGGAGCCTGTCATAGTACCAGAGCGTGGGGGCATAGACATCATCTGCTGCAGCTCCAGATGCTTGGGACCTCCGGACCTTATTGCGCTCACGGAAATAGGTAGTCCTCAGGTTAGCAATTTTTACTCTTAACTTCGCCACGGTTGCCGTGGGGAACGTTGGCTTTACAAATGCCACAAGTTTCTGCATGGCTGCGTACCTCTTTGGTCTGTTGCTATAGTCGCGGTGTTTTGCCTGCTATAATAGGGGCATTTGCCTATATTTATCAATGAAGAGGGGGAGAAAACTCGCAAGGTTGAAGCCGTCCATAATCTCTGCAAGACACAACACCACACAAAACACTATAAATAATGTCAGTCAAAAGTCTCCTAATCTTCTCCATGAAGAAGCCTCAAGGTCTAATCAGTCTAGGCTAGTTATGTACCAACGTCAAATTGTACCTTCGTTATAGCGATCGTCTCGTGCGTGAGCTTTCTCTCCCCTCGTCTCACAGATCGTGGCTACGACACAGGCGTGTGACGTTTTATATACAGTGCGCATGCGTCAAACTCCGCCCGCCCCTGACGATCTTTCTCGTCTATTCCCCACCCCTTCTCTTTACGGCGCAGTGGGGGAGAGCACATGGCGGGGACACAGCAGGTGCGACCCAAATATCCCACCAACGAGGAGGAGGACGAGGAAAGGCCGAAGGCAGAAACGTCCCGATCCCGGAGCCTGAAATTCAAGGCCTCCAATATGTCATTTGGAGAAATGTTGGAGATGGTGGACATATTAAAGAGGAGCGACTATGATGGGAAGTATGGGCCTTACCTCAACCCCAATGTCCGCAAGGCCAAGATCATGTCTAAAGTTGTGAGGAGGCTGTACAATCATTTTGGGGTACAACGATCCAAGGAGCAACTGAGGAAATGCTGGTCAGACCTGAAACTGAGGGAGGCCGATCAGTACAGAAAGATCAAGCGAGTTCTTCAAAAAAGTAAGTAGTTGTGTTTTGTGTTTGATTTCTTGCTTGCATACTGCTCCATGTGTTTTTCTTTTTCCAAAGTTGTACATTCCAAAATGGCCACTTTCAGGTTCGTCTGTGCATTCGATCGTACTCAACCTCGATCTTTCTGCCACTGTCATGTTCGTGTGTGTCCATTCGATCGTACTCAACCTCGATCGTTCGGACACTTATAATACGAGGTTTGTTGTTTTTTTTGGAGAAAGGAAGTTTGTTCTCATTAGAAATGTCAATTTATTCGATGTAAAGGAGAGGTCACCCAGTAGCTGATTACCCATCTGGACTCTAGAGCACTAGTGCTGGGACACCCAAACCCACTTTTTATTATGCTTTTCTACACATGTGCTCCAGTGGATACTAGAGGGGGGTCTCCATCAAAAAAAATTCTACCAAAAAGCTAATCAGTTTTGCACCTTTACAAAGTGACTCCATTCATGTTGTTGTCATTTGTAACTGGCCCAACAAAAATATTGTCCCTCACTTTCAAGCAATGTTTGACATTTCCTATTTCTGCCATCAATAGATTGTGTTGCTAAATCTTCCTTTTGTACCTTCTCATAGGGGAGCGAAAACACGTGACGTCAGAGGAAACCACCAAACCAACACCTCCCAAAGAAGGGGAAAGACCAGAAGCAGAGGAGGAGGAGGAGGAAGGAGAGATCATAGAAATTGGAGAACTTGTCACCACAACAGGTGAGTGTGGGAGAACACAGCTACTGGTAAGCTAATCAATGTATGCCTGCCTCATTTCCAAGACATTTTTTTGGTTTTTGTTTGTTTTTAGGTGACGTGGATGTTGTGGAAGAAGAATCGCACTTTACCACAGAGAGTGCCCACGTACTCATCGGGGAGATAATGGTCTGCAATAGAGATTTAGATGACATAAAGCAAAACATCAATGATGTTCAACAAAAATTGAAGAACATCATTGATGTTTTAGGAAAAATCTGAAAACGCACCAAGTAATTCACACACATTTGTGGCTGCTTCTGCACACATTTGCAACTTAAGAACTGTGTGAAATTTAGAACATGCACACATTGTGTCCACATGTGCTAGCTCCCATCATGGTGGATGAATGCCAACGTTTTTTTGGGGGTGCAACCACTTTACGAACTACTAAAGTGGTTGTGGTGAAGGGGTTGCACCCCCAAAAAACGTCCATTCATCCCCATGATGGAAAATGGCACTTTTGAAGATTCTAGGCATGTGTTTTACCATCTAATGACCATTTTCAAAACCAAATTGTGTGCATGTTCTAAAATTCCAGTTTCCAGGGGTGACCCCCCATGTGATGAAGGCAAGATCAAACACAATTTGAACATATAGTCATGTCTGATCTTGGCTTCACTTTAGAAAGTTGATCTTTCCGAGTTCCTAGGTTCTGTTTTGCTCCATGCCTGGTTTTACCAAATGCGGAATGTTTGTAAACAATGTTGTAAATAACCCAGATCTTGTCACTTTTGGCAAGAAGTTTGTAAACGCACTTTTGAATGTGTTGGAAGTAAACTTTTTTACATTTCTAAATGTGTGGCTTCCTTATTTAAATACAAACAAGCATTATGTATGTCAAATGTAAAGGATTTGGGGGGCAATGGGTGCTATTTACTAAAGGCAAGTCCAGTTTTGCACTGCAAGTTTCTTTTCCAGGGCACTTTTGCACTGCACTTTTAGAGCATAGTAGATTTGACTTATGTAAATGACACCCAGAGTGATTTGTTTGAAAACACGTAGCACACCATGTTTGTGAATACACACATTTCTGTCATGGTGATGAAAAGGAGTATTTTGTGTGCGAGTTCTGCACTACAAACCTTCTCTAGACCCAAGATTAGGTATCAAACACACAACATGAGAATAATCTTTTTGGGAAGAAGAGACTGTTACCTCCTTTTGCCCCGAAAGTGCATTCCCACTGTCGAAGCCAAACGGAAAAAAATTCACGGTCAAATAAGCAATAATACGGAAATGACAAGAAATCATAGGTTGGTTGAAAAAAGAAATTTATTTAAAAATGCCTCTCACACATCGTCAGGCAGAGCAATGGCCCCCCTACCCACAAAGTAGTCCATATATTGCTCGCGGACCGCGCGGGCATTTAGAGGGGGCAAGCCTGGACGTGCCACTTGAAGGGCTGTGAGGTCAGCATTTGGAGGGCCCTCCACATCTGGGCCAACGGGCACCACATAGTTCCTGTTGTGTCGTTTTAAAAAGTTGTGCAATATGCAACAGGCAAGAACTATGTGGTTCAGTTTGTATTCCGCCAAGTTAATCGCCGTCAAGAACAGGCGGAAGCGGCTGGCCAGGATGCCAAAGATGTTCTCCACAACTCTTCGGGCTCTGGACAGCCTGTAGTTGAAGACCCTCTGGTCTGGGGAAGGGCCTCATCAGATGGGGAGTCAACGCAAACGCTTCATCTGCGACAAAGACGAAGGGGAGTCCTTCAGCATTCTCCTCTGGAAGTGGCAAGCACAGACTGCCACTTTGGAGACGCCGGTAGAACTCCGTGTGCGCAATGGCACCACCATCCGAGATCCGGCCGTTCATCCCCACGTCCACATACATAAACTCGTATGTGGCCGACACCACCGCCAACATCACTACACTATTAAACCCCTTGTAATTATAATAGTAGGACCCCGAGTTGGGCGATGGGACGATGCGGACGTGTTTCCCATCAATTGCCCCTCCGTAGTTAGGAAAGTCCCAACGGCTGGCAAAGTGGGAGGCCACAGTCTGCCATTCCTGTGGCGTGGAAGGGAACTGTGGAGTGAAACAAGAAAAAAAAATAAAAAAGAGGAAAAGTATTGACACAATATGGAGCTGTAGGTAGCTGCTCACCCCGGGTTTGAATAGAAAAAGAAAGGTTCTCCCTATGTGGTGGGGTTTTTAGGCAGCAATAGGTCTGACACAAATTATCAAACCAAAAGATTTTTAGTAAGAGACCAATACCATCCAGATCAAATTATGGAAAATTTATTCAAATTTAAAAGTAGAGTGACACATAAAAGGATGTAAAACACAAGCCCATACAGCATAAAAAATACACAGATACAATACACAAAATATAATAGGCTAACAAATAGCACCTGACCCCTCAACTGATATTGGTCAGAAGTGGTGGTTTTTAAAGATGAGACCAAAGAATAACTGACGCGTTTCGACCTGTTGTTTGTATCGGTCTTCCTCAAAGTATTTTTGGTCTATTGGGATAAAAAAGACAATGTAACAACAACTACTCTATTAAGTATTTCTATGTGTTGCACTTATGTCCATGTGTATTTTTATCATCAATATAGTTACCAGTATATGTGTAGTGTCTGTGATGGTCCTCTGTATGGGTACTCATAAAAATCCCGTCATCCTTCCTGGTGGCTTCCAAATTTGACTCCCATTGGTGGATCAGGGTGTAGCAGAGTGTCCAAACCGTATGTGGCTTACGAAGAGTCACACTCAAGATTGACTCGCCAGAGAGGGACCCCAGGACGACCCCCAAGGGGGTACAGCCAGGAGGGGGGGGGGGGGAGGAAAAACAAAGGGGCCAGCGATGGAACACCCGCAGCGACGGACTCCTGGAAAATACCAAGAAATCATTCATGGGCACAATGGAGAAAGCAAAATGTAAGAAAAAAGGGAGCCTTACTATTTAAGGAGAGGTCCCTAGTTTCGATGTACAAAGTTGCTAATATATTTGAGGAGTAGTATCATTGATATCATACTCCTAGGGATCAAAATGGACTTCATATCTAAGATGAGGCCCTTTTTCCCCCCAACAGACTATATATTTTTATAATTGACTGTTAGAGTTTATGAAAAATTAGATCATAAAATAGAAGGAAGTCTCAAAAGATGGGGAAGGGTGTGGGGTACAGAATGCAGGGGGTAATGGAGGGGGAAGGGGGGGGGGGAAAGGGGAAGAAGGGCGAGAGGAGGGGGGGGGGGGAGAGAGGGGAAGAGGTGGTGGGGGGAAAAAGAGGGGGAGGGAGGGAATGGGGGGGGGGGGAAAGGGAAGGGTTTATTGAGGGTGGAGGGGGCAAGAGGGAAGTGATGAGGGGAAAGGGAAAACTGAGGGGGGGAAGGGGGTGGGGAGAGAAATAGGGAAAAAGGGTATGGGGAGTGTAGGTTGAGGAGTGAGAAAGAATGATGTGAGGGAGGAGGGCAAAGAGAAAAAGAAAAGAGGAAACGAGAGGAATAGTAGGGACTCTATGTGTATGGCGCGCTTCATACACACAAAAGGGTAAGGGGAAAGAAAAAAAAAATAAAATAAAAAAATAAAATAAAAAAAATAAAATAAAAAGGGAGACATGGGAAGGGAAGAGGGAGAAAGGGAGAAGGGAAGAGAAGACTGGAGGGAAAGGAGAGGAAGAGGGGTCGTGTGAAAAGTGAGGGATGTTGGGAGGGGGAAAACTGGTAATAATGTGAAGACAGTGTGGTAAACTGACAGGTGTAGGGCAAAGGAAAATACAGTGAAAAATGAGTTGTGCCATGTGATGAGAAAGGATTGAAAATGAGGAGAACAGTGAAGGGAAGTGGAGGGGGAGGGGAGAGGGAGAAGGGAAAACGGGGAGTGGGAGTGGGGGAATGAAAAATGTGGTATGTGAAGCATAAGGATAAGGGGAATGTGTGGTAGGGTTGGGTAAAAGGGGAGGGGAGGGAAGGGGGAGGGGAAGTGGTTGGAGAATGGGATAGTGAAAATGAAAAAGAATGAGAAAGAACGGGAGGGGGGTGGGGGGGGGGGGGGGGGGGGAAGGAGGGGGGGGGGGGGGAAAGGGGAAGGGTGAAGGGGGGGGGGGAAGAGAAAAGGAACGGGAGAGGGGGGGGGTTTTATGACACCAAGAGGGGAAGGATAAGCTGGGGGACGAGGGAGGGGGGGGGGGAGGGGGGGGGGGAGGGGGGGGGGGGGAAAGGGAGAGGGGGGGGGGAGGAGGAGGGAGGGGGGGGGGGAAAGCGGGGAAAGGGGGTACTAGGGGTTCGTGTGGGGCCATGGGGGAAACGGTGAGGGAGGGAGGCGGAAATGTGTGGCAGAGGGACTGTTGACAATTACCTTCAAATGTTAAATGGAATCGCATGGGCCGCAAGATGGATGTATGTGGGGCTCTTAGCCTGAGCACAGTAGCCTTGGGGAGATCGATTTGAAGTCTCCAGAGTGGTCTATAAGGTAGAAGGAAGGGGGGAAGAATGGAAGGGGGGCTTTGTTAGGCCCCTCTTGAGATTAATGTCTGGAAGAAAAGATCCCTTAGATAGATAAGGAGTACTTACTGAGGTTCCAAGGAAGTGCCTGGAGCGTGCTGAGCCTTCTGCATCGGTGGAGTGTCATTCACCACCCTGCATGGCTTATAAATGCGCGCTCCCGAGAATGATTGGGCCGACGCCGCGGGGGGGGCCAGATCGTCCCCACCCCCCTCCCCCCCAGTAGCCGCACCCAAGGGAGCCCCCGGTGGCACCCTCAAGGCCAGTCATGGCGGCCAAACGGCCCGCCTCGTGTGTCCTCTCCCGGCGTTCTCCGGAGGCGTGCCCCGCAATTGCGTCATTCGCGTCGCAAAGCGCGTGACGTCATAGCCGTGCGCGCACGTACGGGGCCCCGCACATGCGCACAACGTCCGCGAATGCCGGAGGACGCCGCCAGCAAAGGGCCAACCCCCCTTGGAGACGCCCAGGACCAGCCTCGACGCTAGTGGGGGGAGGAAACGGGAGGGACAAAAGGCCACTCCCTCACCTTTGCTGGGAAGGCACAACGGTCAGGTACTGCAAGAAACCCTGACCCATACAGCGGGAGTCAGTGGCGCCACCTAGGGATGGAAGGGGAAATTGGTCAAAAAGTTATTGTTCGTACATAATTCTAAACAAAATTTAAACAAAACTGATCTGGGGCAACAAGTCACGATTTATATGAAACTGTTTATGTGACGTATAGTTCATTAGGACTAACTTTATTAATGTCTCTCTTTTGATCCAAAGACGTAGTCACAGTCCCACTGTGTTACAGCGGGATATTTTCATTATGTGGATCATATAATAAAGGTATTCTATTTTAAAAAAAAAATACCCTATTTTATATAGCAAGCTCTAAAGTATAGATATGAAGTTGAATTAAATGTTTGATTATATACTCAAGGAGGGAGGTGGTAACAATGGAATGTTTAAGGAGCCCTCATGAGAAATTAGTGAGGACACAATATACGTCAGATCTTAAAGTATCATGTACATGTGTCTATAGGCATAACAAACAAGGGGAGGGGGGGGGGGGAAGACGAAGCAGGAGTGACAAGCAGGGTGACATATGGATATGAAGGCCCTCATTGGGTCTTGCCAGACAAAGCAGAAGTGACAGGCAGGGTGATAAATGGATATGAAGGCCCTCATTGGGTCTTGCCAGACACGAAGCCCTTAAGAAAGGGGGCATATGAGATGGATTCATTCAGTCCTGGAGGCAAATTGGCCTGCAGTCTGTGAATCCATCTTTGTTCGTGCTGCAATAGTATCCTATTCCAATCACCGCCTCGGCCGGGGATGTGTACCCGGTCGAGAGCGGTGAAGGATATGATGGGCATTTTATAGTTGTGTTGGACAACAACGTGCCTGCCTAGGGCTAAATAATGATTTCCAATTTGCATGGAATATATGTGTTTTGACATCCTGCGATGAAACTCCTGCTTCGTCTTCCCCACATAAAAAGCCCCACATTCACAAGACATAATATAAACAATGCCTCTGGTTTGGCAGTTGACATAATGTGAAGGTTTAAAAGTCGTCCCGTTGGGGAGACTAAAAGTCCTCTCACGTCTGATATATTGGCAAAAGGAGCAGTGTCCGCATGGAAAAGAGCCAAAGACATTACAATGTCTTAGGCGATTTTGTTCATTTTTGTACTCACTCTGTACAAGTTTGTCCTTGAGGGAAATGGCCCTTTTAAAAGTGATTGAGGGTTGTTCGGACAGAAAGCTATTTACTTTGGGGTCATCCAGCAGGATGCTCCAATGTCTCTTTAGGATGTTGCGGATATGTTTATGCTGTTGGGAATAGCGGAGTATGATCCGAGTAGGCTCATTTTTGGCATTTTTTACTTCCCTAGTCTTTTTAGACAGTAATTTGGAACGTGTTTCCAAGGTGGTTCTATTATAGGCTTTCCGTAGACATGAACGGCTGTAGCCACGTGCAAGTAGTCTTTCTTGTAAATGCCCTGCTTCTGTTTTAAAAGAAGAGTCCTCGGAGCAATTGCGGCGTAGCCGCAGATATTGCCCATATGGTATGGAGTTCTTGAGGATATCAGGGTGGGAACTTGAGGCATGTAAAATCGTGTTGCCTGCTGTACTTTTTCGAAAAAGTGTCGTTGAGATTGTGTTCAGGGGGTTGCGTATCAGCTGCACATCAAGGAAAGTAACGGTGTCTGGGTCATGGGTCATGGTGAATTTCAGATTGAAATTGTTTACATTGATGCAAGAGAAGAACTCCTGAAGTAATGCCTCGGGTCCCTCCCAGACGACGAGGACGTCATCAATGTAGCGCCGCCACAACTTAATGTGGCTGGTGTACACGAGGAGGCCCTCGTCATCCAGGAGGGATTTCTCCCACTCCCCCAGGTACAAGTTGGCGTAGGCCGGAGCGCAGCAAGTGCCCATGGCCACGCCTTGCACCTGGAGGTAGTGGGAGTTGTTAAAGGCGAAGTAGTTCTGAGTTAGGATATACTCCAAACTCTCTATAATAAATGCATTGAAGTCATCATCGTATTTGTGGCTTAGTGTCAGGGCATCCCGTACAGCCTCGATCCCCTTGGTATGGGGGATCGAGCTGTACAGGGCCTCAACGTCGATCGCTACCAGTCGGGATTCGACAGAGAGTGGCATATCTGAGACCATCTCAAGTAGGTGGATGGTGTCCTTCAAAAAAGAGGGTAAACAGATCACCAAGGGTTGTAGGAAGGAGTCGATAAATTTACTCAAATTTTCAGATATGTTTCCGTTGCCGGAAACTATTGGTCGGCCAGGAGGTTTGGTTTGTTGTTTATGTATTTTTGGTAAGCTATAAAAAGTGGCTATGCGGGGATGTTTCACTCGAATATATTCATATTGGTCTTGAGATATGGTTCCTCTCACAAATGAGCCGTGTATCATATCATAAAAGTGATCGTAAGAGGCATGTATTAAAGCCATAGGTACCCTCTTGTACCACTCACCATTATTAAGGATGGTTTGACACATGTCAACGTAGTCCTGATTGTCCATCAGGACCACGTTGCCGCCCTTATCCGATGGCTTGATTGTAATCTTAGTATTTGCACAGAGTTCTCTCATTGCATCAATTTCGTCTCTGTCCAAGTTGTTTGTAGGGACCCTTTTTAAAGTTATTTTATTCAAATCTCGAAGTACTTGGTTGACAAACGTCTCTATCTTAGGGTTTAAATTTAGGGGTGGAAATCTTGAAGATGATTTTTTGAACATCCTGCTGGATGTACCCCAGTCAATCTGGTCAATAAGGTCTACGGTGTTGTTGTCCGAACAACCCTCAATCACTTTTAAAAGGGCCATTTCCCTCAAGGACAAACTTGTACAGAGTGAGTACAAAAATGAACAAAATCGCCTAAGACCTTGTAATGTCTTTGCTCTTTTCCATGCGGACACTGCTCCTTTTGCCAATATATCAGACGTGAGAGGACTTTTAGTCTCCCCAACGGGACGACTTTTAAACCTTCACATTATGTCAACTGCCAAACCAGAGGCATTGTTTATATTATGTCTTGTGAATGTGGGGCTTTTTATGTGGGGAAGACGAAGCAGGAGTTTCATCGCAGGATGTCAAAACACATATATTCCATGCAAATTGGAAATCATTATTTAGCCCTAGGCAGGCACGTTGTTGTCCAACACAACTATAAAATGCCCATCATATCCTTCACCGCTCTCGACCGGGTACACATCCCCGGCCGAGGCGGTGATTGGAATAGGATACTATTGCAGCACGAACAAAGATGGATTCACAGACTGCAGGCCAATTTGCCTCCAGGACTGAATGAATCCATCTCATATGCTCCCTTTCTTAAGGGCTTCGTGTCTGGCAAGACCCAATGAGGGCCTTCATATCCATTTATCACCCTGCCTGTCACTTCTGCTTTGTCTGGCAAGACCCAATGAGGGCCTTCATATCCATATGTCACCCTGCTTGTCACTCCTGCTTCGTCTTCCCCCCTCCCCTTGTTTGTTATGCCTATAGACACATGTACATGATACTTTAAGATCTGACGTATATTGTGTCCTCACTAATTTCTCATGAGGGCTCCTTAAACATTCCATTGTTACCACCTCCCTCCTTGAGTATATAATCAAACATTTAATTCAACTTCATATCTATACTTTAGAGCTTGCTATATAAAATAGGGTATTTTTTTTTTAAAATAGAATACCTTTATTATATGATCCACATAATGAAAATATCCCGCTGTAACACAGTGGGACTGTGACTACGTCTTTGGATCAAAAGAGAGACATTAATAAAGTTAGTCCTAATGAACTATACGTCACATAAACAGTTTCATATAAATCGTGACTTTTTGCCCCAGATCAGTTTTGTTTAAATTTTGTTTAGAATTATGTACGAACAATAACTTTTTGACCAATTTCCCCCTCCATCCCTAGGTGGCGCCACTGACTCCCGCTGTATGGGTCAGGGTTTCTTGCAGTACCTGACCGTTGTGCCTTCCCAGCAAAGGTGAGGGAGTGGCCTTTTGTCCCTCCCGTTTCCTCCCCCCACTAGCGTCGAGGCTGGTCCTGGGCGTCTCCAAGGGGGGTTGGCCCTTTGCTGGCGGCGTCCTCCGGCATTCGCGGACGTTGTGCGCATGTGCGGGGCCCCGTACGTGCGCGCGCGGCTATGACGTCACGCGCTTTGCGACGCGAATGACGCAATTGCGGGGCACGCCTCCGGAGAACGCCGGGAGAGGACACACGAGGCGGGCCGTTTGGCCGCCATGACTGGCCTTGAGGGTGCCACCGGGGGCTCCCTTGGGTGCGGCTACTGGGGGGGAGGGGGGTGGGGACGATCTGGCCCCCCGCGGCGTCGGCCCAATCATTCTCGGGAGCGCGCATTTATAAGCCATGCAGGGTGGTGAATGACACTCCACCGATGCAGAAGGCTCAGCACGCTCCAGGCACTTCCTTGGAACCTCAGTAAGTACTCCTTATCTATCTAAGGGATCTTTTCTTCCAGACATTAATCTCAAGAGGGGCCTAACAAAGCCCCCCTTCCATTCTTCCCCCCTTCCTTCTACCTTATAGACCACTCTGGAGACTTCAAATCGATCTCCCCAAGGCTACTGTGCTCAGGCTAAGAGCCCCACATACATCCATCTTGCGGCCCATGCGATTCCATTTAACATTTGAAGGTAATTGTCAACAATCCCTCTGCCACACATTTCCGCCTCCCTCCCTCACCGTTTCCCCCATGGCCCCACACGAACCCCTAGTACCCCCTTTCCCCGCTTTCCCCCCCCCCTCTCCCTCCTCCCCCCCCCCCCCCCCCCCCCTTCCTTCTTCCCCCCCTCCCTCGTCCCCCAGCTTATCCTTCCCCTCTTGGTGTCATAAAACCCCCCCCCTCTCCCGTTCCTTTTCTCTTCCCCCCCCTTCACCCTTCCCCTTTCCCCCCCCTTCCCTTCCCTCCTCTCCCCCCCCCCCCACTCCCCTCCCGTTCTTTCTCATTCTTTTTCATTTTCACTATCCCATTCTCCAACCACTTCCCCTCCCCCTCCCTCCCCCCCCTTTTACCCAACCCTACCACACATTCCCCTTATCCTTATGCTTCACATACCACATTTTTCATTCCCCCACTCCCACTCCCCGTTTTCCCTTCTCCCTCTCCCCTCCCCCTCCACTTCCCTTCACTGTTCTCCTCATTTTCAATCCTTTCTCATCACATGGCACAACTCATTTTTCACTGTATTTTCCTTTGCCCTACACCTGTCAGTTTACCACACTGTCTTCACATTATTACCAGTTTTCCCCCTCCCAACATCCCTCACTTTTCACACGACCCCTCTTCCTCTCCTTTCCCTCCAGTCTTCTCTTCCCTTCTCCCTTTCTCCCTCTTCCCTTCCCATGTCTCCCTTTTTATTTTATTTTATTATTATTATTATTTTTATTTTATTATTTTTTCTTTCCCCTTACCCTTTTGTGTGTATGAAGCGCGCCATACACATAGAGTCCCCATGATTCCTCTTGTTTTCTCTTTTCTTTTTCTTTTTTTTTTTTTCTCTTTTCCCTCCTCCCTCACATCATTCTCTCTCACTCCCTAACTTACCCTCCCCACACCCCCTTTTTCCTATCTCCCTCCCCATCCCCTTCCCCCCTCTGTTTTCCCTTTCCCTTCATCACTTCCTTCTTGCCCCCTCCACCCTCAACAAACCCTCCTCTCCCCCCCCTCCCCATTCCCCCCCCCCTCTTTTTCCCCCCACCACCTCTTCCCCTCTCTCCCCCCCCCCCCTCCTCTCGCCCTTCTTCCCCTTCCCCCCCCCTTCCCCCTCCATTACCCCCTGCATTCTGTACCCCACACCCTTCCCCATCTTTTGAGACTTCCTTCTATTTTATGATTTAATTTTTCATAAATTCTAACAGTCAATTATAAATATATAGTCTGTTGGGGGGAAAAAGGGCCTCATCTTAGATATGAAGTCCATTTTGATCCCTAGGAGTATGATATCAATGATACCACTCCTCAAATATATTAGCAACTTTGTACATCGAAACTAGGGACCTCTCCTAAAACAGTAAGGCTCCCTTTTTTCCTACATTTTGCTTTCTCCAGTGTGCCCATGAATGATTTCTTGGTATTTTCCAGGAGTCCGTCGCTGCGGGTGTTCCATCGCTGTTCTTCCTCCCCCCCCCCCCCTCCTGGCTGTACCCCCTTGGGGGTCGTCCTGGGGTCCCTCTCTGGCGAGTCAATCTTGAGTGTGACTCTTCGTAAGCCACATACGGTTTGGACAATCTGCTACACCCTGATCCACCAATGGGAGTCAAATTTGGAAGCCACCAGGAAGGATGACGGGATTTTTATGAGTACCCATACAGAGGACCATCACAGACACTACACATATACTGGTAACTATATTGATGATAAAAATACACATGGACACAAGTGCAACACATAGAAATACTTAATAGAGTAGTTGTTGTTACATTGTCTTTTTTATCCCAATAGACCAAAAATACTTTGAGGAAGACCGATACAAACAACAGGTCGAAACGCGTCAGTTATTCTTTGGTCTCATCTTTAAAAACCACCACTTCTGACCAATATCAGTTGAGGGGTCAGGTGCTATTTGTTAGCCTATTATATTTTGTGTATTGTATCTGTGTATTTTTTATGCTGTATGGGCTTGTGTTTTACATCCTTTTATGTGTCACTCTACTTTTAAATTTGAATAAATTTTCCATAATTTGATCTGGATGGTATTGGTCTCTTACTAAAAATCTTTTGGTTTGATAATTTGTGTCAGACCCATTGCTGCCTAAAAACCCCACCACATAGGGAGAACCTTTCTTTTTCTAGGAAAGATAAAATAACATTTCAACCCCCCCCCCCCCCCCAAAAAAAAGGAACGCACATTTGGACATTCTGAAATTACCAAGCAAGCTAATAGGAGGGAAATAACACCAAAAAAGAGGAAATGTAAAGTATGGAGACAGCCCCTTGCACTACATGCTTTGCTGAATTCATCCCTAAAGATGCCCACTATAAAGAGGTAAGTATATAGTGTGTATTGACCTTGGGAAAGCCAGCAGATAGAGGATTGGTACCATCTGACAGAGCAGTTGGGGGAGGGGGTTCCTAATGAGTTTGCCCCCCCCCCCCCCACAAAAAAAAAAGGGGGCTCTACATGAAGTAAACCACACAGCAAACATTTGTGCATTTTTTAGGGGGTGTTTGGGGGCAAACAATACTATGCAGCAGACAAAATACATTGCTTAAGTGACTAGGCCATAGGTGTCTATTGGGCCAGAAGAGCATGCTGGGGAGGTAAGTGAAGGGAAAAATGCATGAAGGAGAAAAGGGGCACAGCATATTAGAACATATTGCAATCATGGTAATTCTGGAAGGAGGACAAAAATAAAAGTCAGTAGCAAACAGAGCATACATAAAATGGAATAGTAAAGGAGAAATGTTACCTTAATATAGTCCTCCTGCAGGACCTCGATGATGGCAGAACAGGTCTCTGGAATAATGATTCCCAGGGCCTGGGGAGAGATACCTGAAGAGAACTTCAAATCCTGAAGACTTCTCCCTGTCGCCAAGTACCTCAACGTAGCAACAAGCCTCTGCTCCGGAGTGATGGCTTGTCTCATGCAGGTATCCTGCCGGCTGATAAAAGGGGTCAGCAAAGCCAAAAGATGGTGAAAAACGGGGTCCGTCATCCGGAGAAAGTTCCTGAAATCATCAAGATTATTCTCCCGGATCTCACGAAGCAAAGGCATGTGCGAGAACTGATCACGCTGAAGCAACCAATTCTTGGTCCACATACTCCTCGTCACTCTGTTCATGGACGGGTCTTGGCTCAAAGCTAAAAGCCCGACACCAATTCCGCATACAGCACGAACTCGGCGACGAGTACGCACGGGAAACATCGCTCACAAGCTCACAAAAGGTCGGCTGGTCAGAACGGACAAACAGAAAGCACCGATAAACAGCAAGGCCTGAAAGAACGAAATGAATACCAGAAACGAGCAGACAATAAGCAGTGCAAATCAAAGCGTCCTATATCAAGATATAGGCCGCAATGACCAACAAATGCGAACTGACTACACGCACTAATAAACAGATATGCACGACAAGCACAAACTGAAGAGCAGTAACGATCTGAGTCAGAAAACTGAGAAGCGCGAATCTTAAGTCCCCAAACTTCGACTAACTCGCGATAAACACGGGATCAGCAGAAGGAGCCCAACGGGTGCCTGACGTGGTGCTGAACTTCCCTTTTCTAGTCTCGTGGAAGACGACTTACGTCACGACGTTCTTGCCGACCGGAAATTCCGACAACGTTGTCCGACCGTGTGTACGCAACAACAACATCGGACAAAGTACGATGGACCGGATCTGACCGACATGGTCCTCGGATAATCCGCGCGTGTGTATGGGGCTTTAGACATATATTTTGTATTCAGAGAGAACCTAAAATGCACTTTTGTCATGATTTAAATTCCTGAAATCTTTTCAGAAGGCCCTTATGTGCAATAAGTATATTAAGGTGAAAATAGTGTTTGTATGGTAAACATGACCTGGTAGCTTTGTCTTAGGGAGACATAACAGATAGGGATGAGTTTATTGCAGGCGATGCTTTAACACTATGCTGATTTTCAAGCATACATTAGCTGTTAATTTTCAATGGTGTTATTCTAATCCTGGCTTCCCTACCTGGCTAGTCACTAACCTGCACCAAGGATCCAGCTAGAGAAGTTTGAATTGTCTGAACTCTAATCCCACAGGTTAAGATTAATTAGGTAAGCACAGAATCTTAATGACAACCCCAGAGCCTGTTTTCTGTTAATTAATAATTCAGTAATCATATCTCCCATATTCCTGTAATTACACGTTTCTCAAATACTGAATCATTCTTGGAATACTATGCTATCAGAAGAAAAAGCTGAACACCATTCCACCTGGATTGGTATTTCTGGGGGGGGAAACCTTTTGTAACTTACAACAGATTTCGTTCTCAAACTAAGGTTCTTATCTGCAATAAGCTGAAACCTAGTAGGTGGACCAAAAATTCTCTACAATAATGCATATCAGATCTTTCATTCTGAGAAACATTTAACCTGTTTATGACCGCCCACAGTCATATGACGGCGGCACGAAACATCTGTTGTTTCCGGGCCGTTGTCATATGCAGCCACTAGGGGGCGTGTGCACATGCCCCCCGCGTCACTGGGGACCAGATGCGAGTGCCCGGTGGGCCACGATGTCCGCCGGGCACCCGCGATTGCCCAGTAACTGAGAAGGACGTGGCTCTGTGTGTGTAAACACACAGATCCATGTCCTGTCAGAGGAGAGGAGACTGATGGTGTGTCCCTTATACATAGGGACACCGATCGGGCTCCTCCCCCAGTCAGTCCCCTCCCCCCACAGTTAGAATCACTCCCATAGGGAACATATTAACTCCTTGATCACCCCCTAGTGTTTTTTTTATACAGTAATCAATGCATTTTTATAGCACAGATCGCTGTATAAATGTAATGGTCCCAAAAATGTGTCAAAAGTGTCCAATATGTCCGCCGCAATATCGTAGTCACGATAAAAATTGCAGATCGCCACCATTACTAGTAAAAAAAAAATTATAAAAATGCTATAAATCTATCCCCTATTTTGTAGACGCTATAACTTTTGCGCAAACCAATCAATATAAGCTTATTGAGATTTTTTTTTACCAACAATATGTAGAAGAATACATAAAAAATATTGTGTTTTTTCAAACTTGTCCCTCTTCTTTTGTTTATAGCGCAAGAAATAAAAACCACAGAGGTGATCAAATACCACCAAAAGAAAGCTCTATTTGTGTGGGAAGAAATATAAACATTTTATTTGGGTACATCGTTGCATGACCGCGCAATTGTCATTCAAAATGCGACAGCACTGAAAGCTGAAAAATTGCTTTGTCAGGAAGGGGGTCTTCATGCCTGGTAGGCAAGTGGTTAAAGGGAGTTTACAGCCATGGCCAAACATCTTGAAAATGACACAAACATTAATTTTCACAAAGTCTGCCTCTTCATTGGTTTCAGATCTTTTTGTCAGATGTTACTATGGTATACTGAAGTATAATTACAAGCATTTCACAAGTATCAATAAGCTTTTATTGACAATTACATTACGTTTATATTTGCAGTGTTGACCCTTCTTTTTTAAGACCTCTGCAATTCACCACTGGCATGCTGTCAATCAACTTCTGGGCCACATCCTGACTGATGGCAGCCCATTCTTGCATAATCATTGCTTGGAGTTTGTCAGAATTTGTGGGTTTTTTTTTTTTTTGTTTAATCGCCTGTTGAGGATTGACCTCAAGTTCTTGATAGGATTATGGTCTGGGCAGTTTCCTGGCCATGGACCCAATATTTTGATGTTTTATTCCCCAAGCCACTTAGTTATCACTTTTGCCTTATGGCAAGGTGCTTCATCATGCTGAAAAAGGCATTGTACATCACCAAACTGTTCTTGGATGGTTGACAAATGTTGCTCGGAGGATGTTTTTGTACCGTTCTTTATTCATGGCTGTGTTCCTAGACAAAATTGTGATTGAGCCCACTGCCTTGGCTGAGAGGCAACCCCACACATGAATGGTCTCAGAATGCTTTACTGTTGGCATGACACAGGACTGATGCTAGCGCTCACATTTTCTACTCTGGACATGGTTTTTTTCGCATGCCCCAAACAATCAGAAAGGGGATTCATCAGAGAAAAAGACTTTACCGCAGTCCTCAGCAGTCCAAACCCTGTACCTTTTGAAAAATATCAGTCTGTACCTGATGTTTTCCCTGGAGAGAAGCAGCTTCTTTGGTGCCCTTCTTAACACCAGGCCAATCTTCGAAAGTCTTCGCCTCACTGTGGGGGCAGATGCACACACACCTGCCTGCTGCCATTCCTGAGCAAGCTCTGCACTGGTGGTGCCTCGATCCCGCAACTGAATCAACTGTAGGAGATGGTCCTGGCACTTGCTGTACTTTCTTGGGCGCCATGAAGCCTTCTTCACAAATGCAGTAGAAATGTTTTTTATGGGATTAAGTTCATTTTCATGGCAAAGAGGGACTTTAAAATTATTTACAATTCATCTGATCATGTGGTCCAATTGGTAGATACTCTATAATGCCGCTCCTAGAGTGACTACCTACCCTTGCGCCAATTAATGTTGACCAATGTGCAGGTGGATGTGTGTGTGATACACACCTAAAAAATCCCTAAATGTGAATAAGCTCTTAGCAGCCACTTTAAAAATGTGTAATCATAAACAATGTGATTATAATCAAACTAGAAAATGACCAGTGAAAAATATAATCAAATGGCGCTTGTAAAAAAAAAAAAATTATATATAAAAAACACAAAAAAAAATTATATATAAACTGCCAAACTATATAAAACACCACGTGAAATAGTGTCCGTGAGGTGATACCAAACAATCTTCATTAATATTCGTGTAAATTCAAAGAAAAAAAGTGATTCAATCTTCCAAAGAAAAAAAAAGTCCACCAACAAATCTTCAATAGAATAATCAAATATGTCTTCCACCACACCAACTCGTGTTCCCTCTCCCAATGAGACCGCACTCACCGGATGATATTGCCTCGCACTCTCGTGGTTGGCAAATAAAGCGATTACCCCACCTGGGTTATTTATGCGATCAATCCAAACTTGTGAACTCCATATGTGAAAACAAATAAAAGATATGCCTCCACATAGCGTGATACTGTGATAAAACTTATTTATTAAAATTCAACATCACTCACACTTCAATGTTTCAACTTACAAAAACACAAAGTGATAAAGCCAAATCCAGCACACAATCCACTGCAACTTTTGGATATCAGATGAGCCGACAGAGCGCACATGTGATCACCAATGGGTGAAATAACTAAGTAGAAAACTGGGTAACAAATGATCTCACCACCCCTCGCAGCTCTACTCCTGGTGTGGGTTCTTTCTCCAGGAGTCACTTCAGTGAGGTTGCCGGGTAGTGATCTCAAACAATAGTGGTAGTAGAGGAGACAGCACACCAATTCAAACGAATTAAACACAAAGATTGAAAAGTTTGAGTATCTCAGTGTCCGTGTGGCTACACCCTTGACATGTTTCGTCGGTATGACTTCTTCAAAAAGGGAGGTTAGCCACACAGACCCTGAACGCTTACCTAAATGATGATGAAAATGGTCACATGATCGCAGTGGACCAATTGCTTATGGAAACTCAGGTGCAGGTGATTCTCTCAATGCCGCCCCCTTGCTCATCCCATTGGTCCGGCTTATGGAAACTCAGGTGCAGGTGATTCTCTCAATACCGCCCCCTTGCTCATCCCATAGGTCCGGCTGGGTCATTTTTATCTCAGGGTTTAAACAGTTCCTACCGGGTGACACCACTGTGTGTGCACCCGTGATGTATATTGCGCATGCGCCGTATACCCAGGATGTGAAAAGATTCTAACCGGGTGACACTACTGAGTGTACACCCGTAATGTGTGATTGCGCATGCGCCGTATCCCGCAGGTCTAGTGCGCGCGCATATCCTGCGCGCGACTCCCTGTCTTCTACCCGCGCATGCGCAATAAAGGGACGCCAGCGTGTGTTGATTAGGACGCGTATGGCATTGCGTCTCAAATAATCAACGGGGTGCGCGCGCCTATCCTGCGCGCGTCACTCAAACTCCCGCCCGCGCATGCGCACTAAGGAGACGCTGGCGTGCAGAGATGTGTGCATATCTACAATGGGCCAAAGGTCCTCCCCCTACATATCCCCGTGACCTGGCGATGATTAATCCGTCACTCATGCCAGTGCCGACGGAAAACTAAACAGATAAGGTCCCATATCTCAAATCTCGTTAAGTAACATCTATGTCTGTTTAGAAGTGACTCCCCACTGCGATCTCAGTGCGCTCAGTCGCCTCATCCATCTACATTAATTGTATGAACTAACATGGCTCAACATTAATTTCTGTTTACAGCAATATTCCACAATTTATATGTATTATTTAAAACATACAACAATAAAAAGTCTGTATTGCAATATCTAAAACGACATAATTCATATGTATTATTAATCAACATATAAAAATAAAGAGTCTGCATTAAAAATCCAACAACATATAATTGCTGCACTCAATGTATATGTTCTCTACATGGTGCAATTACATATGTGTGACCTTAACGTGACATAGATCTTAGAGATTGGCCTTACAGCATCCGTCTACACAGAGGCGGGGGGGGGGGGGGGGGGGGAAGGTGTAGATGAATCTATACCAGTCTCTGACCCAGGGCGGGGGGGGGGGGGAGCAAGATAGTTAGTAATCATCACTGCTTCTGGTATGAATGAAAAATATATATATATCTACAGAAGTATGTAGATATATATATATTTTTCATTCATACCAGAAGCAGTGATGATTACTAACTATCTTGCTCTGGGTCAGAGACTGGTATAGATTCATCTACACCTTCCCCCCCCCCGCCCTTTCTGTGTAGACGGATGCTGTAAGGCCAATCTCTAAGATCTATGTCACGTTAAGGTCACACATATGTAATTGCACCATGTAGAGAACATATACATTGAGTGCAGCAATTATATGTTGTTGGATTTTTAATGCAGACTCTTTATTTTTATATGTTGATTAATAATACAGACTTTTTATTGTTGTATGTTTTAAATAATACATATAAATTGTGGAATATTGCTGTAAACAGAAATTAATGTTTATATGATATTGCAAATACAAAGACTGTTTTATTGTTGTATGTTTTAAATAATACATATAAATACAAAAAACACAAAATGTGGAATATTGCTGTAAACAGAAATTGATTATGTTGAGCTCATGTTCAGGTGATTTCTCAGATGGGTCCGGCTTTTGGACTCAGGTGGTATAGATTCATCTACACCTTGCCGCATGCCCCCCCGGGTGACCCGCCCTTTCTGTGTAGACGCGGATGCTGTAAGGCCCGTGTGTTGATTAGGACGCGTAATCTCTAAGATCTATGTCACGTCAATGGGCAAAGGTCACACATATGTGCCGACGGAAAATTGCATCTCAAATGGTAACATCTAGAGAACATATACATCAGTGATTGTATGCAGCAATTATATGTTGTTGGATTGCAATATTTTTAATGCATATAAAATTAAAGAGACTCTGCACTTTATATGTTTTTATATGTTGATTAATAATACACAGAAAGGGCGGGGGGGGGGGGAATATGAAGTCTCTTAGTTGTCGTTTTAGAAAAATATATATATATATTGCAATACAGACAGTGATTTTATCTTTGTTGTATGATTCATTTTAAATAATACTATGTCCATATATAAATTGTGGAACATATAGTTCATACAATTAATGTAGATGGATGAGGCGACTGAGCGCACTGAGATCGCAGTGGGGAGTCACTTCTAAACAGACATAGATGTTACTTAACGAGATTTGAGATATGGGACCTTATCTGTTTAGTTTTCCGTCGGCACTGGCATGAGTGACGGATTAATCATCGCCAGGTCACGGGGATATGTAGGGGGAGGACCTTTGGCCCATTGTAGATATGCACACATCTCTGCACGCCAGCGTCTCCTTAGTGCGCATGCGCGGGCGGGAGTTTGAGTGACGCGCGCAGGATAGGCGCGCGCACCCCGTTGATTATTTGAGACGCAATGCCATACGCGTCCTAATCAACACACGCTGGCGTCCCTTTATTGCGCATGCGCGGGTAGAAGACAGGGAGTCGCGCGCAGGATATGCGCGCGCACTAGACCTGCGGGATACGGCGCATGCGCAATCACACATTACGGGTGTACACTCAGTAGTGTCACCCGGTTAGAATCTTTTCACATCCTGGGTATACGGCGCATGCGCAATATACATCACGGGTGCACACACAGTGGTGTCACCCGGTAGGAACTGTTTAAACCCTGAGATAAAAATGACCCAGCCGGACCTATGGGATGAGCAAGGGGGCGGTATTGAGAGAATCACCTGCACCTGAGTTTCCATAAGCCGGACCAATGGGATGAGCAAGGGGGCGGCATTGAGAGAATCACCTGCACCTGAGTTTCCATAAGCAATTGGTCCACTGCGATCATGTGACCATTTTCATCATCATTTAGGTAAGCGTTCAGGGTCTGTGTGGCTAACCTCCCTTTTTGAAGAAGTCATACCGACGAAACATGTCAAGGGTGTAGCCACACGGACACTGAGATACTCAAACTTTTCAATCTTTGTGTTTAATTCGTTTGAATTGGTGTGCTGTCTCCTCTACTACCACTATTGTTTGAGATCACTACCCGGCAACCTCACTGAAGTGACTCCTGGAGAAAGAACCCACACCAGGAGTAGAGCTGCGAGGGGTGGTGAGATCATTTGTTACCCAGTTTTCTACTTAGTTATTTCACCCATTGGTGATCACATGTGCGCTCTGTCGGCTCATCTGATATCCAAAAGTTGCAGTGGATTGTGTGCTGGATTTGGCTTTATCACTTTGTGTTTTTGTAAGTTGAAACATTGAAGTGTGAGTGATGTTGAATTTTAATAAATAAGTTTTATCACAGTATCACGCTATGTGGAGGCATATCTTTTATTTGTTTTCACATATGGAGTTCACAAGTTTGGATTGATCGCATAAATAACCCAGGTGGGGTAATCGCTTTATTTGCCAACCACGAGAGTGCGAGGCAATATCATCCGGTGAGTGCGGTCTCATTGGGAGAGGGAACACGAGTTGGTGTGGTGGAAGACATATTTGATTATTCTATTGAAGATTTGTTGGTGGACTTTTTTTCTTTGGAAGATTGAATCACTTTTTTTCTTTGAATTTACACGAATATTAATGAAGATTGTTTGGTATCACCTCACGGACACTATTTCACGTGGTGTTTTATATAGTTTGGCAGTTTATATATAATTTTTTTTGTGTTTTTATATTAATTTTTTTCTTTTACAAGCGCCATTTGATTATATTTTTCACTGGTCATTTTTAGTTTGATTATAATCACATTGTTTATAATTCATCTGATCACTCTTCATAACATGCTGGAGTATATGAAAATTGGCAACAGACTTTGTAAAAATTAATATTTGTGTAATTCCTAAAACTTTTGGCAACGGCTGTATAGCACTTTTTTTTAACATATTTTCCTTTTCTGAAAGGTCAGAACTATTTTTTTCTTGCAATTTTTTTTTACTCAGGTAAATGTAACATAATATATATTATTATTATTGTTGTATTCTCATTTTCAGCTCTATGGATTTTTCAGATGTCTTCAGATTATCTGTAGCTGTTTTGCCGAAACACAAGTTTAAGTTGAAATTTAGTTAGCAGTAGTAACTCATTCATCCTTCCTGCACCTGCTCTTCTATATGGTGTTCTCCTCCCTCCATCCTGCAGGGGGCGATAGAGAGCTGGCACTGACACAGAGAATTCACCAGTCTCAGCACTGCAGGGGAGTGAAGACAGACTGGAGACGGGAGATAGGAAGTAGTTTGTGATCTGTGAGTACAGAGGGAAAGGGGGGACAACTAGGGGCACCTGATGTAAGAGGGTCTCTGATGGGGGCACCTGACATAAGAGGGTCTCTGATGGGGGCACCTAATGTAAGGAGGGACCCTGATGGGGATACCAGATGTAAGGGGACACTCTGAAGGGGACACCAGATGTAAGGGGACACTCTGATGGGGACACCAGATGTGAGGGTTGAGGAAAGTGGAAAGATAGCGCTAGACCTTTGGGTTTATTTTACTGTTATTGCTATTTTAAGGTATTAATGTTGGTGTAAATGATCTGGTTCGTGGGCAGGCAGCTTCTACACCCCAGAGGATCTCCACAGTCTCTTTGGCTTGTACTGTGATGTAAGGAGGGTTGAAATTTAAGCACCATGCCACTGCTAAGAGGTCAAGAAAAACTTTGATGCTTTGTAAATTATGTGTCAATGCATCCTATAATAAATTTGGATGTTAATAAAGAAGCAAAAACATCACTTATAAACTTTAAAAAAAATGCAAATGAAAATGTACCCAAATCAATTATAGTTTCCTGTTATACATTAGCAGCTATAAGGAATTTTCTTTCTATTTCTGCTGTTTTGTAAATGACCACTAACAACAGAATAAAACCATACAGTTGTGCTTTAATGCATGTTAAAGGTTGCACTGTTTGTTAAAAACATTAATAACATAAATGTAAACATGCATTTAGCACATACCTTGGTGTCCAAATGCCCTTTAGAAGATCGGTAGAGGTACAGTTCATATTGAATATCTTATGTTAAATTTCTTTACCTTACTACTTCATATTATGAACTAGATTAAATGCTGGTTACATTTAAGTCCACATTTCAGTGTGTAAGCAGTGACTAGTTGTGACTTGTTCAGAGGAAAAAAATACCTTTTTAGCCTAAGCATGTGTGAAATGAATCCATCAAAAATAGATAAGGGCAGCACACAGGGAGCTCACATAATTCTTGCTCCAAATGACTGTAATACTCAATGTACCCATAAAGATTTAAAAAAAGCAGGACAGCAATAAATATATAAAGACAGGTAATATGGAAAATGGTGATAAGAGAGAAATAAGCCGCCATCTGTAATGACATGGGATAAGAGAGCAAACAAGTCTGTCTGAAAAGATATCAAAATTTAGCCTTCTTTTGTATTCTAGCCACAGAAATTTTTTTTTTTTTAATAAAATAGCAGATAATCTAGACGGTTTAATAAGATCATAGGTTATATATAAGTAAGAAGAAAAAAAATTATACTGGATGTCGATCTAGTGCTACTGCATATAATATACCTTATCATCAACTTCAACAGAAGTAATACATGTTATATATTTTTATTAATTCATATCACAATAATTACACACAAAGCATTAAAAACTTTAAAAACAAACAACCCTACAATACCAGGGAGAGAGAGAAAGACAGAGCAACGCCGCTCTAATGTCGCGTACACACGAAGGGACTTTGTCCGCCGGACCTAGTCCAGCGGACAATCTGCCGGACTTTCCAGCTGGGCTTCGGCAGACTTGAAAGCGAACGGACTTGACCACACACGATCACGCTAAAAGTCCGGCGGTTCACGCGATGACGTACAGCACGTACGACGGGACTAGAAAAATAAAAATACTAGAAAATACTTGCTACTGAGCATGCGTCCTTTTTGGTCCGCCGGACCATACTACAGACGACGTATTGTCCGCCGGACTGCCAAGTCCAGCGAATAATTTTAAAACAAAACTTAAAACCTAGTTCGCCGGACTTTTGGGAAAAAAAGTCCGTCGAAGGCCCACACACGAGGGGATTGTCCGGCGGACTCGAGTCCAGCGGACAATCCCGCGGGATAGTCCCTTCGTGTGTACGCGGCATTAGAGTAGTAAGTTGGTTAAAAAAAGGCTTTATTCAGTTTAAAAGTTTAAACTCACATTTGAGTAGTTTAAATCAGGCACCCGCGAACGGACCTAAAGTCCGTGCGAACTTAAGAACCCAATTAATTACAATGGACGCGAATGTTCGAAATCAAAAGTGCTAATTTTAAAGGCTAATATGCATGTTATTGTCATAAAAAGTGTTTGGGGACCTGGGTCCTGCCCCAGGGGACATGTATCAATGCAAATTTTTTTTTTTAAAACAGGCGTTTTTTTCAGGAGCAGTGATTTTAATAATGCTTAAAGTGAAACAATAAAAGTGTAATATTCCTTTAAATTTCGTACCTGGGGGGTGTCTATAGTATGCCTGTGAAGGGGCTCATGTTTCCCGTGCTTAGAACTGTCCCTGCACAAAGTGTAATTTTTGCAGGAAAAAAAGCTATTTAAAATCACTTGCGGCTAATGAATTGCAGGCTCCCGTAACACAGAGAACAGTCATTCATTGAAAGTCATTGATAAAAAAAAAGTCATTGATCAAAAAAAAAAAAAAAAAAAAAAAAAAGCGTGGGGGTCCCCCCAAATTCAATTACCAGGCCCTTCAGGTCTGCTATGGATATTAAGGGGAACCCCGGCCAAAAAAAAATGGCGTGGGGTCCCCCTCAAAATCCATACCAGACCCTTATCCGAGCACGCAACCTGGCAGGCCGCAGGAAAAGAGGGGGGACGAGAGCGCCCCCCTCCCTCCTGAACCGTACCAGGCCTGCCCTCAACATTGGGAGGGTGCTTTGGGGTCCCCCCCAAAGCACCTTGTCCCCATGTTGATGAGGACAAGGGCCTCGTCCCCACAACCCTGGCCATTGGTTGTGGGCGTCTGCGGGCGGGGGGCTTATCAGAATCTGGAAGCCCCCTTTAACAAGGGGACCCCCAGATCCCGCCCCCCCTGTGTGAAATGGTAAGGGGGTACTTTACCCCTACCATTTCACCAAAAAAGTGACAAAAATGGTAAAAATTACAGTAGACGGTATTTGACAATTCCTTTATTAAAATCTTCTTTCTTCTTTCTTCTGGTCTTCTTCTTCCTTTCTTCATCCTTTGGTTTCTTCATCTTCTCCTTCCGGCATCTCCTTCTTCCATCTTCTTCTTCCATCTTCTTCTTCCTCCAATCCGCTTCTTCTTGCTCTGGTCTTCTCGTCCGGCATCTTCTTCCATGGTGTCGGCATCACTTCTTGGGCCGCTCCGCGCAATGGGAGGCTCCCGCTGTGTGAGGCTTCGCTGCTTCTGACAGGTCTTTAATAATGGCCACCTGGTGACCCCGCCCCCGCTGACGTCATGGGGAAAGCCATAGGGAATTCCCCATGACATCCCCGTGCCTCAGAGGGGGCGGGGTCACAAGGTGGCCCCGTCCTCTGTTATAAAAGACCTGTCAGACGCAGCGAAGCCTCACACAGCGGGAGCCTCCCATTGCACGGAGCGGCCCAGAAGAGTCGCCATGGAAGAAGATGCCGGACAAGAAGACCAGAGCAAGAAGAAGCGGATCGGAGGAAGAAGAAGATGGAAGAAGAAGATCGAAGAAGATGCCGGAAGGAGAAGATTAAGAAACCAAAGGATGAAGAAAGGAAGAAGGAAGAAGACCAGAAGAAAGAAGATTTTAATAAAGGAATTGTCAAAGACCGTCTACTGTAATTTTTACCATTTTTGTCACTTTTTTGGTGAAATGGTAGGGGTAAAGTACCCCCTTACCATTTCACACAGGGGGGGCTGGGATCTGGGGCTGGGATCTCCCCCCGCCCACAGACACTCGCACCCTCCCAATGTTGAGGGCATGTGGCCTGGTACGGTTCAGGAGGGAGGGGGGGCGCTCTCGTCCCCCCTTTTTTCCTGCGGCCTGCCAGGTTGCGTGCTCGGATAAGGGTCTGGTATGGTTTTGAGGGGGACCCCACGCCATTTTTTTTTTTTGCCCGTGGTTCCCCTCAATATCCATAGCAGACCCGAAGGCCCTGGTAATTGAATTTGGGGGGACCCCCATGCTTTTTTTTTTTTTCAATGACTTTTTTTTATCAATGACTTTCAATGAATGACTGTTCTCTGTGTTACGGGAACTGGCAATTCATTAGCCGCAGATGGCTGCCTTAGATGACACAACAGGATGAAGAAAGGAAGGAAGGTGTTTTAATGTGATACTGCAATGCTGTACTAACAGCACGCACACACTAATCCCCAGAATCACAGCAGATAATGTCAGCAGTCAGCAGCACTGCAGAATGGATCACAGCACATAATATCACTGACACGCTGGAACACAATATACGAGGCCGCCGCCACGGCGGCCTTTTATAGTGTGGGGCGTGTACTAAACCCCCTGAGCTATAATTAGCCACAGGCATCCTGCCTGTGGCCAATTATGGCTCTCCTCGCCGCTGGCTCTATGATTGGCCAAGCATGCGGGGTCACAGTGCATGCTTGGCCAATCATCAGCCAGCAATGCACTGCGACTGGCGCAGTGCATCGCGGGCCGCTCGCATCACACGAATTTGATGCGAGTGGCCCAAATAATTCTAGGCTCGCCGAGCGGGCGAACGCCCGATGTTCGATTCGAACATGGGTTCGAATCGAACACCGGGCCCATCCCTAGTCATTACAAATGATGTTACATGAAATATATATATATATATATATATATAGATATATATATATAGATATAGATAGATAGATAGATAGATAGATAGATAGATAGATAGATAGATAGATAGATAGATAGAAGTAAAATGTGTAAAATGTATTATCACAATCATATTGGGCATACCATAATCTTGAAAAAAACATTTGTATCAATCAACAGTAATATATTTGTAGTCAAAAAGACTTACACATAAAACATAATGCTCAGTCATAACATATTATATTCATGGTCATTGAACATGATTGGTATGTAGAATGCAAAACAAGTTATACAACTCATCATATAGGCATGATTAGTAGGATCATTTCATAAGTTAAATGGTCTGAGACTAGATACCAAAGCCAGCAAAAAACCCTTGAATACCTAAGTATATACAAGTATATACAAATAAGTATATACAAATTAATTGATAACTCAAAAAATCTTAACAGATATACAGTAGGTGCCAACAATATTGTGTCAATCTTGCCGCTTTTATCGGCGAGATTGACACCCTGCGAGCCCCCCCCACCCCAAAGCACCTTGTCCCCATGTTGATGAGGACAAGGACCTCTTCCCGACAACCCTGGCCATTGGTTGTCGGGGTCTGCGGGCGGGGAGCTTATCGTAATCCGGGAGCCCCCAGATACCGGCCCCACCTATGTGAATGAGTATGGGGTAAAAAGTGAAAAAATAAAAAAAAACACAACACAAGTTTATAAAATACTTTATTACACAGCTTCGGGGGTCTTCTTCCATCTTGGGGGGTCTTCTCGCCGAACTCCTCCACTATCTTCTGCTAGCTCTTTTACTAGCGGAGGAGCCCAGCTTTCTTCGTCGTCGCCGCCGCCCTCCGGGGATCTTCTTCCGACTTCGGGGTCTTGTCCCACTCTTCGGTTCTTCTTTCCGGGCCTCCGCTATCTTCTTATAGCTCTTTTACTAGTGTTGGCCCGGTCTTGTGTCACCGCCGCCTTCTTCTCCTTCTTCTCTTCTTCTTCTTCTTCCTTTCGATGTTGACATGACTCTCTCTCTGGCCGTAATGGCAGAGACACGTTGTGCTGTGACTTATATAGGGACAAGGAGCGGGGTCACTGGCTCATGTCACATGGTGACCCGCCCCCTTATGATATCATAGTCCCAGCTTCCCTTGGAAACCATACACCCCAAGCATCTTATTTTAACTAGCCCGTCAGTGATTTTTCTAATTTAATGATGTATTTTTTAATTTGGAGTAAGTGCTTGGTGGTTATTATGAGGGTTTCACCGATAAAAGTGGCAATAGAAAGCATGGAACCTATGGGAACGACACCTGAATTCTGGGTCCAGCTGTTCCTGCCCCAGTTTCTCAAGGCACCAACACTGCCTTCTCCAACCTGCTCTGACCCATGAAGAGTAGGCACACCGACGACAAGGCAACCTATGCCTTTACTGTGGGGCCATGGGCCATTTTATGCGCAACTGTCCTGTCTGGCCAAGTAAGTCCAGTCAACCATACCCTTCGTATTATCAGTTATCCTGGACTTTATCCACTCATGTCATTCAAGTCAAATTGCGTGCAATCATTATATTTGACTAATATATGTATGTCATATTAAAAAAAGTAGAGAATGGTGAGTGTGGTTTAGGGACTCAAGAATTTAGAAAAGTTATATTTCTCAGTGATTGTTCACTTTGTTTATTGTATTTACCAGAGAAAAAAGTAAACTATCGCTTTCAAAATAATACCCGATTCTGGTCCCAACAAACTCCTTAAGCATAATTCTTGCTACTTGAAAGCTTAAACTGTATGTCCACATGAAGTGGTGTTTTAAAGCTTCTCTCTATAAAGTGTTTTTTTTTTCAGTCTTCAGGCTGAACAATAAATTAACTAACAGATTCCTCCATCCCCACTTCACAGCACAGATAGATAAATATCCCATTGTGCCAAATTTGTGTCAAAATACAGCCAGTCCTGCTGGCTGTCAAAAGCCCCAAACAGTGGCTGCATCTGATTGAATTTTCCACCCGACTCATTTGACTTTTCAAGGAATATCAGCCGAATTTGATACAGTGTATGGCCATCTTATAATGTAATGTTATGGCCATGTTGAAGCTTATAACACCTGCTTTTTTTATCTACTCTGTGTATCTCTATGAAATGTCACAATAACTCTTTAATATTATACTGTTAACTATATACTGTTATACTATAACTGTTAATATTTTAACCAACATAAAAGTAACGTGAACTCTCAAATACTAAAGCCAAAAACTAATAATGGTTTTCTATAAATGAACATAAAATATTCTAAATATATATAAACTCGGACTAATGGTGTGACAAATATAACAAATAAGCATATATAGGAATAAAACAGTGCAGCTGCTGTACACAAAGTGCTATTCACTTGGCAAACAAAATAAGATATAAACTACAGCGCTAGCAAACACAGCATCGATGAATATAGTGAAAAAACAATTAAAAGTGAATGTCCATATAAAGTGACTGATGTGCTCCAATCCAAAAAGTGCAAAGTGCTCAGGAGTTTTCAAGGTGCGCAAAACACCCCATCCTGTGTCCCCACTCACTGGATGGTATGGACCCCTAGCTTTTAAGTCTAGGGGTCAGTTCAGGCTTACAATGGTAGCCAGAGATGGCAGCTTGACATCAAATTATTAGGCAGATCTCACTTGTTATAGATACTCAGCCGAGATATTTAGTACCCAAAAACGAAATGAAAGGAGGGGACTATAGTGAAGTATCGTTTGGCAATAGATTTATTGCGCATACTAAAATTTATACTTACAAAAAGCAAGATAAAATCAGGCATAAAACAGCAGAGAGCTGTGAATACAAAAACGACGATCATATCGTGCATTCCACCGATAACCTGAAGTGACGTCTGATAGTTTCGGAACCGGAAATTACGTCAATGCGTTTAGCCCCCCCACATTTCCGGTTGACAAGGCTGTCAATAAATACAGATGGGGAGACACCTCCCACTTAATTAACCGACCAGATTAAATGTGGCGGTCATCTTGTCGGTAGGACAAAAGTGTCGCCTTTAACCACTTCCCGACCGCCCCATGTAGATATACGTCGGCAGAATGGCACGTACAGGCAGAATCACGTACCTGTACGTGCCATTCTTCAGGCGGTTGGGGGGTCCGATCGGACCCCCCTCCGCCGGCGGGGACGGTCGGGATGGCTCAGAAGCGATGCGGGACGAGGGGACGGCCAGTCGTTTCTGGCCACCCCCTCGCGATCGCTCTGGCCAATGAGATGCTTCCCCTTCCTTCCCCTTCCTGTGTAATTGTAAACACAGGCAAGGGGAAGTGATGTCACGCTCCTCGTGCCGGTCTTTCTGACCGGGACGCCGAGCGGAGAAGACATCAGGTTAGTGCACAAACACTACACTGACACCAGTCACACATAGGCACATATTTCACCCCTCTGTCACCCCCTGATCACCCCCCAGATCACCCCCTGCCCCCCCAGTCACAGTGTCACTGATTGCAGTGATCATTTATCTTACTGATCACTGCATTTAGTGTCAGTGTGACTGCAATAACTGTCAGGGCAGTTAGTTTTAGGCCCCTTTAGGTCTAAGGTAGCCCCCTACCCCCCCCCCCCCCCCCAATAAAGGTTTAACCCCTTGATTGCCCCCTAGGTAACCCTTTCACCCCCTTTTGCCAGTGTCACTAAGCGATCGTTTTTCTGATCGCTCTATTAGTGTCACTGGTGCCGCTAGGTAGCCAGTTTTTTTTTTTAGGTAACCGCCAGGTTTATATAGGATTATAAATAGGTTTATAGGTCAGGTACCCCCATATTACAACCTAAAAAAAGGTTTTAACCCCTTGATTGCCCCTAGAGTTAACTCTTTCACCAGTGATCACAGTATAAGTGTCACTGGTGACGCTGGTTAGCCAGTTAGTTATTTAGTTATTTAGGTTCCCCGTCAGGTTTTTATATATCGTCAGGTACCCCCATATATTACATAATAAAGGTTTTAACCCCCTGATTGCCCCTAGTTAACCCTTTCACCAGTGATCACCGTATAACTGTTACGGGTGACGCTGGTTAGTTAGTTTGTTTTTTTATACTGTCAGGGCACCCGCCATTTATTACCCAACTATCGGTTTAACCCCCTGATCGCCCGGCGGGTGATATCAATTAGGTTTTAGGGTCAAATAAGGTCTGCGTCGCCCCAGGTTAGTGCCAGTACCGCAAACACCCACGCGCAAAGCATACACCTCCCTTAGTGGTATAGTATCTGAACAGATCAATATCTGATCTGATCAGATCTATACTAGCGTCCCAGCAGTTTAGGGTTCCAAAAAACGCATTGTTAGCGGGATCAGCCCAGATACCTGCTAGCACCTGCGTTTTCCCCCTCCCCCGCCCAGCCCAGCCCAGCCCACCCAAGTGCAGTATCGATCGATCACTGTCACTTCCAAAACACTAAGCACACATAACTGCAGCGTTCGCAGAGTCAGGCCTGATCCCTGCGATCGCTAACAGTTTTTTTGGTAGCGTTTTGATTCAGTTGCCAGCAGCCTAGGAGCTTTTTTTCCTGTGAATCTCACTAGTGTACTACTAAATTTAGAGCCCAAAATGGCAAATCGCAAGTACACTAGTGAACAGGCCTACTTGTTTCTGAGTATGTCAGATAGTGAAGAGGAGGTCACTCATCTGTCACAATCAGGCTCAGAATACGATCCAGTAGACGACAGCGGCTCCATGACAGATAGCTCTGGCGACGAAGGTGTGGTCCCTGCTAAGGTCAGGCGTACCCGATCCCGATCTTCTGATGTTGTTGAGGTGCAGGAACCGCAGGTCTCTCGTATGGAGCAGAGAAGTACTAGCGCCGCTATTCCTTCTGGTGAACTGGCAAGCACCAGCGGCCTAGTACACCCTGGACGTAGTCAAACCAGCACTGCAGTAACACTTGGTGACGTGGCGAGTCCCATAAGTGCAGTTCAAGCTGGCGAGGTGGCAAGCACAAGTAGTGTCCCGCTGCCACCAAGAAGAAGACAAAGGCAGGTCCGTCGATCACATAGTGTCCTTCCTGCAGAATTCGCCAATCCTGATTGGGTGCCCACCACTTCTGCAGAACCCGTACTTCCCCCATTCACTGGCCAACCCGGTATTCAGGTGGAAACAGCTGATTTTAAGCCATCCGATTTTTATTCGCTGTTTTTCACGGAAGATCTCTATAGATCTATTGTGGACCAAAGTAATATATACGCTGGTCAATACATCGCCGCTAATCCCCAAGTGCCTTCCCTTGCCAGAGATTGGAAACCAATTACGGTTTCCGAATTTAAGACCTTTCTGGGCCTTTCCCTCAACATGGGCATACACAAATTCCCGACTCTGAGGTCTTATTGGTCCACCTCACCGCACCACCATATGCCCGTGTTCTCTGCCTCCATGTCCAGGGCACGATACGAGATGATTTTGCGGTTCATGCACTTCAGTGACAATGAACTTTGTCGTCCTCGTGGAGACCCTGAATTTGATCGGCTCTACAAAATTCGGCCCCTCATAAACCACTTCAACCAATGTTTTGCAGCCTTGTTTACGCCCAATCAAGTTGTCTGCGTTGACGAGTCCCTGATTAAGTTTTCTGGCCGCTTGTCTTTCAAACAGTTCCTTCCCAGCAAGCGTGCCAGATACGGGGTCAAGCTCTACAAGCTCTGTGACAGGGCAACAGGCTATACGTGGAGCTTTTCGGTTTATGAGGGAAAAGATAGTCACGTAGAGCCGGAGAACTGTCCAGATTACATAGGGAGCGCTGGCAAGATAGTGTGGAACTTGGTGTCACCCTTATTCGGAAAGGGGTACCACTTGTACGTGGACAATTATTACACGAGCGTGCCACTGTTTAGTCACTTGTTTGATCATCAGATTGGAGCATGTGGCACCGTGCGACCTAATCGCCGGGGCTTTCCCCAGCGGCTTGTAGATTCCCCTCTTAGGCTGGGGGAGAGAGCCTGCTTCAAGTGTAATAATTTTCTCGCTGTGAAGTGGAGGGATAATAGGAATGTTTTCGTTCTTACCTCCCTTCATGCAGACACGACAGTCCAAATTCGTACGGCGGCTGGTGTTGTGACGAAACCCCTCTGTGTCCACGAATACAACCTTAATATGGGGGGGGTGGACCTCAACGACCAGTTGTTGGCGCCGTACCTAGTTGTCCGTAAGGCTAGACGCTGGTACAAAAAAGTGTCTATTTATTTGTTCCAATTGGCTTTGCTGAATGCTCATGTGCTATACGGAGCTTCAGGCGGGACGTTACCCTTCCTTGAATTCCAGGGAGCGGTTGTCATGGAACTCCTGTATCCAGGCGGTTCCACACCTCAACATCCCCTACCAAATGCAGTAAGCCGGCTGCATGAGAGGCATTATCCTCATGTCCTCCAGAGTACCCCTACCCAACGAGCCCCCCAAAGAAGATGTCGTGTCTGTAGCAAGCGCGGATTTAGGCGTGACACCCGTTATTATTGTCCACTCTGTCCTGACAATCCTGGTCTCTGCGTTGGTGAATGCTTTGAACGCTACCACTCACTAGTGAGGTTTTAGCGTAGGGTACAGCATTTCACAGGCTAGGATACACTTTCACAGGGTCTCAAGAATGCCATCGCATTTTGAGACCCGACCGTTGCAGTTAAAATTATAGTTACAGGGTCTCAAGAATGCCATCGCATTTTGAGACCCGACCGTTACAGTTAAAATTATAGTTATAGTTTAAAAAAAAATTTTAAAAAATAAAAATAAAAAAAAAGTAAAAAAAAAAAAAGTACAAAAAAAAAACCCCCAAAAAAATATAAAATAAAAAACCAAAAATAGTTGTCGTTTTATTGTTCTCTCTCTATTGTTGCTATTTTTTACTCTATTGTATTCTGCAATGTTTTATTATGTTTTATCATGCTTGCTTTTCAGGTATGTTTTATTGTTAACCATTTTTTTGTTTTCAGGTGCGCCATTCAGTTGCAGCGCGGATTTATTTATCTTGACAGCAACAGCGTTTGCTCCCACGATACATAAAGCCGCGACTCCAACACTGTAGGAGGTGATTTCACCACCACAGTTAAAAAAAAGAGCATATATGCCGAAGCATGGGGGCAGCAGAGGGCGGAGGAGCGATTTTGCTCCTAATGCCACGTACATACGGTCGAAAAAAGTCCGACCATGTGTACGTGGCATAACTTTTTTGCGGGAGGATGCCCCCATGCTTCGGCATATATATATTTTAGGCACCGGTTGCGTTAACAAAATGTTTTATTTTTTACTATTTTGTTTTTTTTTGGTATTTGCTTTGCAGGTATGGTATGGTAAGGTCTTACTGTTATACTCTAATGTTACTTTGTTTTAATGTTAACCATTATTTGCTTAGCAGGTACGCCATTCAGTTGCAGCGTGGATTTATTTATCTTGACAGCAACAGCGTTTGCTCCCACGATACATAAAGCCGCGACTCCAACGCTGTAGGAGGTGATTTCACCACCACAGTTAAAAAAAAGAGCATATATGCCGAAGCATGGGGGCAGCAGAGGGCGGAGGAGCGATTTTGCTCCTAATGCCACGTACATACGGTCGAAAAAAGTCCGACCATGTGTACGTGGCATAACTTTTTTGCGGGAGGATGCCCCCATGCTTCGGCATATATATATTTTAGGCACCGGTTGCGTTAACAAAATGTTTTATTTTTTACTATGTTTTTTTTTGGTATTTGCTTTGCAGGTATGGTATGGTAAGGTCTTACTGTTATACTGTAATGTTACTTTGTTTTAATGTTAACCATTATTTGCTTAGCAGGTACGCCATTCAGTTGGAGCGTGGATTTATTTATCTTGACAGCAACAGCGTTTGCTCCCACGATACATAAAGCCGCGACTCCAATGCTGTAGGAGGTGATTTCACCACCACAGTTAAAAAAAAAGAGCATATATGCCGAAGCATGGGGGCAGCAGAGGGCGGAGGAGCGATTTTGCTCCTAATGCCACGTACATACGGTCGAAAAAAGTCCGACCATGTGTACGTGGCATAACTTTTTTTGCGGGAGGATGCCCCCATGCTTCGGCATATATAAATGGTGCATGTATGCCCATCATTAGAAGTGGGTGGATGAAGGGAGGTATTCTAATGGTGGGCATACCCACCGCGCCATTGGGAAATTGGGAAAGCATTTTATCACACCGATCTTGGTGTGGTCAGATGCTTTGAGGGCAGAGGAAAGATCTAGGGTCTAATAGACCCCAATTTTTTCAAAAAAAAGAGTACCTGTCACTGCCTATTGCTATCATAGGGGATATTTACATTCCCTGCGATAACAATAAAAATGACAACTAAGAAAAAAAAAATGGAAGGAACAGTTTTAAAAATAAAATAAAAAAGCTAAATAAAAAGAAAAAAAAAAAAAAAAAAAAAAAAAAAAGCACCCCTGCCCCCCCTTCTCTTGCGCAAAGGCGAACACAAGCGTTGGTCTGGCGTCATATGTAAACAGCAATTGCACCATGCATGTGAGGTATCACCGCGAAGGTCAGATCGAGGGCAGTAATTTTAGCAGTAGACCTCCTCCGTGAATCTAATGTGGTAACCTGTAAAGGCTTTTAAAGGCTTTTAAAAATGTATGTAGTTTGTCGCCACTGCGTGTTTGTGCGCAATTTTAAAGCATGTCGTGTTTGGTATCCATGTACTCGGCCTAAGATCATATTTTTTATTTCATCAAAAATTTGAGCAATATAGTGTGTTTAAGTGCATTAAAATAAAAAAAAGTGTATTTTTTCCACAAAAAATGCGTTTGAAAAATCGCTGCGCAAATACTGTGTGGAAAAAAAAAATGCAACACCCACCATTTTAATCTGTAGGGCCTTTGCTTTAACAATATATATAGTGTTTGGGGGTTCAACGTAATTTTCTTGCAAAAAAAAAATATGTTTTCATGTAAACAAAAAGTGTCAGAAAGGGCTTTATCTTCAAGTGGTTAGAAGAGTGGGTGACGTGTGACATAGGCTTCTAAATGTTGTGCATAAAATGCCAGGACAGTTCAAACCCCCCCCCCAAATGACCCCATTTTGGAAAGTAGACACCCCAAGCTATTTGCTGAGAGCAATGTTGAGCCCATTAAATATTTTTTTTTTTGGTCCCAAGAGATTGAATAATGAAAAAAAAAAAAAAATAATATTTTTTTTTACAAAAACTTGTCACTAAATGATATATTGCTCAAACATGCCATGGGCATATGTGGAGATACACCCCAAAATACATTCTGTTGCTTCTCCTGAGTACGGGGATACCACATGTGTGGGACTTTTTGGGAGCCTAGCCGCGTACGGGACCCCAAAATCCAAGCACCGCTTTCAGGCTTTCTAAGGGTGTAATTTTTTTATTTCACTCCTCACTGCCAATCACAGTTTCGGAGGCCATGGAATGCCCAGATGGCACAAACCACCCCCAAATGACCCCATTTTGGAAAGTAGACACCCCAAGCTATTTGCTGAGAGGTATGGTGAGTATTTTGCAGATCTCGCTTTTTGTCACAATGTTTTGAAAATTGAAAAAAGAAAAAAAAAATTTTTTTTTTTTTTTTCTTTACTTTCTTCATTTTCAAAAACACATGAGAGCTGTAAAATACTCACCATGCCTCTCAACAAATAGCTTGGGGTGTCTACTTTCCAAAATGGGGTCATTTGGGGGGGTTTTGTGCTATTTTGGCATTTTATGGCCTTCGAAACTGTGATAGGTAGTGAGGAGTGAAATCAAAAATTTGCACCCTTAGAAATCCTGAAGGCGGTGCTTGGGTTTCGGGGCCCCGTACGCGGCTAGGCTCCCAAAAAGTCCCACACATGTGGTATCCCCATACTCAGGAGAAGCAGCAAAATGTATTTTGGGGTGCAATTCCACATATAACCATGGCATGTGTGAGCAATATATCATTTAGTGACAACTTTTTGAATAAATTTTTTTTTTTTATTTTTTTTGTCTTTATTCAATCACTTGGGACTAAAAAAAAAAAATATTCAACGGGCTCAACATGCCTCTCAGCAAATAGCTTGGGGTGTCTACTTTCCAAAATGGGGTCATTTGGGGGGGTTTTGTGCCATCTTGGCATTTTATGGTCTTCAAAACTGTGATAGGTAGTGATAGGTAGTGAGGAGTGAAATCAAAAATTTATGCCCTTAGAAATCCTGAAAGCGGTGCTTGGTTTTCGGGGTCCCGTATGCGGATAGGCTCCCAAAAAGTCCCACACATGTGGTATCCCCGTACTCAGGAGAAGCAGCAGAATGTATTTTGGGGTGTAATTCCACATATGCCCATGGCATGTGTGGGCAATATATCATTTAGTGACAACTTTGGGCAAAAAAAAAAAAGTTTGTAATATTCCCGCAACTTGTGGCAAAATATAAAATATTCCATGTACTCAACATGCCTCTCAGCAAATAGCTTGGGGTGTCTACTTTCCAAAATGGGGTCATTTGGGGGGGTTTTGTGCAATTTTGGCATTTTATGGCCTTCGAAACTGTGATAGGTAGTGAGGAGTGAAATCAAAAATTTGCACCCTTAGAAATGCTGAAGGTGGTGCTTGGGTTTCGGGGCCCCGTACGCGGCTAGGCTCCCAAAAAGTCCCACACATGTGGTATCCCCGTACTCAGGAGAAGTGGCAAAATGTATTTTGGGGTGCAATTCCACATATAACCATGGCATGTGTGAGCAATATATCATTTAGTGACAACTTTTTGAATACATTTTTTTTTTTTTTTTTTTTTTGTCTTTATTCAATCACTTGGGACTAAAAAAAAAAAAATATTCAATGGGCTCAACATGCCTCTCAGCAAATAGCTTGGGTTGTCTACTTTCCAAAATGGGGTCATTTTGGGGGGGTTTTGTGCCATCTTGGCATTTTATGGCCTTCAAAACTGTGATAGGTAGTGATAGGTAGTGAGGAGTGAAATCAAAAATTTATGCCCTTAGAAATCCTGAAGGCGGTGCTTGGTTTTCGGGGTCCCGTATGCGGATAGGCTCCCAAAAAGTCCCACACATGTGGTATCCCCGTACTCAGGAGAAGCAGCAGAATGTATTTTGGGGTGTAATTCCACATATGCCCATGGCATGTGTGGGCAATATATCATTTAGTGACAACTTTGGGCAAAAAAAAAAAAGTTTGTAATATTCCCTCAACTTGTGGCAAAATATAAAATATTCCATGTACTCAACATGCCTCTCAGCAAATAGCTTGGGGTGTCTACTTTCCAAAATGGGGTCATTTGGGGGGGTTTTTGTGCTATTTTGGCATTTTATGGCCTTCAAAACTGTGATAGGTAGTGAGGAGTGAAATCAAAAATTTGCACCCTTAGAAACCCTGAAGGCGTTGATTGGGTTTCGGGGCCCCGTGCGCGGCTAGGCTCCCAAAAAGTCCCACACATGTGGTATCCCCATACTCGGGAGAAGCAGCAAAATGTATTTTGGGGTGCATCTCCACATATAACCATGGCATGTGTGAGCAATATATCATTTAGTGACAACTTTATTGTCTTTATTTTTTTGTCTTTATTCAATCCCTTGGGACTAAAAAAAAAAAAAAATATTCAATGGGCTCAACATGCCTCTCAGCAAATAGCTTGGGGTGTCTACTTTCCAAAATGGGGTCATTTGGGGGGGTTTTGTACTTCCCTGCCATTTTAGCACCTCAAGAAATGAGATAGGCAGTCATAAATTAAAAGCGGTGTAAATTCCAGAAAATGTACTCTAGTTTGTAGACGCTATAACTTTTTGCAAACCAATAAATATACGCTTATTGGCATTTTTTTTTACTAATGACATGTGGCTGAATACATTTTGGCCCAAATGTTTGACTAAAATTGAGTTTATTGGATTTTTCTTATAACAAAAAGTAGAAAATATATTTTTTTTTTTCAAAATTTGCGGTCTTTTTCCGTTTATAGCGCAAAAAATAAAAATCACAGAGGCAATCAAATACCATCAAAAGAAAGCTCTATTTGTGGGAAGAAAAGGACGCAAATTTCGTTTGGTTACAACATTGCATGACCGCGCAATTACCAGTTAAAGCAGTGCAGTGCGAAATTGGAAAAAAGACCTCTGGTCCTTTGGCTGCCAAATGGTCCGGGGCTGAAGTGGTTAAAATGTTTTTATGTAGAAAATTATGAAACATACAAAGTTATAAAAGAGTAAAAAACAATGAAATATTATAAAACAAATTAAAATATTACTTTCAATGAAAGGTATTTAAGAATGGCAGGCTGGAGAAAGAGCAACCCCATGGTGCAGGTCAAGAATCCTGACCCCCAAGGTTTTTTTTATTTCCCTAATGGTTAACTGGTCTAGCACTGTTTAAGAAACAGAAACAAAAAAGGGGAAAAAAACAAGAGCCATAAAAACATGAATCTAATTTGCAACAAAAGCAAAGCTAGTAGAAGCATGCAATGGAATGCTGCCTAAGTTAGTGTTTATTTTATAAAGGATGTCTATGTTGCAAACTTGCCCACTTAAATTCACACAATGCTTGAAATCAGTCATTAATCTATTTACTAATTTATTGGCTTAAGTCGCCATCCTCTACTCTTTAATACAATAAAATCTGCAAGCAAATGTAAGAGAAAACAGTCCTTGAATTTTTTGACATCGTTGATAACATTAGATTTTTACTTTACATTCATCTAGGCATTGAAACAAACCCTGAAAAAAAACATGGATATGGGCTCTACCCCTCCTCTACTTCATTGGTATAATGTGTTATTTACTAGACATTTAGTGAATGTTATTCATAGATTCAGTGGTTCCACACTCATAGTATAGAACCATCATTGATCCAGGTTTAAATATACTAACCCTTCAGGTGCATTAATCTGAATAGAGATATATAGTCTCAGGCCCACAAGCATTTAGCAGTTAAGTTGGGTATGCTTGTGTTAATCTTGTAGGCGTGTTGTTCATAGATCCTTTAGATGTACACTATATTGTCAAAAGTAGTGGGACGCCTGCCTTTACACGCACATGAACTTTAATGGCATTCCTGTCTTAGCCCGTAGGGTTAGCAAGGTCCATAAAAACATGGATGAGCGGTTTTTGGGTGGATAAACTTGACTGGCATGCACAGAGTCCTGACCTCAACCCGATAAAACACCTTTGGGGTGACTTAGAGTAGAGACTGCGAGTCAGGTCTTCTCCTCCATGAACACACAAATGCGCTTCTGGAAGAATGGCCAAACCTCTAAACCTTGTGGACAGCCTTCCCAGAAGAATTAAAGCTGTTGTAGCTGCAAAGGGTAGGCCAGCTCAATATTGAACCCTACGTACTAAGACTGGGATGCGATTAAAGTTTATGTGCGTGTAAAGGCAGGTGTCCTGATACTTTTGGCAATTTAGTGTATTTAGCCTAGCTGGGCGTCCAGGTTGTAGCTACTGCTGCAACATCTTGCAAATGCTATTACCTATTAGGAAGTGTGTTTAGCAAGTGCCAATGTTTGGCTGACTGGACTTGATATGACTCTCCTCATAGCTATGGTTACAGACAGAACCTGCAACCAGTGGGGTCAGAACCAGTGAAGACTTTGATCAATTGATTGGAGGGTTACGTTTCCAGTTTTCAGAGCATATCAGAGGACTAAGGCTGGCCATATATTAATGTTTTTTTGTTTTGTTTTTTAATCTGCTGGTTGAATGAAAACAAATGAGTTTATAACCCCATCCACTGTAAACACAGTCATTGCTACACAGTATTTAATAGTGCAAAGCAAGTCTGGGTTCAAGGTAAAAAACAGAGAATCTGTCCTTTTTTTCACCATTTAGCTAGTCTTTTGCATTCAATAAATCAACTGCAAGTACCAAGATTCAAGCCTCTTTTTCTGTGAGTCTAGTGGTGCTCACTTACCTTCCATCAATCATCAGAATACACAAATTAAGTTTATAGGCTGAAGAGGTCCAGTGTCTGGATTTTTTTTTATATTTTTATCTACTCAACACATTTTCTTACATGTGTAATCAAGGTATGAAAATAACCAATACCCTAATTACAAGGAACCATGCCGTATAAAAAAGTTGTACATGTAGAACAAAACTGCTGCAAGTATGGAAATAACTTTTCCAAAATATGGGATTTACTACAAGTGCTGTATTGTACATAGACGATTTTGTTTAAGATTGATTCATGATAAACATACTGTATGTCAGCTGTCCGTCCAAATAAGGTAATGATTTACAACTGCAACTTTACAGTTTCTCCCTATTAGGCTTAATTTAAAAACAGTTAAAAGTATGAATATTCCAGTTCACCACTACACACACTTAGATGCTAGTGGATACAAAAATACAAGGATACACAACATCATATTTTTGATATTATGCGTGTACTATTAGCATACATTCATGTATTCAAAAGCCTCAGATTGATTCTTTATATGAAGGAATAGTTTGGAAAAAACAACAGAGTCCAGACAGTATACATCTCTAGGTCCTGTAACCAAGCAACAAAGTGTATATACAATGGAAACAAGCAAAATACTGCATAGAGTTAAGAACTTCCTGTGATACAACACTAATGGAATTCTTAGTGTAAATGTACTGTATTCATGTCAGGCACTTGTACAGATCAGGGTATAAACATGTACAAAGAGAGAAGAGTACAGAGCTAAAAGAATAATGCATACCAATTAAAAAGAAAAAGTAAAAGTTAGCCAACATTTCAATAGTTCCCCTTTTCTTAAGGAATTCCTGATGGTCAGCAAGTGGTGAGTGTTTTCCCTGCCAAATATTTACATACACAAATAAATAAGGTGCAACTATGCTACATAGGTCTGGGGATCTCTCGAGTAGCTCCCACCACTAATTGCAATATGAAGAAAGGAGGCATTAATGACCACTAATGATTGCTTACAAAGGTGTTAGCATTAGCAAGTAGGTGGCTATATATTACAATGTCCACAAACTCATTTGTAGGTTTGTGAAAAAAAAACACAACCTAAACATTAAAGTTGCAGTAAGACCACTGAACCTGTGGTCGAATGTGCCTAACCTTAGCTCTATTAGTTCAAGATTATTCTACATAGAGAGAAAAGATTCGACATAGAGAGAAAAGATTCGAGATAATAGAGACAATAGCAAAAAAGGTTGAATGTGCCTAACCTAACTCTATTAGTCCAAGATTATTCAACATAGAGAGAAAAGATTTGACATGAAGATTCGACTAAGCAGTTGCCGCAAGCAGACATTCATGGTCAAATGCTCTGCCCATAGGCTATAGAAGAATTCTAATGTTGGTTGACTACTAATAATATTTAATAAATATAATTATTACTAGGGTCATACAACATTAGAATTCTACTATAGCTTGTAGGCGGAACATTCGACCAGAAATGTAGATTTGGGGCATCGTACAGTTTAGCTGCTCCGTCAAATCTTTTTAGAACATTCGACAGACACCATAAGCCTTCAATGACAGATTCAACCTTAATTAACCTTAATTATTTCGGATTTTCAGACGAATGCTTTTATTTTAACGAAACAAAATAAATGAAAACGAATTTTGGGAGTAACTAAATAAATACATTTTTCAGATGAAAACTAAATTCCGAAACGAAATATTTCAGTGTGTACATGTCTAGCACTGTTCTATAAAAAAATGTATATGTACTGTAGGTATTGCTGCAAATACTGTTTTCACTTTTCATCAATCTTAATTCTATACACAGGAACAACAGAATGATAGTTTTAGGAGCCCTCATACTTTCTCAATTACATAGGCAAACAAAGTAACAAATTCAGCCATTTAAACCACACGGGAAAATGCAACTCATTGCTCTCTTTGTGATGTAGTAATGAGAGACTTGGAATCCAACTGTGAAGATACCAAGTGCTGGTATCCTGTAAAGCAGGTGTGACCAAATATGTGGATCTGCACAGAACACCAGCCTCAAAACTAAGTGAAAATGTGATTGATTATGAAAACAACACAAGTGCCAAGAAACATAAACACAACAATCAATATAAATACCTAAATACAGTAAAAAAAAAAATACAAAGACCCAGTGAACTTATAAAACTGTGAACCTAACCAGTGGGAGTGAATTTAACTAAAGTGAAATAGAAATATATATACCTAAATTAACTAATCAAGCTATGTACAGACAGCAAGATGAATTGGCCAGAGCAGGATCAGGCTAGGTAGCAAGAAATAACAGGTAGAATGGAGAGCATGGGTACACCAGCAAAATGCTAAGGTGATTAGAGATTATTAAGCCCACATCAGCTGCAGATTATTTTCTTGGGAAGACACCCGCTTGTGGACACCAGAACTACACCTTTCTGGTCTGAGGACCAAATTGCCAACATCGCTCTGGTTCCTGCCACCACCTTCTTTTTCAGTTCAAAAACACAGTCACTGCATCTTTTCTTGCATGGCATTTTATCATAATAATAATCACGCATCTTACATCACTGTCTGTGTGATGACTCATTTAAGTAAAATTACATTAGACAGATACCTTTTGGGTTGCCTCTGTCCATATTGTATAATCCCATCCTAGATAATACCAAAAGGACAAACCAAAACATTAGTTATGAATAAGGCTTGACAGGTAAAATTCTGTTCAATAAGATAAACCACCACAGTAAAATTCTGTTCAATAGGATAAAACTCTGTTCAACAAGATAAACCACCACTATCAAATAATGTTTGAAGGTATTGTCTTTAAGGTCTTTAAGGTCACTGGAATATAACCTAGAAAATCCTTCTCATTTGTTTATTAAAAATGTTTGTTGACAATGGGTTGTCTCACCAACTCTTTTTCATAAACATAGATTATTTTTAAAAGCCTAAATGAACATGTACTGTGATCCTAGTATACTTGGATACGCCTCCTGTAGCATATACCAGTGTTTCTTTATGCGCCCAGCAAATTGTTAGTTGTATGAGTTGTACTGTTAAATTAAATCTTTTGGGGTTTTAACCACCTGATTACTGTGCACTTAAATCCCCCTCGTGACCAGACCAATTTTCAGCTTTTGGCGCTGACGTACTTTGAATGACAATTGCGCGGTCATACAACACTGTACCCAAATGAAATTTTTATCATTTTTTCCCCCCAAATAGAGCTTTCTTTTGGTGGTATTTAATCACAGCTGGGGTTTTTATTTTTTGCTAAACAAACAAAAAAAGATGGAAAAAAAAAAAAATAAAATCATGTTTAATAGCTTGTTATAAAATTTTGCAAACAGGTAATTTTTCTGCTTCATTGATATGCGCTTATGAGGCGGCACAGGTGGGAACTGATAGGCTGCACTGGTTGGAACTGATAGGCTGCACTGGTGGGCACTGATAGACTGCACTGGTGGGCACTGACAGGCTGCACTGGTGGGGACAGATAAGTCGGTACTGATGGGGACAGCAAAGATGGCACTGATGGGCGTTGATGGGTGGCACGGATGGGTGGCACGGATGGGTGGCACCGATGGGCACTGATGGATGACACTGATGGATGACACTGATGGGCACTGATGGCACTGATGGCACTGATGGGCACTGATAGGTGGCACTGATGGGCACTGGTAGGGAACACTGATGAGCACTGGTAGGTGACACTGATGAGCACTGGTAGGTGACACTGATGTGCAGCACTGGCACTGTGGGCACTAACAGATGGCACCGTGGGCACTGACAGATGGCACTGTGGGCACTGACAGATGGAACTGTGGACACTGACCAATGGCACTGTGGGCACTGACAGATGGCACTGTGGGCACTGGTAGGCGGCACTTTATTAGGCAATAGTGGGCACCATGTATTGGGCACATTGCTGGGCACATTGCAGTGAGAGGGACTAATGTCCCTCTCACTGCTGCCGGTGATCGTCTTTTTTTTTTCTCCTCGGGCTGACAGCTGATCATGTGGTAAGGGGTCGGGATCGACCCCTTACTCGGATCTGTGATCCAGCAAGTCTCACAGACTCGCTGATCACAGAGCGCGCCGCGCGCGCCCTTCAGGGGGCGCGCAGGCAGCTGGTGGCCGGGACTACGTCAATAGACGTAGTCCCGGCACATTAGATCCGCGCTGTAGCCGTCATTCGGCTATAGCGCGGATCTCAGGTGGTTAAACTTCTATATGTCTCTTCACTTTTCCTCAATTATACAGTTTTCAGTTTAGAAAATTCTGTAAATCTTTGAAATAACCCTTCTTTGCTCTAAATGTGTCAGTCATTTTCTTTAACCACTTAAGGACCGGAAGGAATTGTCCCCTTAATGACCAGGCCTTTTTTTGCGATAGGGTAATGCGTCGCTTTAACTGACAATTGGTCGGTCGTGCGACGGTGTACCCAAACAAAATTGATGTCCTTTTTTTCCCACAAAAAGAGTTTTCTTTTGGTGGTATTTGATCACCTCTGCAGTTTTTATTTTTTGCACTATAACCAAAAAGGACTGACAAATTTGAGAAAAAAAAACAATATTTTTAACTTTTTGCTATATTAAATATCCAAAAGAAAAAAGTAAAAAAACAAATTTCTTCATTAGTTTAGGTCAATATGTATTCTTCTACATATTTTTGGTAAAATAAGCTTATGGTTATAGCGTCTACAAAATAGGGGAAAGATTTATGGCATTTTTATTATTATTTAATTTTTATTGACTAGTAATGGTGGTGATCAGCGATTTTTAGCGGGACTGCGACATTGCGGCAGACAGATCTGACACTTTTGACACTTTTTTGGTACCAGTGACATTTATACAGCGATCAGAGCTTAAAACTAGCCACTGATCACTGTATAAATGACACTGTCAGGGAAGGGGTTAACACTAGGGGGCGTTCAAGGGGTTAAGGGTTAAGTGTGTCCTAGGGAGGTGTTTCTAACTGTGGGGGGAGTGGACTGACTTGAAGTACAATGAGAGATCGCTGTTCCTGATCACTACGAACCGACGATCTCACTAAACTCTCCTGTCAGAACGGGGATCTCCTTTGTTTACACTGGCAGATCCCCATTCTTACTCCCTGAGGGGCGATTGCAGGTGGCCACTGGCCAGTGTGACTCCGGCACGAAACGGCATACGGGTACATTGTTTCGCGCAATAGGGCTGCCCTGCCACAGTATATATGCGATTGGTGGTCCTTAAGTGGTTAATTAATCTGCATTCTGTCTCATTGGACCCTCATGAATTGATCAAAAAAGGTATGTGGTAGATGAATAATATCAAATATCAATACCTTACTTTTATCTGTGTGCTTGTTGTATAAATCAGAGTGCAGTACATCAATGTATCCAAAAAAGGTATTCTTTATGAATAAACTGTCATAATAAACTAAATTTCATTTTCAAAGCAATTTATTTCCTTATGAAAGAATGTCAATCGATCCAATGTGGCCCCATCAAATTGCAAAGGCATCATCAATATTGCACCACCAAATTATATAAAGTGCCACGAGCCCCGCGCTGGGATAAATTAACCTTGAGCCTAGGTTCACACTGCTACGGGATTGAAATACTTGCATGTCAGTCCGACTTCAGGGGTAATTTTAGAGACATCTGTACAGATGTCTATTGAAATCGCACCCAAAGTTGCCAAAAGTAGTACAGAAACTACTTTTGGAAATCGGTGCAGCACCGCAAAGTTGGCGTCACGCCGATTCGGACGGTGCTATTGCCGGCAATACCTGCCAATTTGGCATGCGATTTGACATGTCAAATTGCATGCCAAATCGCATTAATGTAAACCTGGGCAGACTCAAAATGGTTCCTAAATGCCCTTGCAAAAGATGGGGCAACATTGGATCCCATTGAAATCCCTTGGTACTATGAAGTACAGACTGGAACTTATTCACACTATCTGAACTCTACAAGAATATAATGGAGGCTTAGAAATACATTCATACATTGATCTTACCTATGAAATGTTACAAATGATCTATTATTTCACTAATCACAAGTTTACTTTTTCTGTATGATTACGGTACATGTCAAACTGAAATATGCAATTTTGAACACCAATATAGCCGGTCCTATACATATCATTGTTTATACATACTGTTTATACCTATCTTTTGATATAAATGTAGAATGTTAATTTCATTGTATTTTCACATTTATAAAATAAACCTTTATTGAGAAAAAAATAAATAAATAAAAGACATCTGAAAGAACAAAAAAGGTTGTTAGACAAAATCAGTTTAAACAATTCTCTAAACAACCATAACCATTGCCTATCACTGCGTTCCTTCAGTGTTCAGTGTTCAGTGTTACCGACAACTCTGTCTCCTTCTCTCCATTGCCCCTTTCTGTGGGGGTCCCCCAAGGCTCTGTTCTTGCACCCCTTCTCTTCTCTATCTACACCTCCTCCCTTGGTCACTTGATAACTGCCCACAGCTTCCAATACCACTTATGCGCCGATGACACCACTTCCTTAAACAAAATCTCTCTAAAACTGAGCTACTAATATTCCCCCCCCCCCCACCCGTGCCCCCTCAATTACTTTTCCATCAAAATCAACAAGGCAACCATCAGTCCCTCCCCTCAAGCCAGGTTATTAGGTGTAATCCTAGACTCTGACTTGACCTTTCAGCCTCAAATCCAATCGTTGTCAAAAGTTTTGTAGACTTAACCTCCGTAACATCTCTAAAATGCGCCCCTTTTTAACAAATGGAACCACCAAGCTCCTCATTCACTCTCTTGTTATCTTTTGCCTTGACTATTGCAACTCTCTTCTCACTGGCCTACCTCTTCATAGGCTATCTGCTCTTCAGTCAATCATGAATGCTGCTGCCAGGCTTATCCACCTTGCCCACTGTTCAGCGTCTGCCAACCCTCTCCTCCAATCCCTACACTGACTCCCAATCGCCCAGCGAATTCAATTCTAAATACTAACCACAACATACAAAGCCATTCACAACTCTGCCCCGAGCTACATCCTTAATCTTGTCTCCAAATATCACCCAAACCGTCCTCTCCGTTCCTCCCGAGACCTCCTACTCACAAGCTCCCTCGTCTCCTCCTCCCATGCTCGTCTTCAGGATTTCTCCAATGCATATCCTATCCTCTGGAACTTGCTGCCTCAACCTGTTCAGTATCCCCTACTCTTGCTACCTTCCGGCGATCACTGAAAACCAATCTCTTCAGGGAAGCCTATCACGACTCCAGCTAATCTTTTACCACTTCCATCAGATCATTCCCCACAGTTACAACCTTTGTACCACCTGCCCCACCCTAATAGATTGTAAGCTCTTCTGAGCAGGGCCCTCTTATTCCTCTTGTATTTTATTGTATTGTCTCCCATTTATATTGTAAAGCGCTGTGTAAACTATACTAATAATAATAACTGATCAGCGGTAAATCTATCAGATGGTTCCATTAAGGCTAGTGCAACATTTTTACCTTTATCATGACTGATAGAGCTGTATAGGATGGAGACTTCCCAGGTTTCCAGGAAAAAAAAAAAAAAATAACTTTCTGTAGTACCTTCTAGTTTTCTTAAAATCTCTAATGTCTTTGATTAAAACCCTGGTTTTCTGATAAGCTGTCCAAAAATTTGTCAGCAGGCACAAAAATAGACTCTACCCCGGAAACTATGGGACTCCAGGAGGGGTGAAACATATAGGATTGATATCCATGGGTGATTAGTTTGTAAAAAGTCATGAAACTCATTCGTAAAAATGCCAACCCATAAACCTGGCAACAAGAAATCCTTAAGACTGGGTTCACACTATTCCGGATTGGATGCGTGTTCTTCGCAATTCGCAATAGCAGGAGATTTTGATCAGCTTTCTATGGAGCATGTTCACACATCTCCGGAGTGGCTCTGTTGCAAACTGCAGAGGAATCCTGTGTGGCTTTTGGTCCATTTCAGGTCCGAATTCAGCCAAAAAGTTGGGCTGAAATCGGACCTGAAACGATGAACAGGGACGCACTGGACCCCTTCTGTGAGCTGCATGCGAACATAGTGTGAACTCAGACTATAGTATAACTCATTTATGACGGGGATTAAAATACCTGCCAGGTTTTTATTTATGTCTGTGTCTCTGTTAGTACAAAACATATTACAGCGCACACATTCAAGAATGACATTTCCTGCAAGGCTAGTTAAAAACACTTGGACATATTAAAACAAATATGGGAGTTTGGTCACACTATATGGTCATATAGTGCTAAGCTCACTTACTGCAATAAAGTACCCAGAGTTAGTGGGTCCTACCCTAGTAATAGAATGAAAGATCCTGCGTCTCAACCATAGAAGCCAAACTCCTCTATGTGGGAGAACTGAAGGGATTCCTCCTATGCACTGGTGGCCACTAAATAAGATGTAATTTTTTTTTAATATGTTTAGGTGTTTTTAACTAGCCTTGCAGGAAATGTCATTCTTGAATGTGTGCGCTGTAATATGTTTTGTACTGTTTGTTGGTCTTATAGCAGCACCATCTTGAATTTAAATGCATTTTAGGGTGTGCCCCCCAAATATGTTTTTGTATGTGTCTCTGTAAGGACGATTCATCCTTGCTATTTGTCCTGGTGACCGTGATCACAGAAAATGAAAGTGAAAGAAAATTCTCAAATTTAAGTGGTCATCAGAACAGGAATAAAAGGTAACTCTTCCAATATGGACACTAGGTCTGGTGACCCTGGTACTTAAAAAACATTTGACTGCACTGTAAAAGGGAAGTTTAATGCTTCTGAGCATGCGTCAAATTATTTCTGAGCATGCGTCGGAATTTTGCGCGTCGGAATTGCATACACACGATCGGAAAATCCGATAGAAAGGTTTTCCGTCGGAAAAATTAAGAACAGGTTCTCAATCCAAAGTCCATCAGAAATTCCGACAGAAAAAGACCGATGGGCATACACACGGTCGGAAAATCTGAGGAAAAGCTCCCATCGGTCTGTTTCCATCAGAAATTCCGACCGTGTGTACGCGGCATTAGGGTTTACAACCAAATCTAAAAATGCCTAAAAAAAGGTTTTGCCATCTGTTCCGCTTTTTCGTAATGCCCTAAGTGGGGTCTCCCAGCAATCATATATAAACTAAAGCATCAGAGGGCTGATATTTCATTAGCATATGCCTTTGCAACCAACAAGCCCCCTTTTTATGCTAGTTTAAAGATCACATCCAATCTTTTTCTAAGTAAGTCTAAAGTTTCACATAGCTTCAGATAGATTGCGGGTTATGTGATTCCTAAAGTGACAAGTCTCAATAAATGAGTTAATCTCCTTAGTTACCTTGATAATATGCACTTCTACCAGGGCAAAGGATGTAGGTGGCATCATTCAAATTTTACTGAAAAGGCCTATATTTTTGCAGTCTGGAACAGATATACTCGCCATTTAAGATAAGATTTAGGGCAAGTGGTGAGAAGGAAAAATTGGGAGAGATTTACAAAAACTGGTGCATGCAGAATCTGGTGGAGCTGTGCATAGTAACTAATCAGCGTCTAGGTTTTAATGTCAAAGCTTAATGTTAATGTTAATGTTCAAGCTGATGTTAGAAGCCGATAGGTTACTATGCACAGCTGCACCAGATTCTGTGTGCACCAGTTTTAGTAAATCTCCCCCATTGTGTATATGTAGCGGTGCCCTCGTGGGGGTCAATATTTGTTCTAGCATCCACACATTTCACCCTGCTGGTCAGACATCCATTTTGGCACCCTTTCCCAGACAATGAACTGTCTCTTGCTTGTTTTTGTTGTTTTTATTAGAGAATTAAACTTGGATGGGGAAAAGGGACATGGGATGCCCATATAATGAGTACTTCTCAATGAAATCAATATTGGTTGAGTCTAAATTTGACAGTCTCTTCCTCTGCATATCTCCTCTAGCACACTACTTGAGATCACTTGCTTCACTCCACTGTCCAAATCTAGGTTCCTGTCACCATTAGCAAATAGCTAGACCTCACTCTGAATAAGTCCTAATGTTTTCCTAATAGCCCTTTACAGGTAGGGGTTTGCAGTCCATTCTGTGGTAGCAACCATTTTAGTTGAAAAGAATAAATGTGCTGACACTTGGTGGACTACTGATCCCAGCATGTCCAATGCAAATCCTGCCAGCCCTCGTGGCTGCAACGACTTGACTTCAAAACAACACCACAGTCTTTCCCTCTGGCTCCACATCCAAATCCTGACATGTCTCTCCCAGCGCTTCACACTATGCTTCTCACTCACCGACCCCGGCATGGATCCCTCCTGAATAACTTGTCTGGCAGTGCTCCCAACTGTCCTCTTCCTGCTCTTGTTCCAGGACACCTCTCAATGACAGAGTAGAGAGAGGCTCCCTCCCAGCTCCCAAGCTCCAGGCCTGAGTTCACCCCCCCAGAAAGGGGGTTCCCTCAGACCACGACAGTCTAACACTCCATCGTTCTTCCACCCGACAACTCCTCCCACAGCAGGCTGACCAAGGGGAATATATAGGAGGCCTGAACCCTGCCAATCCCAGTTGGGGATTGGTCAAGGCACCCACATACACCCCATGTCACTCCAGCTCTTTGCCCTGCCCAGAAACTTCTGAAAACCTTAGGAGGTGCCCAAGAGCTGAAGCATATGTCAGTCACTTGCTGCTACACTAAACCACTACCCTGCCCCCAGATCAAAACAAACAGGCCTAGCTCACAGCATAGGCCTGCCTAAATTTACCTGCAACGACAGTACAAAGCAAACCCACTACACTAGCACCTACTTACCTAAGGTAAACCGTCAGCATTTGTTACTAAGTAGTCCTTGGTCCTTTGGGATTCTGAGGTGTGTGATTGTGCCTGTACCAAATGTTGTAGCTCTCTGTGGGTTTGTCCTAAAAAATGGCAGATTAATCTTTGTCCAAGGAGTGGAGACTGCAAAGCCTGATGTTGTCTCTTTTGGGGTATTTTGAATGATTCCTGTATTCCAGCACAGATAGTGTACGCCCCTCAAATATGTTAGTTCCTGCTTGTGTGATTGGCTTATTGATTTTTCCAGATGCCTGCACTAAGTTACAAGTCAGATTTTTTGCATCCTCTGCAACATTTCTCAAAGGGAATCACATCTAAAGGGATTCAAACCCTGCCACTTCCCTCTATAGATCCCTGCCAGTGCAGCAACTGGTTGATATTTCGAAAGTCACTCCTGTTTACATTCACTTTTCACATGGAAACAGACAAACAGCTATTTCTTTAGAATAACAAAAGGTAGGAATATAAAACGAAGTTGGTAAAATCTTTGCAATGTACATTGATTAACCAGGGTTTTTTTTTTCCCTTAACAAAAGTCGAGTTACTCTTTAGGTGAATTTTTTGCTTACTGTATTTATCGGCGTATATAAGCACCTTTTTCCCCTTAAAATCAGGGGAAAATCGTGGATGCGTGTTATACGCCGATCCCCACCGATCCCCACCGATCTCCGCTAGCTGTGAGTGGAGCGGATCGATTGCCGCCGAGCTACACATATTGAGTGTACTCGGCTCTTTTCGGCTCTTCTCTGCTCCGCTCACAGTCATGTGAGCAGAGCCGAGAAGAGCCGTCAAGAGCTGAGTACGTGTGTATCTCGGCTGTGCCCAGTCCCTGCTATCTCGGCAACGTTCGCTCCGCTCCGGTGTCCTGTCGGCGCCAATTTTAAATGGCGATGGCGAGGGCAAAGGCTGCACTGGGGAAATGCTGCACTGGGGAAAGGCTGCAATAGGACAAGGCTGCAATGGGACAAGGCTGCAATGGGACAAGGCTGCAATGGGACAAGGCTGCACTGGGACAAGGCTGCACTGGGACAAGGCTGCAATGGGACAAGGCTGCACTGGGACAAGGCTGCAATGGGACAAGGCTGCAATGGGACAAGGCTGCACTGGGACAAGGCTGCACTGGGACAAGGCTGCAATGGGACAAGGCTGCAATGGGACAAGGCTGCACTGGGACAAGGCTGCAATGACAATGGGACAAGGCTGCACTGGGAAAAGGCTGCAATGGACACTTAAAGGTAAGTTTTTTTTTTCCCTTAAACTTCCATCCTAAAAGTTTTTTTCCTTAAAATTCCCTCCTAAACTTGGGGTGCATGTTATACGCCGCCACGTGTTATACGCCGATAAATACGGTACGTATATAGTATATTTGTAAAAGAATCATTAAAATAAGTTCCCAAATACATTTAAGGCTTAATTTTTTTCTAAATTAAGAATTATTAGTAAAATGTACATAAAAAGGCTTTATAAAAATAGTTTGCTATTAAAGTATATAAAATGTGTTATTTTGGTAGCAAACTTCTTAAACTGTCTTTTATGAGTTAGTGAGCTAGGACATGTCAAAAATAAGTAATTAGAATTGGCTATAATAGGTTTGGCTTTTTAACACTGCACCAGCGAAGCAAGGCTGTAGCTTTTTGCATATTATGATTGGGAAGAAATTGCTTTGCTTTTATATTATATGTTTCAGATTTAACAAGAAATTATTTCATTTAATTCCCTGGTTCCAGTTTTATTGTTTTTAATTAAAGAACTATGTAAACATTTAACAAAGTAAAACATTTACCTAAGGCAATCATGAGATTTTAAACTCTGTCAGTATATCAGTTTAATGCTGCATTACTCGATGAATACAGTTTAAGCAACCCATAGTGTTAAGAAAGAAATGCATGCATATATATTTTCAGAGATAGCAGGAGACTGCTGGTCAGGGTGAGGGGAAATAAACGCTCTTTGTGTGGAACAGACTAAACAAGGTCATGGCCTATAACTCATAGCAAGGTACAAAGAATTAATGAGAGTGCAAGAGCTAGAGAGATTAATCAGATTCAGATAATATGAAAACCAGACTATCAAGCAAAGACAAGGTAGAAGGACAAACTTAGATACAAGCGGATGCTTGAAGAGAATCTGGCACCAAGCCATAGGTCAAAAAGACCATGAAGACTAAGTGAGCTCTTTCACCCATTACAGCTCGTTGTGCAAGAACTACCTGCATTCAACTGTACTCTTTCCCCCCCAGATCTTGTACATGTGGCAAGTAAAGAAACCAGGGTGTAGAGTGCAACAGAAAATGGAGGCACAAGTGTTAACGGAGTCTGGAAAGACAAGTAGAAAAGTGTACTAATAAACAGCTCATGATAGGACAGAAGACAATGCGAGAAACCAACAATAGATTTATGAATCAATTGTTTAACAGGAAACCTGTGGCGTAAGTCAAATAAATGATCTATCAACATGGTAAAAGAAGGAGGCTGACTATAGAACTACAGTATATAATTTAAAAAGGCTTGTACTCATGGGCACCTTTCCCTGTTTGCTAGACCAGAGTAAATGCGATCTTTGCTTTTTTGGATTTAGTGCAGATACACCTGCCTGGTAAAGGCAATGTCTGTGCTTCTGGTGTGTAGCTGTACCTTTAAGGAGGAAAGGTTTGCCTCCAATTAAACCTGCTCTCTGTTTGTACATTGCAGTATATGTTGCCAAAATTGGGAAACTCAGCTGGTTTAGTGCTAGGGATAGGGACCATTATTTATCAGGGGTGCCATGACGCAACAATGTGACTTCCATATACTGTATATTTGCAACTAAAACCTCTGTTTTAACCCAAGTATCTAACAGATTAGTGAGCTTGTTTTTTGTCTGGATAGCATGAAAGTTGACAGGGACCCCCTTTGTACTGTTTTGTAAACAGTGCTAGTCTGCTAGTTTTTAAACAGTTTAGATCGGCTGCCATCTTTGATCTTCTTCTCCTAACTTGTAAAGGCAATGTCAGGGTTTCTGTGATGTGGCTGAACCTTTAAGGTGGAAAGGGCTGTCTCCAGGTGCTTCTCTGCTTACGTATTGCTTTTTATGTTCCCATAGTTGAAAAATCCTATTAGATTAGAGTTGGGGACTATACATATTAAGGGGGCCTTAATGTGGCAATGTGATTTCTGTGTATATTTGCAAAACCTAGTAGGTGGAACAGATTACGTAATCCAAAGAAATAATTCTCCATTCTGTGCCATCATTAGTTTCTCTATAGTTGTAATAGCTGAATTTGTTTCTTGTTTTTTTTTTTTGGGGGGGGGGGTTACTGGCTGCGGAGCCCCCTTTGTATTGTTTTGCATATTGCCCTGCCCATTGTGAGGTCCAGACACAGAAATTCCAGTCAGATTAAATAGCAGACTTTACTAGGTTGGACCCAAGACTTAATGCACAAAACTTTATATTCTGGCTCTAGAATGTCACTAGGGGATCCAAGATAGAGGCGAGCAATTGTTGGCTAACAAACATGAACATACTGACGTACTACGTGCTTTTTCAGCTCTTTAGCGCCACCCTTTGGACTCCTTCTGCTAATTTCGTGTTAATAGAAGTTTGGTGAGTGTTGATGCACGCTTTTTATTTTGCACTTTTAATTTAGCGCTTTTCAGTTCGCGCCTTTCATTTCGTGCTTTTCAGTTTGTTTCTGAATGGAGATAACGTGTTATTTATTATTGGCCTTGGAGTTATTGCTTTCACCTAAGTACAGTCCACGAACAGGAGGAGGAGGATTTCTTGGACCAAGAATTGATTGCTTTAATAATCGTGACCAATTATGTCATATGTCTTTGCTACGGGAGCTCCAGAATAATCTGGATGATTTTCGGAAATTATCTCCTGCTTTCACCAACTCTTGGCATTGCTGACCTCCTATATTAAGAAGCTGGACACATGCATGAGGCTTTTATTAAATTTTTTGGTTGAATAATAATGATTTGATTTGTTATATTTTCTATATTTTTGGATGCATAGAATGCACTTTTTGGTTACGTTCTATTGGCAGATAGCATGTCAAATTTTATTTGTTTTCTTTTTTTAATGCAAAATAAAAATTTGATGAGAATAATACTTGGCTATGTGTTTTACTTCAAATGACAGTTTGGGAGTATGCAGTTACATTTTAAAAAATACAATGTCAAATTAACAAGGGACACCAACATCTTTGATCTTAAAAACTACGGGATAATGGTGTTGTGGTAACTTGCTATTTATTGTTAAAAAGGACATCAGTCAACTGATTGTATGTGTTTTCTAAATTTAAATTGTTAAAGTGTGAATCATGACTCCATAATAAAGGGAAAAAACTGGAAAGCTCACATCTTGATGAATGAAAGAACATGCTAACGACTCAGATTTTAAATTACCGGTAGATAAAAGTATTATATAAATGTAATTTATGAAAAAAAAACTGAATTCATATTTCAATGCATACTAATTGAATCAAATCATTTAAAATGTTAATTCATTCGAATTTCAAGGTTCGTGTAAAAATTATCTTTGTACTTTATTTCTTTTTGGGTAAATAATAGTATATTGGTATATAATTAAAATTTCCCATAGTAATCTTTTTTCTTTTGCCATTTTGAATCCATTTTACACTAAAATTACATATATTTGTACAACTATCACAATATGTCAATGGTGTGATGCTGAACCCACAAAATGTATTAATGGTGTCAAAAACTCAAAAATTATATATACAGAAATATAAAATGAATATCTTAAGGCTTCTGAACATTAATTATACAATTATTATGATCCAATATGAGCTTATAAATGCAAGAGGGTGAAGCAGTAGACAGTAATTGAATCTTGAATCTGTTTTTCATGCTATTCTGTACATGTCTGGAATAGCTCTGATTTTTGACATTTTCTTACAGTTTCCTATTTGAATTATAGTGAACTGATAGGGCATCATGTGACCTCATTATCTCCTGACACCTGAAAGAAAGACAGAAAGTGTATATTGCAATAGAAGTAAATGTGCATAATGGATATTTAAAATCTATTAAAATTATCATTACAGCTTGGTGACTTGGTTTTAAGGTAGTTAATGTAAGAAAAGCCATTCTTGGATAAAAATAAGATAAAATACACTGTACTAAATTTCACATACACAGTGACTTTTAAATGTTAATATAAAAATGCACCATTATAGCTGAAGTAAGGAAGAATACTTCTTTGGGATGTCTTCTTGTCTGAAGTTAACCTTCTGAAATTTTTAAATAACTCTTTCAAAGTGCATGTGGACAAGGGGCATTTTTTTTTATAATAATACAATTCATGTGAGTTCAAAATTAACTGTGGGCATTTATAACACCATTGCCATCATTATTATTCTCACATGAATCATCCTTGTGCTAAATGTGCAAAAAGGTCAAACTATTTGATCTTCATAGATCTGACTATATACACATACAAACGGCTTTGTAAGATAAACATTTCTGACATATGATCCAAATTTCTTAGTATTAAAAAGGACTTTAGAAATGGTCATATAATGTATTCTGACTATCCAGAACAGGGAATGAGGAGTGGGGTGGTGGACAGCGAGCATGCCCCCTTTTCCTAAATCATATTAGTCCACACATTCTGCATAATGAGAGTGTACCTTGCAAAGGGGGATGACCAACCCCTTGAAAAAGCACCTTGTCCCCATGTTTATGCAAACCTCATCTCCACATTTGATGAAAGATGAGGATGTGGGGCTCTGCGGGGATGGGCTTATCAGAATCTAGAATGAGGGGGCCCCAAAATATCTGGTCCTCCCCCTTACTTGAATGAATACACACACATCCCCGTTCTGACAGTAGATGAGAGAACAGCGATCTGTCTCCTCCTCCAGTCAGTCTCATCCACCCACAGTTAGAAACACACATGAGGGAACACATTTAACCCCTTGATCGCCACCTAGTGTTAACCCCTTTCCTACCAGTGATATTTACACAGTAATCAGTGCGTTTTTATAGCACTGATCGCTGTATAAATGTCAATGGTCCCAAAAAAGTGTCAAAATTGTCCGATCTGTCTGCTGCAATGTTGCAGTCCCGCAAAAAAAAATGCAGATCACCAACATTACTAGTGAAAAAAAAAATACTAAAAATGCCATAAATCTATCCCCTATTTTGTAGACGCAATAACTTTTGCAAAAAACAATAAATATACGATTACTGCGATTTTTTTACCAAAAATATGTAGAAGAATATATATTGGCCTAAACTGAGGAAGAAATGTATTTTTTATATTTTTTTGGGGGGATATTTATTATAGCAAAATGTATAAAATATAGTTTTTTTTCAAAATTGTCACTCTTTTTTTGTTTATAGCGCAAAAAATAAAAAGCACTGAGGTGATCAAATACCACCAAAAGAAAGCTCTATTTGTTTGTTGGTACAACATCGCATTACTGCACAATTGCCAGTTAAAGCGATGCAGTGTCATATCGCAAAAAAGGGCCTTCTCAGGAAGGGGGTAAATCCTTCCAGGGGCTGAAGTGGTTAATAACATTAAATTACAATATGGCTTGTGTAACAATTGTATATGCTATATTATTCTTTCATCTTTGCTATACATTTTTCCACAAAAGTGTTACCTTATAAATACTGAGAACTATCATGAAGAAACCCTAAAGCCCCATACACACGGTCGGATTTTCGCATGGATTCTGTCCGATCGGACAATGTTGTTGAAAAATCAGACCGTGTGTATGCACCATCGGACAGTGTACGTCGTATTGTCCGACGGACAAAGTCCTATCTCCTGCTGGATAGATTTTCCGACAACACGGTCCGATCACACCAAATCCGATCGTGTGTATGGTAGTCCGACCGGACAAAGTGCTACGCATGCTCAGATCACATTACAAGACCAAAGCTATTGGCTACTAGCCTCTACGTAGTCCCGTCGTAGGCAACAAACGTCACCACGTTCAGAATGATCGGATTTTCCGACAACTTTGTCCGACCGTGTGTACGCAAAACCAACATCGGACAAAGTACGACGGACATGATCCGACGGACCTGGTCCTCGGATAATCCGTGCGTGTGTATGGGGCTTTAGACAACTGGCTGATGAGGACATCTGTGTGAGACTGGTGAGAGTGGTGACCTCAAGGCCAGTTTCAAGAAGAAACTGAGCTTCATTATTAGTGAAGCCGTGGTTAATAGAGTTTTGAACCAGCAACTAGCTGAGAGATTGATTCCAGATTTTTTCGTGAACTCCATATTCTATCATATTCCAAGGATTCCACTAGTGGGAGTTTCCAGTGCCTGGCAGACCTGTTATTGCCAGCATTGACTTCCTATGTCAGTCTTTGGGGGATTTGATAGGTAGCCTTCTCTAACCATTGGTAAAGAGGTTGCCTACTTAGATAAATCATGTTATCAAGAAATTAGAGCAGAAAGTATAGCATGTTAATAATCAATGGCTTTCCTGTGACATTATGTGACCATATTCCTGCATACCCAGTGCTTTAGGCCACAAGACTGTGAGGTCTTATCTGGAATGTTACCCTGAATATTCTGTTGACTTAAAATATTTTTTTTTTTTTATCTCTAGAGATGTGGCTCTTTCATGGGTACAAAATTTGCAATTTCTGCAGTGGGGTTACAATCTACCCACCATAATGAGAGTTCGCTTGGGAAAATCTTTTTAAAGTAACACTGAGAAAATACAAAAAGCAAACTTAGATAAGGTCCAACCAGTGACTTTTTTCCAGTTAGTATAGCTTGAAAAAAAAAATAGACTGCCTATTTGATATGAAGATGTAAATATAAATTATATTTATCCCAAGGTGTGAGCTTTGCAGTAAAAGGGCACCAACATGAAATATTATGTCTCTGAACCTATTTAAATGAAACCAAAAACATGTTAAGTAAAGGGGGCATGCCTTTCTAGGTGTTCTAATTGTACTCTGTATTCTGGAGGATTCACACATGATTTGTACACTAATAAAAATTGTTTTGGCAACTGGTGGATTAGCAAACTTAATATGTAATATATGTACTGATAAATAATTTGTTGCGCTGTGTATCAAAATTGTTACAAAAACGAAATTATACTTTTTTTTACATAAGTATCACAAATTATAATTATTAATTTATATTCTTCATATGAAAATTTTGAAAACAAAATAATCTCATATATATATTAATAGTGAACAAATATCATTTTCTGCATAGAAAAGTGACACCCTTAACCGATTTCCGACCGGCCGGCGCACGACGATGTCCCTTTAAGATACCGCTATGCCATCGGGTACGCGGCTGGGACCCCCGTGAGGCCGGTCGCGGGTCCCGCAGACTCGATCGCGGCAGGGATACCCGCAATCGTCTCACGGGAAGGCTGAACGGGGAGATGTGGAAATAAACAGCATCTCCCCGTTCTGCCTAGCAACTAGTGACGCCGATCTCTGCTCCCTGTGATTGGAGCAGAGATCAGCATTCACTAGCTGACAGCCACGCCCCCCCACAGTTACAAACACACCTCTAGGCACATGTAACCCCTACACTGCCACCTAGTGGTTAACCCCTTCACTGCCAGTGCCATTTACACAGGAATCAATGCATTTAAATAGCATTGATTGCTGTATAAATGACAATGGTCCCAAAAATGTGTCAAAAATGTCTGATGTGTCCGCAATAATGTCGCAGTCACAATAAAAATCACTGATCGCCGCCATTACTAATAAAAAAAAAAATATTAATAAAAATGCTATAAAAATATACCCTTGTAAACGCTATAACTTCTGTGCAAACCAATCAATAATCGCTTATTGCGATTTTTTTTACCAAAAATATGTAGAAGAATACGTATCTACCTAAACTGAGGAAAAAAACTGTTTTTATGTATTTTTGGGGGATATTTATTATAGCAAAAAATAAAAAAGAATGCTTTTTTTTCAAAATTGTTGCTCTTTTTTGTTTATAGCACAAAAAATAAAACCGCAGGGGCGATCAAATACCACCAAAATAAAGCTCTATTTGTGGGAAAAAAAGGACGTAAATTTTGTTTGGGAGCCATGTTGCACAACCGCGCAATTGTCAGTTAAAACAACGCAGTGCCGAATCGCAAAAAAAAGGGGCCTGGTCCTTTGGCTGCAAATTGGTCCGGTCTGAAAGTGGTTAATCATAAGTGATAAATGATCTTGAATGGATCAATTTAATTACCAAAAAAGTCCACTGACAATGTGTTTATATAATCAAATGTAGATAATGTGAAGGAGGGGTCCACCACCATTTTTCTGTATAATATGTGTCCACTTGCAAGCATAAATACACCGCCAAGTGAAATCACTGCCACCAATTACAATGACCTGTTACCGGATGATGAGACCCCACATTATAGGTGGTCTCAAATAAGCATGAATATCAGCAGTCAACCATCCACAGCTTCTGAAATCACAACAAAACCCTCAACGCATATACCAAAAGGCACTTTAGGTGTCTCACAAATACACCACCAGAGATCATGTAGTGCACCGCCACTCCACTCAGTATGTTTGTAGAATGAAAAAAACAAATAGACATATCTTAGTGCAAAACTGCAGCTTTATTCAGCAAAATAAAGGTATAAATACTTACATAAGTGCAAATGTAACATCGTCGTCTCTAGCTACTCACAACGGGAGTAGTGACGTCAGCACAAGCTCTGCCCCAACAGGTTTCAACCAAAACAAAATTGACCTCATTTTCTCCCCACAAATAGAGATTTCTTTTGGTGGTATTTGATCACCTCTGTGGTTTTTTTTTTTGCGCTATAAAAAAAAAAAAGAGCTTTTGAAAAGAAATCAATATTTTTTACTTTTTGCTATAATAAATATCCCCCAAAAATAGATAAAAAAAACACATAGAAAGCTATACAGTTAGATCCATATATATATATTGTTGTAATGTCTGTCCAGCCAGGTCACAATTTGCATACTTTTGGCTTTGTATGCCTTTGTATGCCACCAGAATAAAATTAAAACAAAACAATCCAAATGAATTTGAAGTGCAGACGTTCAGCTTTAATTCAGGGCATTGAACATAAATATCAAGTAAAAATTTTAGGAACTGTTTTAGGAAACTATTTTTATACACAGTCTCCTCATTTTCAGGGGCTCAAATGTAATTGGACAAATGAATATAATCATAAAAAAAATTACATTTTTAATATTTTGTTGAGAATCCTTTACCGGCAATGACTGCCTGAATTTCCTCCTTTCTGAGTCTTTGCCAGGCTCTAACTGCAGCTGTCTTCAGTTGTTCTTTGTTTGTGGGTCTTTCTGCCTTTAGTTTGTGAACTGCATGCTCAATTGGGTCCATATCAGGATTGACTCGGCCATTGCAGAATATTCCACTTCTTTTTCTTCAAAAGCTCCTGGGTTGCTTTTGCAGTGTGTTTTGGATCATTGTAATCTGTACTGCAGATGGACTTTCCTGCATTTGGCTGAATCTGGGCTGAAGTATTTCTCTAGACACTGCAGAATTCATCCGGCTGCTTCTGTCTTCTGTCACATCATCAATAAACACCAATCACCCAGTGCCACTGGAAGCCATGCATGCCTATGCCATCACACTGCCTCCACCATGTTTTACAGATGATGTTGTGTGCTTTGGATCATGAGCTGTTCCAAGCCTCCTCCACACTTTTTTCTTCCCCTCATTCTGGTACAGATTAATCTTAGTTTCATCCATCCAAAGAATGATTTGCCAGAACTGGTCTGGCTTTTTTAGATGTTTTTTGGCAAAGTCTAATCTGGCTTTTCTATTCTTCAGGGTTTTGAATGGTTTGCACCTCTGTATTTGCTCTTGTGAAGTCTTCTCTTGATTGTAGACTTTGACAATGATACGCTTACCTCCTTGAGAGTGTCCTTCACTTGTCTGGATGTTGTGAATGTGTTTTTCTTTACCACAGGATCAATCCTGTTATCATCCACCACTGTTGTCTTCTGTGGACTTCCAGACCTTTTTATGTTGCTGAGCTCACCAGTGCGTTCTTCTTTCCTCAGAATATACCACTGTTGATTTGGCCACTCCTAATGTTACTTCTATCTCTCTGATGGATTTGTTTAGTTTTTGAAGCCTTACAATGGCCTGTTTCACTTGCATGGACAGCTCCTTTGAACACATGATGTAGGCTCACAGCAATAGAATCCAAGTGCAAATACCACACTTAGAATCAACTTCAGACCTTTAACCTGCTTAATTAATGAAGAAATAACGAAGGAGTAGCCTACACCTGGCCATGAAACAGCTTTTGATTCAATTGTCCACTTACTTTTGGTCCCTTGAAAAAAGGGGGGGGGGTGGCTATTCTTAAGAGCTGTAATTCCTAAACCCTTCCTCTGATATGAATGTACATACCCTCAAATTAAACCTGAGAGTGTGTACTTTCAGCCCATATCCATTATATAACTATAGCTTGAATATGTTATGGTAAATACCTGAAGAAAACGAAAATTGTGCCTGTGTCCAAATATATATGGACCTAAATGTATGTGGTGCAATGTAGCACCTTAATAATCTGAGTGTATTTCCGCATATGGGAAATGAGTAAATGAAATATAAAAAGGATAAAGCACTATTTTACATTTTTTTCATGTGTTACTGAGTGGCAGTGGTGGCTGGTGGTCAAAACTTTGGGGGGCGGCAAGCAGACTTGGCCCCCTCACTCGCACTAGCACCCCCCATGGCTCTCGATTAATCCACTTGCACTACACACTCCCCCCACACCCCTCTGCCGCGAACACCACCACCCCCCCACACTCACAATCCTTGGCCTTACCTTACTGTGGAAGAGGTGCGGGGAGGAGGATGAGGTGGTGATGCTCTGCTGAATCTGGGGTAGGGCTCCTAGGAAAGACTGCTGCTGCCAGGGCCCTTGGTTCTCCTCTGGGCTGAACAAGAGGCGGGTCTTAAGACTCCCGGGAGGAAAAGCAGGAAGACATTAGCAAATATGAATTCACTAATATCACACAAGTGGGTGGGCTTGGGGCGCAGTGCTCTGCGCCTCAAGCCCACCCTTTTTAATCCAATTAGAGCCTCTGGCTCTAATCACGTGCTTAAAAAGAAACATGAGTTTGGTGCCCTGCATTGAGATTAGGGGCCGGAACATGAATTAGGGGAGGCAGCGCCCCTGCACCCTTTATGGATGAGCCGCCACTGCTGAGGGGTGGAAAGAGCTGGAGAGTGCCTTAAAGGGACAGCACCACTGATTTTGAAAGGAGAAACTGGATTAAAATTGGAGGCCAAAAGAGAGATTCCTCCATTAGTGAGGACCACCAGGAACAGCACAGAGACCAATCTTAGTCCACACAGTGGGACACAAGCTATCTATGGCCCTGCATGTTATGTAAGATCATAGAGTCCAGATGAGAGCACACATGGTGGTGGATACATGAAAATTAGAATGATGTTATGAAAAAAAATGAAATGCCACCTAATGGATTTGAAGAGATTTTGTGGACAAAATATTGCTTATTATTTGTTATAAAATTTGTACACATACATCATTTATGATATAATTATTTGGTCATTATGGAAAAGCACTACACTATTGTGGTTTATAAGTTCACTGGCACATGCATATCAGAATGTGGGAAGTTGAAGCTGTTTTTTATCACGTTTGGTTTGTACAGGTATTGTGTCATAGCAGCTCACAAGGTATTCATTTAATTTGATGTAAATAAATCCAATGCAAATTGGGCGAAAAAAAAGTTCTTTAGGCTGCTCTCTTAATAATTTTATTTTATTAGGGCCGTACTAAAGTATTAAATTATGGTCACTAGATTGAGCTGAAAAGCACAGGAAATACAGTACATAGGTCTGTAACAAGAGATATAAATGTAACAAGTCTAGAGAAGACTTGCCAGAATTAGCAAATACATGTAATCATTGGCTACATTTGTTTGAAAATTCCCTCTAGCATTCTTTAGAATTGGTGGCTTTTATAATTTTCTTCAGTGGCAGCTGGTGCTAATGCTGGTGGAAAAGACACCCACCCACCCACCCCCCCCCCCCCCGGGGGGGAGAGGGGCGGTGGACAGGAAAGTGACGATCGCCACAAGCAAACCCCCCTCCTGGCGTTAGAGGGACTAACCTTACCTTACCTTAGGAGGCAGGGAGAAGGGAGAGCCGGGCCATTGCTTTTCCTCCTGGCTGAACAGGAAGTGTGTCTTGAGACCCAATTGGCCAGGGAGTCCTAAGACTCCCGGGTTAATTGGGTCTCAGGACAGGACCCGCTTCCTGATTGGCCGGGAGGAGAATTAGGAAGACAATAGCAAATATTAATATGCTATTGTCACACAACTATTGCTCCACGCCCCGAGCCAACCCTTTTTTTGAAGCCAATTAGAGCCTCATATGGACAGGCCGCCACTGATTTCCTTATGTTCTGATGGTATTTTTGATGTCAAGCTTTCTGTATGTGAGACACAGCTGGCTGATCCAGTATCACAAGCATCTATGTTCCAAGATCATTACAGACAAAGAGGAGTGGGGTAGACTGGAACAGTACATTAATGCAATAGTAATACAGGGCCCTGTGCTCCCTAAATGCATATGCTTAATTTTCAATTCTGGCTACAGCTTACTTTTAACTATAGTCAATGTTTAAAGGGCTTTAAAGTACACACATACTTTATCTGTATTATGCATAATAACTAGCTTAATTGACACCGCTACAAACTCCACAGCTCATTAAAAATGGCTCTTCTGGGTATGGGATAACATTTGAGTTTTCCAGCCAATCACTATAACTCCCGTGGTGCAGACAAAGTACATGTTGGCTTTAAGACGTTAAAGCAGTAAACCCTGCAAAAGAAAATTGCTCACTAGTTGAAAGTAATCTACCCCATTATGGATGTTTATCTTATTCTAAGGATGAATTTTTTTCACATACTTTCCAATTTAACTATCATTAGCATATTGTAGATGCATATTAGGAATACTTATACTCATCTAAACCAAAACTTAATATCTGTACCTAAGTAGTATAAAATGCCATGATTACAGCAATGCTAACTTAATGCAAAAGTCAGAAGACGAGACAATTCAGCAGTCAAATATGAACCAATTAGAAATAATATTCTATTGAAGGAACTCATTTAAATGTACTGATAAGGTGAAATCTGTGACAACTATATGTCTGAGCTAATAAATAGGTCAGAGGTTCTGTCTGACATAGGCTGGTAATAACAAGTGGAGCTTTTATTTTAAGCATAGTATTATGTATTTATTTATTAGTGTATTGTCTTTGATTTCATTATTCTCTGTGTAAGCCTAAGTACCATACTTTATACTAGCATCTTGCTTATTAAGACTGCATAGTGGCTGTGGTACTGTGCCACATAGTTTTGCTGCCAAAAGAATTTCTGTCTGTCTGACTGCATATTTCCACCAGCAATCTAATTAATTCTGTTTTCATTCACAAGTGATGCAAAAGAATGTTTTAAATGTGTTTTTGTTCATGCAAGTTTCCTAAATTGGCATGCGCTCAAGTTTCTATGGTTTCCACAAACATTAAAAAAAATGTTTTGGACATTTGTAGATTTCTTTTATTATCATTAATGTAATTTTCCAAGCAGAATTGATTTCAATTTGAGCTGTTACACTGAAAATTATTGTTTATTGCTGTTTACAGAATGACTATACAGTATATTCATCTAATGAAATGATGATCTTAATAAAAAAACGTTGGCGTCACAGAACTGTGTGGTGTATAAGCCTACAGTACATTCACATGGCGCACCCAGGGAGCCAAAGGTAGCCGCTGACTAGAATCAGTAGATTCTTGCCTGCAAGCTCCTTGCTGTATGCACACAGTGGGGTTGATTTTCTAAAGCTGGAGAATGCAAAATCTGGTGCAGCTGTGCATGGTAGACAATCAGCTTCTAACTTCAGCTTGTTCAATTAAGCTTTGACAAAAAAAAAACCTGGAATGCTGATTGGTTTCTATGTGGAGCTGCATCAAATTTTGTACTCTTTCGTTTTAGTAAATCAACCCCAGAATGTGCATACAGCAGCAGCTTTCAGCACCAACTGTCAGATATGTACTCTGTGCAAATGAACAGCCAGGACCGCGGCTGTTCATATGTACCCGAGTAGCTACATACGAACAGAGCCTTCACTTGACCCTGGATGAAGACAGTGTGTCCAGGCTTGGAGTTTCTGTGAAGCTTCTGGCTCACACATCTAATCAGCCAAATTGTATTTGGCCATAGCATAGAGTGTTCCTGCATGCAGAGGTGGCATTTAGCCCCATGATCATGGTCCTGAATTAAAATTTTCAACAGGTTCAATTATTTTCCTCAAATATACAATAAAGCTAGGCAGAGGCCTCGGCACTGAGATCATGCATGTGTTGGCATTGCTAACCTAACTTATTAGTTGTCTAACCATCATGCTGATCCAATGGGCTCAATACTTTCTAAGATCACAGGCTGAGAAAAAGTACGCAAATCAGTAATTCTAGCTTTTTATTTTCTACATTTCCTTGCTAAAACATGACCTCCAGAGCTTACAAGAAATTCCAATGATTTAGAGAAATCAAACATCTCTAACAGAATTTGAAGCTCAGAAGGACATCAGCACCACTCCTGTGCTTAGGATTGAACCATCAGTTAGCAGAATCTGATCCGTAAGTGGTCCTCTTCTTCTTCAGAATTTCTACTACAGTTGAAAATATTCAATAATGCATAGAGCAGCCTTAGCCTGATGTTGGTGTCAGTGCTGCTCCCTATAACAGTGCATTGCATGTGAGTGCAAGGTACATGGTGATGCCCTCTTAAGAAGAAGATCCATGAGGCCTTGCACTCACATTATGCCCTTAGTCTTTGTTAAATGATGCAGAGCATTATTCAACTCAAGAGATCAAGGACGTCATGTGAAAAGATATTACTTTGGGGGGAGGGCAGCTCTGGATAGGAGGTGAGTATTGTAGCCATTGTTGCTTTTTTGTTTTAACCACTTACTGGGCACTTAAACCCCCCTCCTGGCCAGACCAATTTTCAGATTTCAGCGCTGATGCACATTGAATAACAATTGTGCGGTCATACAACACTGTACCAAAATGAAATTTTTATCATTTTCTTTCCCCACAAATAGAGCTTTCTTTTGGTGATATTTGATCACCTCTGCGGTTTTCATTTTTTGCTAAAAAAATTGAAAAATACTGAATTAAAAAAAAAAAAAAAAAGCGTCAGTGATGGGCACCGATAGGTGGCAGTGATTGGCACTGATGAGTGGCAGTGATGGGCACTGATGGGTGGCAATAATGGGCACTGATTGCTTACACTGATAGGTGGCACTGATTGGCACCACTGGGGAGCATTGATAGGTGGCACTTGTGAGCATTGATAGGTGGCACTTGTGGGCACTGTGGGCACTGGCAGGTGGCAATAACAGATGGCACTGGCAGGGGGTATTGATTGGCACAGATAAGGTGCCTGTGTTGTTTCCTCTTCGGGATCGATGTCCCTTTAACATAAGCCGGTGATCGGCTTTTTTTTCTGCTCAAGCTGTCAACGTTTACAAAGCTTTTGTTTACATCATGTGATCAGCTGTCATTGGCTGACAGCTGATCACATGGTAAGGGGCCAGGACCGGTGATTCAGTGACTTTGTGATCACAGTGCACTCCCCGCGTGCCCTGCAGGGAGCGTGCACAGGGGAGGACGTCCTTTGAAGGCCTCCCAGAAGTTGAGGTCCGGGCTGTAGCCGTCATTTGGCTATGGTCCAGACCTCAAGTGGTTAAACTCCTGCTGGGGGACAATTTTTTTTATATCGGGTCAATATTGAGTTTAAGTAAGTGAGAGGACATAGACAGGAGCAGGGGGCAGTAGGAAAGTAAAATACAGAGTGCAGAGATTGGTTTAAACATAATCTGCATAGAATAACAAACTCCAAATGATCTGATCAGCCAACTAAGACTATGGGGTTGAGTTACTGAAATCTGGTGCAGCTCTGCATAAAAACCAACCAGCTTCCAGGTTTTATTGTCAAATCTTAATTGAAAAAGTTGAAGTTAGAAGCAGATTGGTTTCTATACAGAGCTACACCAGATTTTGCACTCTCCAGTTTTAGTAAATCAACATCAATACATGGAAAAAATAAGTGGTCCAAGTATAGAACTCTGTGGTAAACTAACAAAGACAGGTGTGTGAAGGAAAGACCTGAAAAGTGCATTCAAAAAGGTCAGGACAGATCCACAAAGTCTGATTACTTGGTAGAAATTGCACCCTCCCTTCCTTTTAAAGTGTAAGTTCATCTTTACAGAAAAATCTGTAAGGTGAAACTACACCCCCCCCCCCCCAGTCCTGCTGACCTGTTGCACAGCGATCTCCCATTCTGAGCCCTTAGAAATCCCCTCAGCATTCATGCGTCTTCTTCCTCACTGACAGGACGGGCTACGTGGGCTCTGATTAGTTGGCGCTGCCCATGTGATGGTGCCGACCAATTAGAATGCTCCGAAACTTCCCTCCTGAAGGGGTACGTTTTGGCGTTTCAGCTGTGGGGATTTCTAAGCCATGGACCCGTGAGGCAGCTATAGCAGGGCTCAGAACGGAAGATCGCCACAATCCAGGTCAGCGGGACTGGGGGGGGGGGGGAGTACTATGCACAAAAGGCTCGCCAGAACCAGGACACAAACTGAAAACCCTGTCCAAGACAATCACCTTGGGTAGCCCATGTAATCAAAAGATCTCCTGAGCAAAAATGGAAGCCAGTTCCTTAGAAGTGGGCAACTTCTTAAGTGGAATACAATGAGACATCTTTGAGAACCGGTCAACCACCATAAGGATAACTGTGTTGCCCTGGGAGTCGGGTAACTCCACAATGAAATCCATAGACAGGTGGGTCCAGGGCCTCTCTCCATTGGGTGTGGGTTGTAGGAGGTCCACTGGAAGATGTTGTGGAGTCTTACTCTGAGCACACATGGAACAGGCAGCTACGAAGGCGGTTACATCAGCACATATACTAGGCGACCAGAATTGTTGGGAAATGGCCCAAAAGAGTTGATTATTCCCAGGGTGGCCAGCAGCCTTGGGAGAATGGTAAGTCTGGAGCACGGCAGTACGAAGACTCTCTGGGACAAAGCAGCGGTCACAAGGTTTCTCAGGAGGAGCATGGACCTGAGCAGCAAGAATTGTGTCACCCAAAGGAGAAGTGAGACTGGTGAGAACCATAGCCAGAATACGATCAGGATGAATCACAGGTACCGGAACCGACTTCATCTTCGAAGTGGAGGAAAATTGTTGTGACAAAGCGTCAGCCCTTACATTCTTAGTTCCAGGTAAGAATGAGACAATTTAATTGAAACTTTACAAGAATAGAGCCCATCGCACCCTTCTGGGAGAGAGGCGTTTAGCCTCAGACAAGAATGTGAGATTCTTATGGTCAGTAAGAATGAGAACCGACACAGTGGTACCTTCGAGGTGATGTCTCCATTCTTTTTAGGGCTAAAATGATCGCCAACAGCTCTCTGTCACCAATCTCGAAATTGAACTCCGCAGGTGACAATTTCTTGGAAAAGTAGCCACAAGGATGCATAGCACTCTCAGAGGTAGGACGTTGAGACAGACGGGCGCCTACACCAGTCTCAGAAGCATCAACCTCAAGGATAAAAGGTAACGTAGGATCAGGATGTGCCAACACAGGAGCAGAAACAAAAGCAGCCTTGAGACTCTCAAAGGCCTTAATGGACTCCGGAGACCAACTCTGTGGGTTACCGTCCTTTCTGGTCATATCAGTCAGGGCTTGACCAGAGACGAGAAGTTACAAATAAACTTTGGATAATAGTTGGCAAAGCCCAGGAAAACGCTGCAGAGGACCTAAACCCACGGGTCGGGACCACTGTAGGACTGATGAGAGTTTCTCTGGGTCTATCGAAAAACCAGCAGTGGAAATTACATAACCCAGGAATTTAACCACTTCAGCCCCGGACCAATTGGCAGCCAAAGGACCAGGCCCCTTTTTGCGATTTGGCACTGTGTCGCTTTAACTGACAATTGCGCGGTCGTGCGACGTGGCTCCAAAACAAAATTGGTGTCCTTTTTTTCCCACAAATAGAGCTTTCTTTTGGTGGTATTTGATCGCCCCTGCGGTTTTTATTTTTTGCGCTGTAAACAAAAATAGAGCGACAATTTTGAAAAAAATGCAATATTTTTTGCTTTTTGCTATAATAAATATCCCCAAAAAATATATAAAAAAAATATTTTTTCCCTCAGTTTAGGCCGATACGTATTCTTCTACATATTTTTGGTAAAAAAATCGCAATTAGCGATTATTGATTGGTTTGCGCAAAAGTTATAGCGTTTACAAAATAGGGGATAGTTTTACAGCATTTTTATTAATATTTTTTTATTAATTAGTAATAGCGGCGATCAACGATTTTTTATTGTGACTGCGACATTATGGCGGACACATCGGACATTTTTGACACATTTTTGGGACCATTGTCATTTATACAGCAATCAATTCTATTTAAATGCATTGATTCCTGTATAAATGACAGTTGTAGTGAAAGAGTTAACCACTAGGGGGAGGGGAGGGGTTATGGGCTCTGACGTGTGTGTGTTTTTTTACATTAGGGGGGGCGGGGCTGACGTCTGACGTCATTAATCGGCTTTCCTGATGACCGGGAACAGCCAATCAATGACAGGCAGAGTAGGAAGCGCGGGGAGAGGTTTGTTTACACAAACCTCTCCCCGTTCTTCAGCTCCGTAACCCGATCGCGGGACCCGATCGCGGGACACGATCGGGTCCGCTGGTCCCGCGGCCAGGGTCACGGAGCTCCCGACCAGGCAACTTATAGGGGACGTACAGGTACGTGGTTTTGCCTGCCCGTGCCATTCTGTAGACATATATCTACATGAGGCGGTCGGGAAGCGGTTAACCTGTTCACGATGCAACTCACACTTCTCCAGTTTACAATAGAGATTGTTCTCTCTTAGTTTCTGAAGCACACGACAGACATCTGTGTGGTGGCACTGCAGGGACTTGGAAAATATGATGATATCATCGAGATAAACCACCACACAGAACTGCAACAAATCTTGGAGGACATCGTTAATAAATTCCTGGAAAACTGCTGGGAGGTTACAAAGGCCAAAAGGCATTACGACGTACTCATAATGGCATGTTCTGGTATTAAAAGCAGTTTTCCACTCATTGCCCTCCTTAATCCTCACAAGATTGTACGCCCCTCTCAAATCAAGCTTTGTGAAAACCATTGCTCCCTTGACGCGGTCAAATAACTCCGTAATCAACGAAAATCGGATAGGCATTCTTAATTGTGAAACGATAGAGACCCCTATAATCAATACAAGGTCTCAGTTCACCACTCCTCTTCTTCACAAAGAAGAAACCAGCACCAGCAGAAGATGAGGACGTGCAGATGAATCCTCGAGAAAATGCATCTGTAACATACTCCTCCGTGGCCTTATCCTCCAAGACCGACAAAGGGTAAGCTCGGCCATGAGGGGGTATGGGACTAGGTTATAAGTCAATTATGCAATCATACGGCCGGTGTGGAGGCAAACTACCAGCTTGACCTTTGTCAAAGACATCGCTAAATTTGCAGTACTCCTCCGGCAGGGAGGAGAGTGAAGAGGTGCAGAGGACCTTGGCTACCTTCTGGAAGTATGTCTCGCTGCATTGTGGTGACCAGGAGAGAACCTCAGCATGGAGCCAATCAAAAGAGGGGTTGTGCCTCTGTAACAAAGGATAACCAATAACCAGTGGAAACTTAGGTGAGGAAATAACTTGGAATTGGATTATCTCATGGTGAAGAGCCCCTATGGCCATGGACAACGGAACCATCTCATGGGTCACATGGGCAGGCTGTAGAGGTCTCCCGTCAAGAGCCTCAATGGCAAGTGGAGTATCACGCAGCTGCAGCAGCATCGAGTGCTTCGACACAAAGGCAGCATCAATGAACAGGCCTGCAGCCCCAGAGTCGATTAAAGCCTGTATCTTGACGAACGACTTAGCCCAAGAAAGGACGACTGAAACCAGGTGCTTATCCTTCTGCATAACTGGGGATCAAACAACGCCACCTAAGGTCTGTCCCTGACAGGACCCCAAGGTTCAGGCGTTCCCTGGATGGGTAGGACAAGATTTCAAAAAGTGACCTGCCTGGCCACAATAAAGGCACAATCTCTCCCTCCTCCTAGAGGTTCTCTCATCCGCAGAGAGACGCGTGAAATCCAAGTGCATGGGTTCACCTTCACTGACCGACTCGGTACCAGGAGACATGAGAGGTGATGGAGGCACTGGTGGGACTGCAAAGCTTGAAGACAAACGTACAGGAGGCTTCAGCAAGCGCGCCTTAAAAGAGAGTCTCTCTCTGAGTCTGGAGTCAATGAGGATGGCAAACGTGATCAACTTCTCCAGCTCAGTGGGTATATCTCGGGATGCTATCTCATCCTTGATAGTATCCAAGAGACTATGAGAAAAAGCAGCCACGAGTGCCTCATTGTTCCACGCAACCTCTGCTGCCAAAGTACGGAATTCAATGGCCTAGTCGGCAACAGTTCTTGTACTCTGTTCGGTGGACATGAGGCACTTGGCAGCAGAAGCGGAGCATGCAGGAACATCAAATACCCTTTTAAACAAAGCCACAAACTCAGGGTAGCTCAAGACAACAGGTTTTTGCATCTCCCATAGAGGGTTATCCCAAGCCAAGGCTCTCTCAGAAAACAAAGATATCACAAAACCCACTTTGCTTCTGTCCGTGGGAAATGCCTGGGGCCGCATTTCAAAGTATATTTCAACCTGGTTGAGAAACCCTTTGCATTGGACTGGATCGCCCACAAATCGCTGGGGAAGGGGAGCGGAACCAGACATACTTCTTATAGGGGTAATACTTGAGGAGGGTGCCTGCACAGAGACTGGAGCAGCAGCAGGGTCAGCCTGCGAGATAGGTTGTACCAGGGTGGCCACAGTTGGAGATTCCAGGTGAGTCGCACGACTCAGGAACGGTTGTAACATCATGGCAAACTGATCCATGTGGTGATCCAGTTAATCCAATCAGGAAAAAATATTACCAACAAGTGGATTGACTACATCTTCTGAATTTGCATACTGTCCGAAACCATGAAATCAGACCGAGACAGAAGTACAGTTAAATCACACTTGTTTAATAATAAAAGTAAAACGAACAAACTTAGTCAAAACATAGCCAAAGTTCAGTAACCAGAATGGATAGTTAGCCAAGCCAGAAGTCAATGTAGTGGAACAGCAAGCAGGATCTGGAGCCAGAAGGAATGTCAGCAAAGCAAGTCTTTAAACAGGAACACAGGAGAGCGCCTCTAGAGATGTGACCCAGGCGAAGGCAGAGATCCTCTGGACTGGATGGCTTAAATAGGCAGGACTGATGAGCAGGAAATCATCAACAGCTGAGTAACTGTGGAGAGATAGGAGCTGGCAAATAGCCGACAGCTGAGTGGCCAGCTATGAGAAGGAAGGTCTAGCCCAGCCCTGACACAGATACAGTGAATGCAAGGTTCTGGATTTAGTAACACTTTAAATATAATGATGTTAAAGTAGGGATAAACCATCCTTTTCTTTTGCAGCTAAGGAATTTGCCATCTTAGCCTCTGTATAGATCTGCAGTTGCCATGTGACCTGCTATGAAATCAACCATTTGATGACTTAAAATGAATTGGCAAGAATGCTGACAGACTTTAGGCTCACTTTACTAAGCTGCAACATTTTTTATTTGCTGCAAGTGATATATTCACAATGGCAGTTAACGAACTTTAAAAATAACATACACATTCCTAAAATTAAGAAAAGCTGCTGTGGTAAATAACCCTTCCTGATTTTTTTTTGTTTTGCATATTTCTGACACTTAAATGACTCAGCTCATAAAATAAATTTTAATATTACACAAAGATAAACCGAGTAAATCCAAGATGCCGTTTTTAAATTATTATTTCATTTATTAAGGGAAATAAACTGTTCAAACCTGCCTGGCCCTATGTGAAAAAGTATTTGCCCCCTCACATGCTAAACCATGAATGAACTGTGATTGACCACAATTTTTTGGAAAGCCGAGTTAAATTTCACTTGCCACACCCGGGCCTGATTACTGCCAGACCCGTTGAATCATGAAATCGTGCCCCTGGAAGACGTCATCTGTGACAAAACGGCGTAGGGAGGAGCGGCGTGCTGACGTCACCACACTACCACGCGGATCCCGGAAGTTACGGGCAGCGAACTTGAGCCGGCCGGCTATCTACATGTTTTTATCTACCTGCATTTTGTAAGTGCAAACCCCTTCTTTTATTTAAATAAATTTTTAAAGAGATACACTATGGCGTTCCTTTTTTATTCCATGTCATCCGTCTGATTGCCCCTGAGCCTGTGTGTCCCGTATCCTGAACAACCAGCTACTGTCTATTGGAGCCCCTGGCCGGGATTAAGCCACAAGCTAGTGGGACCTCTGTAACAGGAGGTCTCACACTCTGGTAAGGGTCAGTGTGTTCGCTGGTGGAGGTGTTTCCTTTTTCTTACCAGATCACTACTTCCATTTTGGTGTTATTGGATTGATGTCACTGTGGAATTTTTGGAGCTTCTGTGTATATGCTATTGCTGAAGTATACAGCCGCTTTGGATAACGACCAATATATAAGAACTTTTTGGTTTATTTTTCATCATGGACTATTGTTATTGAGCTAACCCCCTCCTTTATGCCATAATAGGTGTATACTGTTTTTATTGTATCAAATATACTTTTAAGTTCACTACTCAATTGGTACACTGATGCGGTCTAGTCACTATTCTCATTATTTAATTTAAATCTTTGTTTGCAGCGCAGTCGTTTGTTTTTTTGTTTAGTCTTGTTAGTGTGGGTATCTCACATTTATGATTGCAGCAGCCATTTTTATATGTTTTTCCTTTCGAATTTTTTGTTTATGTCGTGCACTAATCAACACTGGGTCACCACAATCTTTGGACAGCGCAGTAATTCACACATTTCCACATAAATAGAAGCTGTCTGACAAAGTGAAGCATGCTAACAGATCACAAAAAGCCACACATCTTGCCACAATCTAAAAAAATTCAAGAACAGATTAGAAACAAAGTAATGTACATGTATAGGTCTAGGAACAGTTTCAAAGACATTTCTAAGGCTTTGGAACTGCAGTGAACCACGGGGAGAGCCATTATCCACAAATGGAGATAACTTGGAACAGTAGTGAACCTTCCCAGGAGTGGCCGGTCTACAAAAATTACTCCAAGAGCATGACGACGACTCAGCCAGGAGGTCATAAAATAACCCAGAACAACATCTAAATAACTGCAGGCCTTACTTGCCTAAGGTAAGATCAGTGTTCATGATTCCACAATAAGAAAGAGTCTGGGCAAAAATGGCATCCATGGGAGAGTTCCAAGGCCAAAGCCACTGCTGACCAAAAAGAACACAAAGGCTCATCTCACATTTACCAAACAACATCTTGATTATCCCCAAGACTTTTAGGCAAATATTCTGTAGACTGGTGAGACAAAAATTTAACTTTTTGGAAGGTGTGTGTCCCACTAAATCTGGCATAAAATTAATACAGCATTTCATAACAAGAACATCATACCAACAGTCAGACATGGTGGTGGTAGCTTGATGGTCTGGGTCTGCTTTGCAGCTTCAGGACCTGGAAGACTTACAATAATGGATGGAACCATGAATTTTGAGCTCTACCAGAAAATCCTAAAGGAGAATGTCCGGCCATCAGTTCATAACATCAAGCTCAAATACACTTGGGTTATGCAGCAGGACAATGATCCGAAACACAACAGCAAGTCCACCTCCAAATGGTTCAAACAAAGCAAAATTTAGGTTTTGGAGTGGCCTAGTCAAAGCCCAGACTTAAATCCAATGCTGTATTATGACCCTACACAGGCTGTTCATGCTGGAAAACCCTCCAATGTGGCTGAATTAAAACAATGCTGCAAAGAAGAGTGGGCCAAAATTGCTCCGCAGCAATGTGAAAGACTCATTGCCAGTTATCGCAAACTCTTGATTGCAGTTGTTGGGTGGCACAACCAGTTAGTTTTAGGGGGCAATTACCTTTTCACATAAAGTTAGGCAGCTTTGGACAGCTTTTTTGCCTTAACAAATTAAATCATCATTTAAAAACTGCATTTTGTATTTACTTGGGTTATCTTTGTGTAATAATACATTTTTTTTTTTGATGATCTGAGTCATTTAAGTGTGACAAATACAGTATGCAAAAAAAAATAAAAAATCAGAATGGGGGGGAAATACTTTTTCACAGCATTGTATATTATTGTTTAGTGAACTAAACTAATTATGGGCTCAGGTGCAGAAAGTACAGTGGTCTAAATCAGAAGTGACTTTAATAGCTCACACAAGCTTGACCTAAATGTATGAGTATGCCAGTATTTCCAGTATGGATCTGGAATTCCCTTGCCCTTTCTAGATAAAGAAAGATTACAGTGGGGCCATTAACCTAACTCTAGTGCATTAAATCCGTTACTCATTTGCAATTTAATATATAGTATGTATTTCATCATAAATAATGCAAATTTGTAAGATGAATAATCGAAAATCAAGTGCAAAATGATGTTTGGTACATGTTTTAAGTGTTTTAAGGCATAACATTATGACTATCCAACTAATAGTGAGTAAGTCCTCATTTGCCAAAACAGCCCTGACCCATCAAGGCATGGATGCCACTAGACCTCTGATGGTATGCTGTGGTATCTGGCACCAAGCCATTAAAAGCAGATCCTTTAAGTCATGTATGTTACAAAGTGGTGCCTCCATTGATCAGATTTATTTCAGCACATGCCGCAGATGCTCAATTGGATTGAGATCTGGGGAATATGGAGCCCATGTCAGCTCCTCAAAATCATTGTTGTGTTCCCCAAAGCATTCTTGAACCATTTTTGCAGTGTGGTGGGGTGCATTATCATGCTGAATAAGACACTGTCATCAGAAAATACAATTTCCACGGAGGGGAGTACTTGGTCACCAACAATGTTTAGGTACATAGAACATATATGAAAGTAACATCCAGATGAATTGCAGAACCCAAGGATTCCCAGCCAGACATTTCCCAAAGCATCACACTGCCTCTGTTAGTTTGCCTTCTTTACATACTGCATCCTGGTACCCCAGGTAAGTGAGACACATGCACCTGGTCATCCACACAATGTAAAATAAAATATAATTAATCTAACTAGGCCACCATCTTCCATTGCTCTATGATCCAGTTCTGATGCTCACATGCCCATTGCATGCAGTTTTGGCTGTGGACACAGGTCAGTATGGGCACCCTGACAGGCCTGCGGCTACGCAGCCCCATACACAACAAGCTGGAACGTACATTCTTTCTGCTTTTAACAAATCAACTTCAAGGACAGCAGGTTTACTTGCTGCTTAATATATCCCACTGACTTTCAGATGTCATTGTAACAAGATAATCAATGTTATTCACTTAACTTGGCAGTGGTCATAAAGTTATGGCTGATCAGTGTAAAAGCCAGTATTGATATAAATAAAACTTGTAGATTTTTATAGTCATCTATATAAATGTCTGTTTCTTTGTTATAATTATTGCAATTTGTGTGAAATTAGTCCTCATCTTTGAGAAATATGCGCAGCCCTTCTGAGCTTACACAAAAATAAACATAATAATGGGACTGGTGCCTGCAATGGAATAAAACAACAAATAGTTTGATTGAATAGCAGGCCACCATGTAATCTTTTGTAGCTTACTTGCATTTTGCAGAGATGCTGCATTGCAATTTCTGTTTTTGTCTGCTCTGGAACAGCTTAAAGGTTAATGTTTTGTTGAATAAAGCAAAATATATAATCGTGGCCTTGAGAGTGATGTTGTTTTATAAGAGAACAAAGCATAGCACTCATTGCTGGTGTCTCTACATGTTTCAGGAAAGTAAGATTATTTGGGATAAAACTGGCTTGGTACATAAATGTCAAAGTCCAAGGAAAACCGAATATATAGAAATATAAAGAATCATATTTTCTATTTTCACTGTAAACATGCAGAGTTTTAAATATGTCACACATTGTGGAGTTGATCAACAATAATAGGATTTTTTTTACTCACTGAAAAATCTCTTCTTGGAGTTCATGAAGAGATACCGGAGTCAGACATTTGGGTTATACTGCTGCCTACGGGGCATTTAGACACAGGAGCAAAACAAAAACATGACCTGACCAGTATGCCTAAGTTTTATAACAAAGCAGTGCTGAGAGCAGACCATAAACATAGCGTACTAGAATCTGTGTCCCTCCAAGAAATAGATTTTATGGTGAGTATAAAAATCCTTGCTTGTTCATTGAGGGACACGGATTCAGAGATGTTTTAGGATGTTTGAAATCACTCCAATTGAGGAGTGGGCACAGCACACAAAATGTTAACAGACCCAACTATGAGAAAACTAAGCACTGCCTGAAGCTTAAAGACCTTATGCCCAAAGCTGGCATCAAAAGAGGCAAAATCCATCTGATAAAACTTTGAGAACATGTGAATGGTAGACTTGCAAATCTGGGAAACAGTCCCATGATGCCAAAAAGCCAAAAAAGCAGTCACAGATCTAGTAGCAAATAAATACTAGAGTATAAATAGTGCGCAATATCAACCTTAGTCTATTTAGATCAGCAGGTGAGGTTAAAAGACAAATGTCATGGTATAATAAAATATATAAGTGTTTGCGTGACAATCCCAGGTGCACAAAAATATATATATATAAACTTCAAGTTACAATGAGGTTGTAACCAATTTAATAAATAAGTAAATACACAATGTGTTAAAAATAAATACAATGTGTTTTAAATAAATAAAGTGCTTCAAAATGTGAGTAAAAACAAGTATGTGTTATAATGTGTCAAAGAAAGGAAATATCCAGTTTATGCCAGTGATGCATATGGGGATATATAAATTCCAAAAGCCAATACAGGCTTGACCTGATGGATTAGCTAATTAATTGATGAATTAATGGGTAGTTAAATATTACATTAATCCCATAGGTGATAGCAGTCCATTAAATGAGTTAGATAATTAATGAAATAACTCTTCACATCCACTAATGATATTCGGGACACAATTAGAAATGCTAGAGAAAAAAAAAAAAGAGAGAAAAAAAGAAACTTCCCTTTATGCTGGGAATGTAGGGCTTTTTTCCTTTTGGTTCCTCCTGATATCTTGCACCGGTATGATATAAAAGAGAAAAAGACACAAACAAAAAACCATTGCGCAGCGCTCTATTCAACCATCAAACAAAGAAGATCTTTTAGGTGGTTGCCTACAGCTATACAACTCACATGTACCCAGTAGGTGTTTGCGCGTTCAAATCCTGCTAATGGTCAGGCTCAGATAGGGGGCTGTCAGCCCTTTCCTCCTCACTGTGCTGTGCTGTGCTTAGCACTGTCACTTGGGCTCCTCCTCCCGACGCGTGTCATCACAGGTCACGTGACTTTCTCAAGGGACCACGTGACCTGTGATGACACCCGTCGGGAGGAGGAGCCCAAGTGACAGTGCTAAGCACAGCACAGCACAGTGAGGAGGAAAGGGCTGACAGCCCCCTATCTGAGCCTGACCATTAGCAGGATTTGAACGCGCAAACACCTACTGGGTACATGTGAGTTGTATAGCTGTAGGCAACCACCTAAAAGATCTTCTTTGTTTGATGGTTGAATAGAGCGCTGCACAATGGTTTTTTGTTTGTGTCTTTTTCTCTTTTATATCATACCGGAGCAAGATATCAAGAGGAACCAAAAGGAAAAAAGCCCTACATTCCCAGCATAAAGGGAAGTTTCTTTTTTTCTCTCTTTTTTTTTTTTTTTCTCTAGCATTTCTAATTGTGTCCCGGATATCATTAGTGGATGTGAAGAGTTATTTCATTAATTATCTAACTCATTTAATGGACTGCTATCATCTATGGGATTAATGTAATATTTAACTACCCATTAATTCATCAATTAATTAGCTAATCCATCAGGTCAAGCCTGTATTGGCTTTTAGAATTTATATATCGCCATATGCATCACTGGCATAAACTGAATATTTCCTTTCTTTGACACATTATAACACATACTTGTTTTTACTCACATTTTGAAGCACTTTATTTATTTTTAACACATTGTATTTATTTTTAACACATTGTGTATTTATTTATTTATTAAATTGGTTACAACCTCATTGTAACTTGAAGTTTATATATATATTTTTGTGCACCTGGGATTGTCACGCAAGCACTTATATATTTTATTATACCATGACATTTGTCTTTTAACCTCACCTGCTGATCTAAATAGACTAAGGTTGATATTGCGCACTATTTATACTCTAGTATTTATTTGCTTATTCTTTTAAGTGTAGGACACACTTTAATGGTGCAGCATATCATTTGGTCATCTTATCTATTTTATTTGGTTTTCTAAAACATTTTTAATATTTTTATTCTCCTATCAGCGCTTTAGTACTCACTTTGCACAGATCTAGTAGACTTAGCCTTGAGTGGAACTCAATTCTTACTACTATAAGCCTGAATGTTTGTTTGGCTGAACCACTGATAAATGGTGGAACAATAAGCTGGATCCCCTTAAACACACGCGCGGATTATCCGAGGACCAGGTCGGTCGTCGGATCCTGTCCGTCGTACTTTGTCCGATGTTGGTGTTGCGTACACACGGTCGGACAACGTTGTCGGAATTTCCGGTCTGCAAGAACGTCGTGACGTAAGTCGTCTTCCACGAGACTAGAAAAGGGAAGTTCAGCACCACGTCAGGCACCCGTTGGGCTCCTTCTGCTGATCCCGTGTTTATCGCGAGTTAGTCGAAGTTTGGGGACTTACGATTCGCGCTTCTCAGTTTTCTGACTCAGATCGTTACTGCTCTTCAGTTTGTGCTTGTCGTGCGTATCTGTTTATTAGTGCGTGTAGTCAGTTCGCATTTGTTGGTCATTGCGGCCTATATCTTGATATAGGACGCTTTGATTTGCACTGCTTATTGTCTGCTCGTTTCTGGTATTCATTTCGTTCTTTCAGGCCTTGCTGTTTATCGGTGCTTTCTGTTTGTCCGTTCTGACCAGCCGACCGTTTGTGAGCGATGTTTCCCGTACGTACTCGTCGCCGAGTTCGTGCTGTACGCGGAATTGGTGTCGGGCTTTTAGCTTTGAGCCAAGACCCGTCCATGAACAGAGTGACGAGGAGTATGTGGACCAAGAATTGGTTGCTTCAGCGTGATCAGTTCTCGCACATGCCTTTGCTTCGTGAGATCCGGGAGAATAATCCTGATGATTTCAGGAACTTTCTCCGGATGACGGACCCCGTGTTTCACCGTCTTTTGGCTTTGCTGACCCCTTTTATCAGCCGGCAGGATACCTGCATGAGACAAGCCATCACTCCGGAGCAGAGGCTTGTTGCTACGTTGAGGTACTTGGCGACAGGGAGAAGCCTTCAGGATTTGAAGTTCTCTTCAGGTATCTCTCCCCAGGCCCTGGGAATCATTATTCCAGAGACCTGTTCTGCCATCATCCAGGTCCTGCAGGAGGACTATATTAAGGTAACATTTCTCCTTTACTATTCCCTTCTATGTATGCTCTGTTTGCTAATGTCTTGTATTTTTGACCTCCTTCCCTAATTACCATGATTGCAATATGCTCTAATATGCTGTGCCCCTTTTCTCCTTCATGCATTTTTCCCTTCACTTACCTCCCCAGCATGCTCTTCTGGCCCAATAGACACCTATGGCCTAGTCACTTAAGCAATGTATTTTGTCTGCAGCATAGTATTGTTTTCCCCCAAACACCCCCTAAAATATGCACAAATGTTTGCTGTGTGTTTTACTTCATGTTTAGCCCCTTTTTTTTTTTTATTTTTGGGGGGGGGTGGGGGGGGGGCGTGGCAAACTCATTAGGAACCCCCTCCCCCAACTGCTCTGTCAGATGGTACCAATCCTCTATCTGCTGGCTTTCCCAAGGTCAATACACACTATATACCTACCTCTTTATAGTGGGCATCTTTAGTGATGAATTCAGCAAAGCCTGTAGTGCAAGGGGCTGCCTCCATACTTTCCATTTCCTCTTTTTTTGTGTTCTTTCCCTCCTATTAGCTTGCTTGGTAATTTCAGAATGTCACAATGTGCTTTCCTTTTTTTTTTGGGGGGGGGGGGGGGGGGGGGGGTTTGAAATGTTATTTTATCTTTCCTGTGGGCTGCCAATAGTGTTATGTACAGAGGGTCTGGCCAAACTAGCACACATTATTGAGCCATTTGGCAATCAATGAAGTGCAGAGGGTTACCTGTCCAACCCCCCCCCCCCCAAACCCTAGTTATTGCCAATGGCCCATCAGAAGTGGGGGTATTGATGGGGGGTGAGTAATCTGCGAAGGGGACCCTCTACTTTTCTGTGCAAATACTTTCCAGCCTAAAATGTTAAAGTATGCTCTTGTTCCAAGATGTTGATTGTCTAATCTGCTTGCAATGTTTATATGCAAAGTGACTAATTTTTTTTTATTGTTTCACTCCACAGTTCCCTTCCACGCCACAGGAATGGCAGACTGTGGCCTCCCACTTTGCCAGCCGTTGGGACTTTCCTAACTGCGGAGGGGCAATTGATGGGAAACACGTCCGCATCGTCCCACCGCCCAACTCGGGGTCCTACTATTATAATTATAAGGGGTTTAATAGTGTAGTGATGTTGGCGGTGGTGTCGGCGACATACGAGTTTATGTATGTGGACGTGGGGATGAACGGCCGGATCTCGGATGGTGGTGCCATTGCGCACACGGAGTTCTACTGGCGTCTCCAAAGTGGCAGTCTGTGCTTGCCACCTCCAGAGGAGAATGCTGAAGGACTCCCCTTCGTCTTTGTCGCAGATGAAGCGTTTGCGTTGACTCCCCATCTGATGAGGCCCTTCCCGATGAGGACCCTCACCCCAGACCAGAGGGTCTTCAACTACAGGCTGTCCAGAGCCCGAAGAGTGGTGGAGAACATCTTTGGCATCCTGGCCAGCCGCTTCCGCCTGTTCTTGACGGCTATTAACTTGGCGGAATACAAACTGAACCACATAGTTCTTGCCTGTTGCATATTGCACAACTTTTTAAAAAACGACACAACAGCAACTACGTGGTGCCCGTTGGCCCAGATGTGGAGGGCCCTCCAAATGCTGACCTCACAGCCCTCAAGTGGCACGTCCAGGCTTGCCCCCTCTAAATGCCCGCGCGCGGTCCGCGAGCAATATATGGACTACTTTGTGGGTAGGGGGGCCATTGCTCTGCCTGACGATGTGTGAGAGGCATTTTTTAATAAATCTCTTTTTTAAACCAACCTAGGATTTCTTGTCATTTCCGTATTATTGCTTATTTGACCTTGAAATTTTTTCCCTTTAGCTTCGACAGTGGGAATGCACTTTCTGGGCAAAAGGATGTAACAGTCTCTTCTTCCCCAAAAAGATTCTTCTCATGTTGTGTGTTTGATACCTAATCTTTGGTCTAGAGAAGGTTTGTAGTGCATAACTGACACCCAAAATACTCCATTTCCTCACCATGACAGAAATGTGTGTATTCTCAAAAATGGTGTGCTACGTGTTTTCAAACAAATCACTGTGGGTGTCATTTACATAAGTCAAATCCACTATGCTCTACAAGTGCAGTGCAAAAGTGCCCTGGAAAAGAAACTTGCAGTGCAAACTGGACTTGCCTTTAGTAAATAACACCCATTGCCCCCCAAATCCTTTACATTTGACATACATAATGTTTTTTTGTTTTTAAATAAGGAAGCCACACATTTAGAAAATTAAAAAAGTTTACTTGCAACACATTCACAAGTGCGTTTACAAACTTCTTGCCAAAACTGACAAGATCTGGTTTATTTACAACATTGTTTACAAACATTCCGCATTTGGTAAAACCAGGCATGGAGCAAAACAGAACATAGGAACTCGGAAAGATCAACTTTCTAAAATGAAGACAAGATCAGACATGACTATATGTTCAAAGTGTGTTTGATCTTGCCTTCATCACATGGGGGGTCACCCCTGGAAACTGGAAATTTAGAACATGCACACAATTTGGGTATGAAAATGGTTATTCGATGGTAAAACACATGCCTAGAATCTTCAAAAGTGCCATTTTCCATCATGGGGATGAATGGACGTTTTTTGGGGGTGCAACCCCTTCACCACAACCACTTTAGTAGTTCGTAAAGTGGTTGCACCCCCAAAAAAACGGTGTCATTCATCCACCATGATGGGAGCTAGCACATGTGGACACAATGTGTGCATGTTAAAAATTTCACACAGTTCTTAAGTTGAAAATGTTTTCAGAAGCAGCCACAAATGTGTGTTAATTACTTGGTGCGTTTTCATATTTTTCCTAAAACATCAATGATGTTCTTCAATTTTTGTTGAACATCATTGATGTTTTGCTTTATGTCATCTAGATCTCTATTGCAGACCATTATCTCCCCGATGAGTACGTGGGCACTCTCTGTGGTAAAGTGCGATTCTTCTTCCACAACATCCACGTCACCTAAAAAAACCAAAAAAAAAAAAAATGTCTGGGAAATGAGGCAGGCATACATTGATTAGCTTACCAGTAGCTGTGTTCTCCCACACTCACCTGTTGTGGTGACAAGTTCTCCAATTTCTATGATCTCTCCTCCTCCTCCTCCTCCTCTGCTTCTGGTCTTTCCCCTTCTTTGGGAGGTGTTGGTTTGGTGGTTTCCTCAGACGTCACAAGTTTTCGCTCCCCTATGAGAAGGTACAAAAGGAAGATTTAGCAACACAATCTATTGAGGGCAGAAATAGGAAATGTCAAACATTGCTTGAAAGTGAGGGACAATATTTTTGTTGGGCCAGTTACAAATGACAACAACATGAATGTAGTCACTTTTTAAAGGTGCTTAACTTAGTAGCTTTTTGGTAGAAGTTTGTCTGATGGAGACCCCCCTCTAGTATCCACTGTAGCACATGTGTAGAAAAGCATAATAAAAAGTGGGTTTGGGTGTCCCAGCACTAGTGCTCTAGAGTCCAGATGGGTAATCAGCTACTGGGTGACCTCTCCTTTACATCGAATAAATTGGCTTTACATTCTTGATGACATTTCTAGTGAGAACAAACTTCAAAAAAAAAAAAACAAACCTCGTATTATAAATGGCCGAACGATCGAGGTTGAGTACGATCGAATGGACACACACACGAACATGACAGTGGCAGAAAGATTGAGGTTGAGTACGATCGAATGCACAGACGAACATGAAAGTGGCCATTTTCTAATGTACAACTTTGTAAAAAGACAAACACATGGAGCAGTATGCAAGCAAGAAATCAAACACAAAACACAACTACTTACTTTTTTGAAGAACTCGCTTGATCTTTCTGTACTGATCGGGCTCCCTCAGTTTCAGGTCTGACCAGCGTTTCCTCAGTTGCTCCTTGGATCGTTGTACCCCAAAATGATTGTACAGCCTGCTCACAACTTTAGACATGATCCTGGCCTTGCGGACATTGGGGTTGAGGTAAGGCCCATACTTCCCATCATAGTCGCTCCTCTTTAATATGTCCACCATCTCCAACATTTCTCCAAATGACATATTGGAGGCCTTGAATTTCAGGCTCCGGGATCGGGACGTTTCTGCCTCCGGCCTTTCCTCGTCCTCCTCCTCGTTGCTGGAATATTTCGGCCGCACCTGCTGTGTCCCCGCCATGTGCTCTCCCCACTGCACCGTAAAGAGAAGGGGTGGGGAATAAACGAGAAAGATTGTCAGGGGCGGGCGGAGTTTGACGCATGCGCACTGTATATAAAACGTCACACGCCTGTGTCGTTGCCACGATCTGTGAGACGAGGGGAGAGAAAGCTCACGCACGAGACGATCGCTATAACGAAGGTACAATTTGACGTTGGTACATAACTAGCCTAGACTGATTAGACCTTGAGGCTTCTTTATGGAGAAGATTAGGAGAGTTTTCCCTGACATTATTTATAGTGTTTTGTGTGGTGTTGTGTCTTGCAGAGATTATGGACGGCTTCAACCATGTGAGTTTTCTCCCCCTCTTCATTGATAAATATAGGGAAATGCCCCTATTATGGCAGGCAAAACACAGAGACTATAGCAACAGACCAAAGAGGTACGCAGCCATGAAGAAACTTGTGGCATTTGTAAAGCCAAGGTTCCCCACGGCAACCGTGGAGAGCTTAAGAATAAAAATTGCCAACCTGAGGAGTACCTATTTCCGGGAGCGCAATAAGGTCCGGAAGTCCCAAGCATCTGGAGCTGGAGCAGCACAGGTCTATGTCCCCACGCTCTGGTACTATGAGAGGCTCCACTTTCTCAAAGACCAGGCTAATGTCAGGAAGTCACTCTCGACTCTTCCTTGCACGCGTCCTTCCATGCACGCCACCCCTGATGAGGCTTCCGAGGAGCAACCTGGGCCTTCCAGTCTGGAAGAGGTGGAGGAGCCCAGCTTGTGGCAGGTATAGTAGTTTTGTACCCATTTTTGTTAAAAAGGAATGATGTTCACTTAATTCAGGATCCCCAATTGCTTAGTTCCTAACGTGTTTGACATATCAACTGACAGTAGTGTTGGAGACATTTGGGGCCAGAATATAAACTGCAGGGCTGAGAATTGTATGGTTTTCTATTTGTAAACATTTTGCAACAGTCACTAGATGAGAATTGTGTGTGTTTGATGAACAAATAACTGAAACTATGTCCCTTTTTCATACACAGGAAGACCTCAGCCAGGAGGTGGCTGTGGAATGTGGCAGTCAGGAGGAGGCAGGGGTTAGTGGCAGCCAAGAGGTGGGTAGTGGCAGCCAACAGGGGGGTAGGCGTAGGAGCCTGACTGTCTCCCAAGTCCCTCCCCTCCGCCTTCCCTACAGAAGGGCGAGAAGGATGGGGGAGGTGGGAGAGTCAGCGCTCCAGCTGATCCGAGATGCTTCAGCCTCCCTATATGCCACACCCACCTACGAGGAGGCCTTTGCCTCCTTGGTTGCCAATAAAATGAAGGGTATGGAGGCGGGGCAATGCAGCATGTGTGAGGATGTCATCCTCAAGGTCCTAAATGAGGGGATGGCTGGGGGGATGACTCCCCTCACACATGTTTGCGATAGTCACCTTGCTCTGCCTCCTCCTCCTCCTTCTGCCACCCCACCAGCACCACAGCGTGGAAGGAAGCGTACAAGGAAGACCTGAGAGTGACGACCTGGATTCAGTCTGGTCTGAGAGAAGATGGAGCCTCTCGTAGGACCAGAGCCTGGGGACCTAGATGGCATCTGCTGCAGTTCCGGATGTTTTGGACTTCAGGACCAGATAGCACTCCCTTATTATTTAGATAGGTACTCCTCAGGCCCCCAATTTTAGAAGCTTCAAAAATGATGGTTGCCATGGGGGTCCAAGGCTTTGCAAATTCCCCAAGTTTCTTCATCGCTGCGTTCCTCTTTGGTTTGTTGCTGAGACCTAAATAAAGTTTTTTTTTGATTTGAAAAAATCCTTGCCTATTGTGTTTTACTTTTCGACAATGACAGTTTTTCTTTGAGTAGGCAGGTACATTTCACTAATCATAAAGTATAATTAACAAGGGGCACCAACAACCAACAAACTCCTAGTAAATTTAAGCAACAAATACAAATGTTAATAATGTTGTTTTGCTAAGTTGAGACACACAACCCCCCTCAAAAAAAAAAAAAATTATCCTTAAAATATGTATTCCAAAAAAAAAAATACTAAAATGACAAATCATCCAACAAATATAACAAAGATTCTTTTACGATCTGAGTAAAAATAAACATGTAGTCTAGAAATCCTGAAAACTAATAAAGAACTAAGTTTGGGAGAAGTGCGGGTGAATAGGAGCAGCTAAAACATGTCATTCTTCTTGCATTGTAAAGAAAAAGAGAATGCGCTGCATTAAAGACATTTTAACATTGCAGCGTGACGAATGTGCTGTGTCGATTAGGAAAGGTAGTTTTACCTGACCGAGCGCTTCCGTCACAGAATTTCTTCTGAGCATGCGTAGCACTTTGTCCGTCGGACTACGCTACACACGATCGGATTTGGTGTGATCGGACCTTGTTGTCAAAAAATCTATCCAGCAGGAGATAGGACTTTGTCCGTCGGACAATTCCGACGTACACTGTCCGATGGTGCCTACACACGGTCGGATTTTTCGACAACATTGTCCGATAGGACAGAATCCATGCGAAAATCCGACCGTGTGTTAGAGTAATAATAGAGCAGCCCCTTGGTTACACGATATATAACAATAATAATAAATGCGCCCCTTGGTTACACGATATATAACAATAATAATAAATGCGACCCTTAGTTACACGTATAGAATATTTAAAAAAAAGTCAGTTACTTTGCTAAGTAACTAATTACTTTTCCAATGTAGTAACTGAGTTACTAACGCAATTACTTTTTGGGAGAAGTAATTTGTAACTTAACTAATTACTTTTTTAAAGTAAGATGACCAACACTGGCGCTAACTAGTGCAAATTAGCACTATTTAGTGCTAATTAGCACTAAAACGGTATTCACTGTAGTGCTGGTAAAAAAAATGCTCCCAAAATCGAATTTACTATAGTTCCCTGAAAACAAATAGCGCCCAAACCCTTATGCCCCATACACATTTTGTCCGAAACTGGTGTTGCATACACACGGTCGGACAAAGTTGTCGGAAAATCTGATCGTTCGGAACGTGGTGACATTCGTTATGTACAACGGAACTATGTAGAGGCTAGTAGCCAATAGCTTTGGTCTAGTAATTTGATCTGAGCATGCGTGGCACTTTGTCCGTCGGAATTCTCTACAAACGATCGAAAAAAGTTTGTCGGAAAATTTTAGATCCTGCTCTCAAATTTTTTCCGACAGAAAAAGTCCGATAGAGCCCACACGCGATCAGATTTTCCGACAACATAATCCGATCTGACTTTTTTCATCTGAATATCCGTCCGTGTGTACGGGGCATTACTCACTAAAATCTGAAGTATTGCACATGCAAAAATGTTTAGAGCATGATATAATTGCCTAAATGGGACTGAAATATGCGGTATATCGTTTAATGATAATCTGCTTTTAAACTGTGTAAAAAAATGATTTCTACACTGAAATATCTTTAAAAGTCTGAAAAGAGATAAATTCCCCGTCTCTGTAACTAGGTGCCAGGACAACTGAGCATGCTCAGACCTGCAAACAGCTCTCATTTTGGCTCCCATGGCTTTTTTACAAGGCGCTATAGTAAATACCAAAATTAGTGCTCGGCTAAAATGCATTTTTGAGAATGAAAATAGGCGCTACTATAGTCCAATGCAAGTTTTAGCCATTGATTCTAATGGTACAATTGTAACTTCCCCAAATACTGTTGAGATGAAATGTATCTTTCTCTGAAATAAATGTTCCTTGCAACTATGTTGCTGCTTCTATTTTGTTTTTAAGAATGCTAGAATGTGAAATGTTTTGATAAAACATATTTTCACTGTCACTGTCAATGTCTTGTTATGCTGACACCTTAAGAGTTCCCTTCACTGGAACTAAGAGGCCAAGCCCAACCCCTGAAAAACAACCACACGTCATAACCCTCCCTTCACCAAATGATTTGGACCAGTGCACAAAGCAAGGTCCATAAAGACATGGATGAGTAAGTTTGGGGTGGAGGAACTTGACTGGCCTGCACAGAGTTCTGACCTCAACACAACAGAACACCTTGGGGATGAATTAGAGCAGAGACTGGAAGCAAGGCCTTCTCGTTCAACAATAGTGCCTGACCTCACAAATGCACTTCTGGAAGAATGATGAAACATTCCCATAGACACACTACTAAACCTTGTAGACAGCCTTCCCAGAAGAGTTGAAGCTGCAAAGGGTGGGCCAAATCAATTTTGAACCCTACGGACTAAGACTAGGGTGCCATTACAATTCATGTGCGTATAAAGGCAGGCGTCCCAATACTTAGGCCAATATATTGTATATTGCTTGTGACACTGTGCATGGCTATGGACTTAGGGCTGGTTTACACCACAGAGATGCAGACTACATGTGTGAGGCTGCCCAATGGCTAAGTGGGTAGCAATTCTGGCTAGCAGCACTGGAGTTGTTGGCTCAATTCCCCAAAATGCTAATGCTTGTGTTGAAGCTTATATGTTGTCCCTGTGTGGGTTTCTCACCACAATCCAAAGACATGCTGGGATTTTACTCCTGTCAAAATAGTCTCTAATTTAAGAAAGTTCGTTTTGGACCTAAGATTAGAAGCTCATTGCAACCAGGGACTGAGTTAATGTTTGTTAGTACTAATCATGCCCATGGACTTGGACATTTAAAATTGTAGGGTTTACACAGCACAGGTACATATGCTTAGAAAACTGTTGCTTTGTTTATGTGCATGGTCTGTGCATGGCCTGTAGTTAAAGATTTTATGCACATAACCAAGGGCTAACACAGTTGCAAATAGTATTATGTGTTCCTGCTCATCAGGTGCAATCACTAGACATACATGAAGAGACAGATTGAAAGATACTGGTGGGAGTGTACTTCTATTGGGCGTGTGTCAGTGTGCTAACAATACAACCTTATATAAAAGACTGCAGTGGGGGGGGGGGGGGGTTGTTTGGCCTGAGAAGAGGACAGGATTTTTTCTGTGATTTGTGGGGGAGAAGGAATGATATTGTGCATAATGACAAATGCCCCACTAGGGCTGTTTGTTTGTTGACCCATCAAAAGTGGGTTTATGTGGCCAAGCTGTCAATGTTGTCTGTGTGTATTCTTGTCTGAACAAGCATTCATGGTTTGGGAGCATGTGCTGACCTTCTACTCTTTGATCTCATTGCTTAATTGTGTACACAGAAATACAGCTTCAAGCAGAACATACTCCCCAATGTATGTGTGTGGATTGTGAGGTGGTGGTGGGTGTTATAGTTTGAATATGTGCCTTTTTAATATTATGTTGGAATGCTTTGTAAGAATAATGACTGTTAAGTATGTTTCTATAATTTTGCAGATAAAAATGTGGTGTGGGTTGGTAGGTGAGTAGTTGTATTATGAAATGTGTTGCCTGTTATACACTGAAAGTAAAGCTGTGTTCACTCCAAGGTTTAGACAAATTTTAGATTGTACGCCCCTGTGCTCCTGTGAGCAGGGCCCTTAAAACCCAATTGCTGTTTGGATAATTGTAGCACCATATATCTAAGGTTATCAGTGGTGTACCCCAAGGTTCAGTGTTGGGACCCTTACTTTTTAATATCTTTATAAATGATATTTATTGGGTCTGGGATTAAAAGTAACATTTCTGTCTTTGGAGATGACACTAACCTATGCAGTGCAATAACATCCTTGCAGGATGTCTCCAATTTACAAGCCGACCTCAATGTACTGTCTAATTGGGGACTATGTGGCAGATGAGGTTTAACCACTTAAGCCCTGGACCATTTTGCTGGCCAAAGACCAGAGCCCTTTTTGCGATTTGGCACTGCATCGCTTTAACTGACAATTGTGCGGCCGTGCGGCGTGGCTCCCAAACAAAATTGATGTCCCTTTTCCCCACAAATAGACCTTTCTTTTGGTGGTATTTGATCACCTCTGAGGTTTTTATTTTTTGTGCTATAAACAAAAAAAGAGCGACAATTTAGAAAAAAACACATTATTTTTAACTTTTTGCTATAATAAATATCCCCCAAAAATATATAAAAAAACATATTTTTTCCTCAGTTTAGGCCGATACGTATTCTTCGACATATTTTTGGTAAAAAAAATCGCAATAAGCATTTATTGATTGTTTTGCTTAAAAGTTATAGCATCTAGGGGCTAGATTTATGGCATTTTTATTAACAATTACATTTTTTACTAGTAATGGCGGTGATCAGTGATTTTTATCGTGACTGCGTCATTATGGCGGACACATCGCACAATTTTGACACATTTTTGGGACCATTGGCATTAATACAGTGATCCATGCTATAAAATTGCATTGATTACTGTGAAAATGTCACTGGCAGTGAAGGAGTTAACCACTAGGAGGCGGGGGAGGGGTTAAGTGTGTCCTGGGGAGTGATTCTAACTGTCTGGGGGATGAGCTAGCAGTGACACGACACTGATCGCTGCTCCCAATGACAGGAAGTAGACGATCGGTGTCCTGTCACTAGGCAGAACAGGGAAATGCTGTGTTTACATTGGCATCTCCCCGTTCTTCAGCTCCGTGACACAATCGCGGGCTCCTGGCGGAAATCGAGTCCGCGGGTGCGGCAGGCGTGCATGTACGGCAGGAAATTCAAAGTAACGTACGGGTACGTTCTTTGCCCAGTCGTGCCATTCTGCTGACGTATATCTACAGGAGCCGGTCGCCATGTGGTTAATGTTGATAAATGTAAAGTTTAGCACTTGGGGGCTAAGAATATGCATGCATCATACATACAAGGGGGAGTACAACTGGGGGAATCAATGGTGGAGAAGGATCTGAGGGTTTTGGTAGATCATAAACTCAATAATAGCATGCAATGCCAAGCTGCGGTTTCCAAAGTGAGCAAAGTCCTTTCTTGTTTTAAGAGAGGTATGGACTCCAGAGAGAGAGATATCATTTTGCCCCTGTACAAATCATTAGTAAGACCTCATCTGGAATATGCAGTTCAGTTTTGGGCACCAGTTCTCAAAAAGGAAATCGGAGAACTGGAGAAAGTGCAGAGAAGGGCAACCAAACTGATAAGAGGCATGAAGGAGCTCAGCTATGAGGAAAGATAAGAGGAACTGAATTTATTCACTCTTGAGAAGAGGAGATTAAGGAGGGATATGATCACCATGTATAAATATATAAGGGGTCCATATAGTGAACTTGGTGTTGAGTTATTCACTTTACGGTCAACACTGAGAACAAGGGGGCACTCTTTACGTCTAGAGGAAAAGAGATTTCATCTCAAAATATGGAACGGTTTCTTCACAGTAAGATCTGTGAAAATGTGAAATAGACTCCAGAGGTGGTTCTGGCCAGCTCAGTAGATTGCTTTAAGAAAGGCTTGGATTCATTACTAAATGTACATAATATAACTGGGAACTAACATTTATAGGTAAAGTTGATCCAAGGGAAATCCTATTGCCTCTCTCGGATCAAGGAAGGAATTTTTTTCCCCTGCTGTAGCAAATTGGATCCTGCTTTTCTGGGGGGGTTTTCACCTTCCTCTGGATCAACTGTGGGTATAGGATTGGGTATATGGGATTGTATGATATCTTTTATTTTATTTTTTTTATTTTTTTTTATGGTTGAACTAGATGGACTTGTGTCTTTTTTCAACCTGACTAACTATGTATATACTGTAGAATATTTTTATGCTAGTAAATGTACATAGTTTTGTTTCTGCTGCCAAAATAAAAGTACATTATTGAGCTTGTTTGTTGTTTTTTCCCTTTTCTTTCTTCTATTTAATTTGTTTTTGGGGGGGGGGGGTGGTTTTGGGAAGTGCAATATCTTATACCCATAGAAATGATAAGATATAATTGTGCACCAAAAAAACGAATCTCTTCAGCACACCTGCAAGTAAATGATAAAGGTATTTAGGTGGAGTCTTTGAATATAACAGCTGTGGAGAATTGCAGGTAATGAATTCAGCTGGTGGATAGGCAGTGTTGTATGTGTCAGCCCTGGTTCACATTGGTATGATTTGACATGTCAAATCAGATGCTAAATCAATGACAATTGCACCGTCCTAATCAGTGTGGCGCTGCAATTTCCAAAAGTAGTTTCTGTACTACTTTTGGTGACTTCGGGTCCGATGTCTCTGAATAACCCCCCCTCCCCCACTTTTGGGACTGATACACGGGAAAGAAATTGTTTGACTTGAGCTGAACTCGCACAATTTTTTCCCACTGTCAGTGTGAACCAGGGCTCAAACTGGGCCTTTGTCTCTGTAATTCACCTACTGCAATCCCAGGGACACCATTTCTTATCAAACTCCCTTAAGTTTGCCTTCAAATATCGTTACATGTAGAAATACAGATTTGCATATCTGCAAATAAAATAAGAAATACTAATCGCGGTTGCGGTCAATTATTCGCAGCTGCGATCAAAAGAGCGTGGTTTCACCTTCTGGTCCAGAAATGATTTATTGTAATCACCCAGAAGTTCCTGTGCTGGTCAGGATCTCCATCTAGGTCAATGGTTCTCAACTCCTGTCCTCAGGACCCACTAACAGGCCTGATTTTAAGTATTCCCTTGGGGAGCTGCAGACTAGAATACTGCAACCACGAGCAGAAAATTATATCACCAGTGATGTATTTCAATTATCTTGCAAACCTGGCCTGTTAGTGGGTCCTAAGGATAGGAGTTAAGAATCACTTATCTAGGTGGATATGGTGAGGTCCCTCTTTAGCAAAAAGGAGGTGCTGCTCATTTGCTGGATTGGATATGTACTTGCGCTTACTCAATGTGGGGGTGGATGTGGTAGTTAGATTTGGTGTGGGTGGGGTTCATTAATTTCTTTGGCATCACCACACATTTGGTTCCGGTTCATGTGCACACATCACTTCCTGCATTTTTTTCTGCTGATTTAAATCAGTAAGGACTATGCAAATATAAATAAGAGCTCCTTTTATTATATATATATATATATATATATATATATATATATATATATAATATATATATATATATATATATATATATACGGCTTGTCTCACACTTGGGTGAATTTTCAAGCAAATTTGGACCTCCGAGTTGCATGACAAGTTGTACCCCATGATTCTCAATGATATCCATTCATATCTGTGCTACTTCGAGTCGCACCAACTTCAAAGTAGTCTCTGTACTACTTTGGTGTGACTTTCATGCGACTTGAGGTACATAGGTCGCTATATTACACAGGCATTACCAGAGGTTGGGGCCAAGTTGCAGTGGCAAAGTGGCAGTAAAATAGTGTGACTTTCAAGTCTCAGCAGTGTGAATGAGATTCATGGATAACACCTTTGAATTTGGCCCTGTTATCACTTGTGCATCCTGAAAGTGGGGCACATATGTCCCTGCACTACCTTGGTTTGACTTTGATGCGATTTGAGGTCCATACACCACAAGATTACACAGGCATTGCTTTAAGCAATGGCAAAGCTGTGCAATTTTAAGGTCGCACAAGTGCAACTAGGGCCTAATTCAAAGGTGTTATCAATTAATCTCATTAGGTTGCTTTCACACTTGGGTGACTTTTCATGCAGCTATGGACCTCAAAGTCACATGAAAAGTTGCCCCCATGATTTCCATTCATATCTATGCAACTTCACCCATGTTCACATAGCTCTGAATTGACATGTCAAATTGCAGGCCAAATCGGCGCTTATTGACGGCAATGGTACGGTCCGAATTGGTGCGACGCTGCATGATTGCCAAAAGTAGTTTTCTGTACTACTTTGGGTGACTTCAGGGGGCAATTTCTTACCTCCCAACTTTTTGAGATAGGTATAAGGGACACCTATTAGCAAAAGTATGTAGGCATAGAACACACCCCCTAAAACACCTCCTTAAAGAAGAATTATTCCAAAAAATATATATATATTAGTTAAACCCCCAAGTGCTTTTTAACCAATAATATTCCTTTAGATTGGCTTTGGAAATTTACAAACAAAGCAATTTAGAAATTAGATCAAAGGTTTAGCACTTGGAAACCCTTTTTGAAAGATAAAAAGTGCACTTTATATACAACTATATGGATCAGAACAAAATGAGGGACAAATGAGGAGGAAAGAGGGACTGGGACTAAGGGACTTTGTTCCAAATCAGGGACAGTTGGGACCTATGCGATTTCACTAGACATCTGTGCAGGAAAGTGCACTGATGTCTCTGAAATTGCTCACAAAGTCGGGCTGAGGCCCCTTTGACACTTGTGCGACTTTTCCTGTGACTTTGGACATCAGAGTCGCATGAGAAGTCCTACCCCATGATTTTCAATGAGTACCATTCATATCTGGGCAACTTCAAGTCAAAACGACTTCAAAGTAGTCCCTGTACTACTTTGGTCCAACTTTGATGCGAGTTGAAATCCATAGACCTCAAGTTTATACAGGCATTCCCTAAAATCATGGCAAAATGGCGAGAAAATTGTGCGACTTCCCCTGTGACTCCTGCGTCCATAAACCTCAAGATTACACAGGCAATGCTTAAAGCCGCATAAAAATCATGTGACTTTCATGTCGCACAAGTGAGAAAGGGGCCTAATTCACTGTGCTGAGTACTATTATACTTGGAATATAAAGTAGTCCCACGATGCCAGATCAGAAAAAGACCGCATCCTCTTCCTTCCCACTCGCCATGCCGACGTGAGACGCCGGCGTAGGGGGAGGAGCCTGGTGGCGGCGAGGGAACAGGCCGCATGAAGCTCCGGCGGGGAACACGATCTGGGACAAGCTGGGCGGTAGTGAGAGTCCACCTAGCAGCTGCCTAAACCCGCCGGAGGAGACCCCTGGAGCGCTCTGGCGCATTCCCCCTCCCCACACAGCTTGCTTTGTTTGGATGCCCGGCGGGAGAACGCTAGTACCCGGACGATGGAGAGAGGGCGATAGGCGCATCCCGAGAACCAGGAAGGCTTATCCGGAGGTATACTAGTTTTCCCAGACCTCGCGGCTATAGGTCAGGAGAACCTCCGAGAACGGGATCCTACATAAAGCATCCCTCCGTAGCTAACAGGCGTTGAATACATCTCGCCTCCGCCTTTTAAACTGCAGGCCTACCACGGGCACCCAGCGCAGTAGAGACCACCAGAGTGTTGGAGACCCTCACAGTGCCGGCCTAGATGACAGACGGTACCCCCTCAACTCAACATCAGGTGACTGGGAAGGGATTTTACTTGAAGGGCATCCCTTTCTCAGGTATGGAACATTTTCTTTGTTTTCTGCTTATTTAAAGGGGAGAGAAGTAAAGAGAAGGAAAAAAAAAGGGGTAAAAGAGGCTTTGAATATAGCTGAAGGAAAAAGGAAAAGAAAAAAGGGGAAACTTCTTGAACTCTCTCATATACTTACCATAAGCATAAATGGACATTATTTGTGAATACATATTTTGACTATTTGATAAGGACGCAACTGCTGCAATACTTCTCTTAAAGGGCCACCCACCACATGTTGGATGAACCCGCATTATGAACATCAGGGACTACCTGAGACACTAAAACTGTTAGAGTTGGATGAGAGTGGCGGAGAAAACCACACTACTTGAGACCTGACAGGTCGGTATGGATGGGAAAGCAAGGTCATAAGTTTGCCCTGCATAGTGGCAACTGTAAAGGGCCATTCAATAAAGAGACATTAAATTATATTTGAGATGAACTTGAATTGCTAAGAGCAACCTTATTCTTTGAATCATTATCATAGATGCAATTTAAATCATTCAAATATTAACTACAGAGCATCCCTGCGATGAAATAAGACTTGGTGGCGTTTTATACAAATATTCTTGAAAGGAAGTATTCTTCCCGGTTTTGTTCACATCTGGATGCCGTGATTATTTTTCAAAACTTATCAAACATACCGGGTTTTTGGACTCGGCATACCTTGAATAGCTTTTGTATATGCCATTTTTACAGGCCCAGGTAAAAAAAACAATTATTGGGTTAAAGAGGTGAACCATCTGAGACAAAGCCCTAATCCCCAAGAAGGAGACTATTCCCCGGTCCTGTGGCGGAAGTTAAGGCTAATTAAGGTTAGTGTGCGGGCGCAAATGGCTAATGCTGCAGGCGTTACAACCTAAAAATGAAAGGGAGATCACAAAGAGTAACAGAGCCTAAAACCCCCAAAGAGAGTTTAAACACCAGTACCATACAAAAATATCTTAAAGATATCAGCATAAAAAGCCCTGAGATGGAGAAGAAACAGCAGGGGGCGAAGGAAAGAAAGAAAGAGCTAGAAAAACAAAGATCAGAGCAGGCCGGAGCAGCAAGGCTAGAAGGGGAGCTGGAGAGAGCTGGGGAGGGCGGACCTAGCCCACCACAAAGTGATATCACTCAAATACCAATAAAAACCGAAATGGCAGAAATGTTTGCGAAGTTAGAAAACTCTATTAAAACGGAAATTACAAATATCAGAATAGATATGGTTTTTTTTTTTAAAAGAGTGGAGAAGATAGAGGAACTTTCAGCAGAACAGGTAAAAGAAAATTTGGAGATCAGGAAACAGTTGGATAAAATGCAAATTGGCCAAAGGGACATGAGGTACAGAATAGAAAGTATGGAAGACCAGAGCAGAAGACAAAACTTGAGGGTAAGATCCCTCCCGGAACAGAGAGGAGAAGACCTTAGCTTAAAAATGAAAAATATCTTCAAGCCAGTCCTTGACATGACCGAAGATAAGGAGTTAAAAATCGACCGTGTGCACCGCATTAGGAAACCCGTAGGGGTTGGAAAGGAAGTGCCTAGAGATGTCCTCATTAGGTTCCATTCATATGATGACAGGGCACGTATTTGGAGCAAACTTAGGGGTAGTCCCCCTTTAAAATTTTAAACAACGGAGATACAGGTCTTTCCAGATCTTTCGGCAGGGACTCTTGCAAGGAGAAGACAACTGCGGCCATTACTAGAAAGTTTACGCTCATTAAACATAAAATATAGTTGGGGATACCCAACTGCCCTGATAGTCATAAAATCAGGGAGAACTGTGCGTATGAAATTTTTGGAAGAACTGTCAAATTTTTGCCAGGAATTGGAGATTCCGATCCCCAAAATCCCTGATACCCGGAACTATTAAAATAAATCCCGGTGGGACTCCCCCCCCCCCCCCCCTTATTTTTTTTTTTTTTTTTTTTGTGTTGTCCCGGGGGAGTTTTCAGAGAGGTGGGAGGGAAGTGGTGAGCTGGAGGTGCCCGGGGGAGGCGTGTGGCCTTGGCCCGCCCCCCTCCCCCCCGGCTTCGGGGGGGGGGGGGGGCGGACATTGCCCTCTGTCCGTCTGACTCGGAGCTCCACCCTAGAGGCGCCGTGGACAGGAGGGATCTCTAAGAGATGCCTCGCTGTACACATAAGGTCGGGATCGACCGGGGGTTGGGGGGGGAGGGGGTCTGGGAGGGGGAGGAGGGGGTCTGGGAGAGGGAGGAGAGGAAAGGGAGGGAGGGCGGGTTGGAGGGCTAGGGGTTGGGAGGGTGGGTGGGATTCCGTCCCTGCCTTGCAAATAAGAGTATTTAAATATCGGTTAATACGGTTGGACAATCGTACAATACTACTGTTTGAAATATGGAAGCTAGTAACTTGAAGTTTGTATCGTATAATGTTAAAGGGCTAAACTCGCAGATGAAGAGACACAAGATACTCAAGGAGTTACAAATTTATCAAGGAGATGTTGTCTTTTTACAGGAGATGCACCTGACATTAGATGGTAATGTCAGGTTAGTTTCCCATGAATTCCCACTGTGGTTCCAGGGGGACACCCCAACAAGAGGCTCGAAGGGGGTGGCTATTGGGTTCGCTAAAAATGTCAAGTTTGCAATCTTGGAAAGGCTCCTGGATCCTGACGGCAGGTTTATATTTATAAAAGGCAAAATAGGAGAAAATATATTAACATTAGTAAACATCTATTGCCCAAACAAAAATCCAACTAGATTCCTATCCCAGGTATTGGGACGCCTGGCGAGCTTCCAGATGGGCGAAGTTATCATTGCAGGCTACCTAAATTTTGGTTGGGACCCCAATATGGACTCTACGTCAAAAACAGGTAGCCAGAGCCAATGTCAGTTAAAAAAAATAAAACTCAAACTTAAGCAAAGCCAGCTGATAGACGTCTGGAGAGCGCAACACCCTAATTTAAAAGACTTCACTTTTTTCTCTCCAGTACATGGGACACACTCCCGCCTTGATTCTTTTTTAGTCGAGCATACATTTTTAGACCAGATAGTGGAATCCAAGATTGAAATAATGACCCTATCGGATCACGCCCCACTGTCAATGACCATTAGAATCCCCTGAATTCAAGTACGGGCAAGTTCCTGGTGCCTAAATGATAGCTTATTAGCCGACACCACCACGGAAGAAACTATACGTAAGGAAATAGTAACTTTCTTCGAAATAAACGACACGGGGGAGACGTCTTTGGCCTCCCTTTGGGAAGCCCATAAAGCGTACATTAGGGGAATCCTTATCTCTATTGGGGCGGGAAAAAAGAGAGATAAAAGGGCGTATAGGTCCCAGCTAGTAGAAGAAATCCATAGGTTGGAACAGGAACACAGGGATGCTAAGGCAAGAAAATTAGACACTTACCATAGACTGTTAAATAAAAGAGAGGAATTAAAAATAGATATGGATCAAGAGGCGAGGAAATGGTTCCATAAATTAGACAGAGAAAGATATATTTGGGGAAATAAAAGTAGCAAACACTTAGCGAGAATGCTAAAAAAAAAGAGGGAATCCAACTATATAGATAAAATACAAAATAAAACTGGTACAATGGTTAACTTAACCAAAGACATAGCCAAAGAGTTTAGAACCTATTACGAAGCTTTATACGACGTAAAATCTAAAGTCTCGACATCACAAGCTGAAAGAGAAGAGAGCCGGAACTTTCTAAAGAATAGTTCTGTTCCCTCATTGACATTGGAGGACAGTATGAGTATGGACGAACCCATCACAGAGGGGGAAATCCACGAAGCCCTGAGGAGCTCCCCTGCTGGCAAAAGTCCGGGTCCGGATGGATTTTCTATAACCTATTTTAAAAGATATCGAGATATTTTGGTGCCCAGACTGTGCCAGTATTGGAACTCTTTGGGAGGAGAACGTGCGATGGGTAAAGAAGCCTTGATGGCATCAGTAACACTGATCTTGAAGGAAGGAAAGGATAAGACGCTGTGCTCAAGTTATCGCCCAATTGCCCTCTTGAACGCAGACACTAAGCTTTTCGCGAAGGTACTGGCCAATAGGTTAAAGAGCAGGATGTCTGAATTGGTAGACCCCGACCAGGCAGGATTTGTCCCAGGGGAAGAGGGGAGGGACAATGGGATTAGGGCCCTACTTCTCATGCAAGCTGGCAGGAGGGGGAAGGTCCCCAGTCTATTCCTGTCGATGGATGCCGAGAAGGCGTTCGACAGGATAGACTGGGGACACATGTTCGCAACTTTGGAGGCAATGGGGCTAGGACCAAGAATGTTAAGCTGGATAAAGATACTTTATGACCAGCCACAGGCGAGGGTCAGGGTCAACGGACTGCTCTCACAGCCCTTTTCCATGAAAAATGGCACACATCAGGGCTGCCCTTTGTCCCCCCTCCTATTTGTATTATCCTTGGAACCGCTATTATCGACCATACGTAACACACCCGATATAAGTGGGATTAGGGTAGGAGACGAGATATATAAGATAGCGGCTTTCGCCGATGACGTGCTCTTTTTCTTGACCAATCCTCGAATATCCCTACCCAACTTGCTCAAAGTATTAAAAATATATGGCTCTGTCTCATATTTTAAAATTAACATGACCAAATCGGAAATCCTCAATATTAATATCAGTCAAGCAGAAGTAGCCCGCCTAATAAAAGAGTTCCAGTTTCCATGGAAGGAAAACATAACATATTTAGGGGTAAAACTCTCAGGGACGTTAAGAAAGACTTACCTCATAAATTATATACCATTATTGGATGAGATTAAAAAGGAAATAAACAATATGAAGTACAGTCCATTATCATGGATGGGGAGAGTTAATGCGGTGAAAATGGTCATAGCCCCCAAAATAAATTATACGTTTCAAATGCTCCCAATATCGGTCCCTAAAGTCTTTTTTTTAGAATTTTAAAAGGGATAGTTTCTAAATTTATATGGTCCAATAAAAAAACCACGTATTGCAGCAGAAATCTTGTCTAGGGCGAAAAAACAGGGGGGGCTCGCTTTGCCAGACTTTGAACAATACTTCAGCGCTATTGTATTATCACAAGTCACGGAATGGACAAAAGAGGGGGTTAAAAAGAGATGGGTGAATTTGGAAAATACACTTAGTAATAGGGATTGGGGTTACGAAATATGGAATCCACCTAAATTTAGGATAATAGGAGAAGAAACACACGAAATCACACGGGTCACTTTGAAAGCGTGGGATAGGGTGCACAGAAAATACAAATGGGAATACAATTCCCCTTTGATAAACTTGAAAAATAATGTTTTTTTCGAACCAGGGAGGAGTAAACTCTGGGGTAATTGGATCAAAAAGGAAGATACACGTTTAAGAGATATCACTAAAAGAGGTAAAATAATCACTTTTCACGAATTGAGCAAAGAAGTGGAGTTAATGTCGATCGACACCTGGAGGTACACCCAGCTGAAATATTTTGTGGAGGGATTGCCGCAACCAATCCGGTGCGGCGAAAATTACACCGCGATGGAAAAAATTTGCATGCGTTCCTCTACTAGAAATAATATATCACGCATATACAAAATGTTAATACAGGAGGGCTATGCAGGTGTTCCTCCAGGTGTCAAACGTTGGGAGGAGGAGTTGGGGAGTCCCTGTACCAAAAATAGATGTGATAAGATACTAAAACTAATACAAGGAGCTGCACTGGACACTCAAACCACAGAAGTCAACTATAAGTGCCTTATGGGATGGTATAGAACCCTAGTAAAAATGAGTAAAATACAAAAAGATAAATCCCCGGAATGTTGGAGAGGCTGTGGAGCCATTGGCACAATGTCACATATATGGTGGGAATGTCCTATTATAAAAACATATTGGAAACAGATACTAGAATTAATTAGAATTATTACAAAAAAAATAATCCCTGAGGATCCATGGGTGGTATTGTTCCGTGGGACGGATACTCCCATGAGGCAGTACAGGAACTCAATAATTCCCATTTTACTAAATGAGGCGAAAAATCTAATCCCAAAGAAGTGGACAGAAGTGGAGTGTCCGCGGTTGGGGGAATGGATTACGCGAGTGAACTTACATCAAAAACGGGAATGCGCAGAACCATGTAGGGAAGACGAGGATAAATTAGAGGAAGGGGAGGGTAAATGGTCTGGTTGGTACGACTTCAGAAAGACATGGAGATATTTTGAAGAGATAACTAGATAATAAAAGTATCTATACGATGAAATTTCTTGACTGATAGAAGTTTTGAGGACTGTGGGTCTATTCTGCAAGGCAGGGACGGGGGGTGGGGGAAGGGTAGGGGAGGAAGGGGAGTGTAATGAAAAATATTTTTACAGTATGCATTGTTTGTATTGAAAAAATTTTGAAAAAGTAATTAAATAAATAAAGTTAAATGTTTAAAAATTAAAAAAAAGTGTTTAACCACTTCAGCCCCGGACCAATTGTCAGCTTAAGGACCAGAGGTCTTTTTTCAATTTCGCACTGCACTACTTTAACTGGTAATTGCGCGGTCATGCAATTTTGTAACGAAACGAAATTTGCGTCCTTTTCTTCCCACAAATAGAGCTTTCTTTTGATGGTATTTGATTGCCTCTGTGATTTTTATTTTTTGCGATATAAACGGAAAAAGAGCGAAAATTTTGAAAAAAAAAGAGATTTTCTACTTTTTGTTATAAGAAAAATCTAATAAACTCAATTTTAGTCAAACATTTGGGCCAAAATGTATTCAGCCACATGTCTTTAGTAAAAAAAAATGCCAATAAGCGTATATTTATTGGTTTGCGCAAAAGTTATAGCGTCTACAAACTAGAGTACATTTTCTGGAATTTACACCGCTTTTAATTTATGACTGCCTATTTCATTTCTTGAGGTGCTAAAATGGCAGAGAAGTACAAACCCCCCCCAAATGACCCCATTTTGGAAAGTAGACACCCCAAGCTATTTGCTGAGAGGCATGTTGAGCCCATTGAATATTTTTTTTTTTAGTCCCAAGTGATTGAATAAAGACAAAAATAAAAAAGATTTTTTTTTTTTCTTCAAAAAGTTGTCACTAAATGATATATTGCTCACACATGCCATAGTTATATGTGGAATTGCACCCCAAAATACATTTTGCTGCTTCTCCTGAGTATGGGGATACCACATGTGTGGGACTTTTTGGGAGCCTAGCCGCGTACGGGGCCCCGAAACCCAAGCACCGCCTTCAGGATTTCTAAGGGTGCAAATTTTTGATTTCACTCCTCACTACCTATCACAGTTTCGAAGGCCATAAAATGCCAAAATAGCACAAAACCCCCCCAAATGACCCCATTTTGGAAAGTAGACACCCCAAGCTATTTGTTGAGAGGCATGGTGAGTATTTTACAGCTCTCATTTGTTTTTGAAAATGAAGAAAGTAAAAGAAAAAAAAAAATTTTTTTTTTTCTTTTTTCAATTTTCAAAACTTTGTGACAAAAAGCGACATCTGCAAAATACTCACAATACCTCTCAGCAAATAGCTTGGGGTGTCTACTTTCCAAAATGGGGTCATTTTGGGGGGTTTTATGCCATCTGGGCATTCCATGGCCTCCGAAACTGTGATTGGCAGTGAGAAGTGAAATAAAAAAATTACTCCCTTAGAAAGCCTGAAGGCGGTGCTTGGTTTTTGGGGTTCCGTACGCAGCTAGGCTCCCAAAAAGTCCCACACATGTGATATCCCCGTACTCAGGAGAAGCAACAGAATGTATTTTGGGGTGTATTTTCACATATGCCCATGACATGTTTGAGCAATATATCATTTAGTGACAACTTTTTGTAAAAAAAAAATATATATATTTTTTTTTTTTCATTATTCAATCTCTTGGGACAAAAAAAAAAAAATATTTAATGGGCTCAACATTGCTCTCAGCAAATAGCTTGGGGTGTCTACTTTCCAAAATGGGGTCATTTGGGGGGGGGGGGGGTTTGAACTGTCCTGGCATTTTATGCACAACATTTAGAAGCCTATGTCACACGTCACCCACTCTTCTAACCACTTGAAGACAAAGCCCTTTCTGACACTTTTTGTTTACATGAAAACATTTTTTTTTTTTGCAAGAAAATTACGTTGAACCCCCAAACACTATATATATTGTTAAAGCAAAGGCCCTACAGATTAAAATGGTGGGTGTTGCATTTTTTTTTTTCCACACAGTATTTGCGCAGCGATTTTTCAAACGCATTTTTTGTGGAAAAAATACACTTTTTTTTATTTTAATGCACTAAAACACACTATATTGCTCAAATTTTTGATGAAATAAAAAATATGATCTTAGGCCGAGTACATGGATACCAAACACGACATGCTTTAAAATTGCGCACAAACACGCAGTGGCGACAAACTACATACATTTTTAAAAGCCTTTAAAAGCCTTTACATGATACCACATTAGATTCACGGAGGAGGTCTACTGCTAAAATTACTGCCCTCGATCTGACCTTCGCGGTGATACCTCACATGCATGGTGCAATTGCTGTTTACATATGACGCCAGACCAACGCTTGTGTACGCCTTTGCGCAAGAGAAGGGGGGGCAGGGGTGCTTTTTTTTTTTTTTTTTTAGTTTTTTTTTTTATTTATTTAGCTTTTTTATTCTATTTTTAAACTGTTCCTTCCATTTTTTTTCTTTGTTATGATTTTTATTGTTATCTCAGGGAATGTAAATATCCCCTATGATAGCAATAGGCAGTGACAGGTACTCTTTTTTTGAAAAAATTGGGGTCTATTAGACCCTAGATCTTTCCTCTGCCCTCAAAGCATCTGACCACACCAAGATTGGTGTGATAAAATGCTTTCCCAATTTCCCAATGGCGCGGTTTATATCCGGGAGGGGGGACATTCCCTCCCACTGCTTGTAAAAGCAGTCTAGAGGCTAATTACCCGCTAGAATTGCTTTTACATGAAAGCCGATCACTGGCTGAAAAGAATGATACCAAGATGATACCTAAACCTGCAGGCATCATTCTGGTATAACCATTCAAAGTCCAGCAACATACTGGACATATATTGTAATCTTTTTTTTTTTTCATGCAGCCTCTTGGCTGAACGAAAAAAAGAGATTGATTGGTGGGTATGCCCACCATTAGAATACCTCCCTTCATCCACCCACTTCTAATGATGGGCATACATGCACCATTTATATATGCCGATGCATGGGGGCATCCTCCCGCAAAAGTTATGCCGTGTACACACGGTCGGAATTTCGACCGTATGTACGTGGCATTAGGAGCCAATCGCTATTCCGCCCCCCCTGCTGCCCCCATGCTTCGGCACATATGCTCTTTTTTTTAACTGTGGTGGTGAAATCACCTCCTACAGCGTTGGAGTCGCGGCTTTATGTATCGTGGGAGCAAACGCTGTTGCTGTCAAGATAAATAAATCCGCGCTGCAACTGAATGGCGCACCTGAAAACAAAAAAATGCTTAACACTAAAACACAGTAAACAAAATTACATACCTGAAAAGCAAGCATGATAAAACATAATAAAACATTGCAGAATAGAATGGAGTAAAAAAAGAGCGAGAATAGAGAGAGAGAGAGAACAATAAAACGACAACTATTTTTGTTTTTTTTATTTTTTTGAGATTCACAGGTAAAAAAGCTCCTGACTGTTAGCGACTGAATCAAAACGCTACCACAAAAAAAATGTTAGCGATCGCAGGGATCAGGCCTGACTCTGCGAACACTGCAGTTATGTGTGCTTAGTGTTTTGTAAGTGACAGTGATCGATCGATACTGCACTTGGGTGGGCTGGGCGGAGGGGGAAAACGCAGGTGCTAGCAGGTATCTGGGCTGATCCCGCTAACAATGCGTTTTTTTGGAACCCTAAACTGCTGGGACGCTAGTATAGATCTGATCAGATCAGATATTGATCTGTTCAGATACTATACCACTAAGGGAGGTGTATGCTTTTGCGCGTGGGTGTTTGCGGTACTGGCACTAACCTGGGGCGACGCAGACCTTATTTGACCCTAAAACCTAATTGATATCACCCGCCGGGCGATCAGGGGGTTAAACCGTTATTGGGTAATAAATGGCGGGTGCCCTGACAGTATAAAAAACAAGCTAACTAACCAGCGTCACCCGTAACAGTAATACAAAAAAAAAACTGGCTACCTAGCGGCACCATTGACACTAATGCAGCGATCAGAAAAACAATCGCTTAGTGACACTGGCAAAAGGGGGTGAAAGGGTTAACTAGGGGCAATCAGGGGGTTAAACCTTTATTAGGTAATATATGGGGGTACCTGACGCTATATAAAAACCTGACGGGGAACCTAAATAACGAAATAACTAACTGGCTAACCAGCGTCACCAGTGACATTTATACGGTGATCACTGGTGAAAGGGTTAACTCTAGGGGCAATCAGGGGGTTAAAACCTTTATTTAGGTTGTAATATGGGGGTACCTGACCTATAAACCTATTTATGAACCTATATAAACATGGCGGTTAACCTAAAAAAAAAAAAACTGGTTACCTAGCGACACTAATGCAGCGATCAGAAAAACGATCGCTTAGTGACACTGGCAAAAGGGGGTGAAAGGGTTAACTAGGGGCAATCAGGGGGTTAAACCTTTATTAGGTAATATATGGGGGTACCTGACGCTATATAAAAACCTGACGGGGAACCTAAATAACGAAATAACTAACTGGCTAACCAGCGTCACCAGTGACAGTTATACGGTGATTACTGGTGAAAGGGTTAACTCTAGGGGCAATCAGGGGGTTAAAACCTTTATTTAGGTTGTAATATGGGGGTACCTGACCTATAAACCTATTTATGAACCTATATAAAACATGGCGGTTAAAATAAAAAAAAAATGGTTACCTAGCGACACAATGCAGCGATCAGAAAAACGATCGCTTAGTGACACTGGCAAAAGGGGGTGAAGGGGTTAACTAGGGGCAATCAGGGGTTAAACCTTTATTAGGGGGGGTAGGGGGCTACCTAGGACCTAAAACTAACTGCCCTGACAGTTATTACAGTCACACTGACACTAAATGCAGTGATCAGTAAATAAATGATCACTGCAATTAGTGACACTGTGACTGGGGGGGGAGGGGGTGATCTGGGGGGTGATCTGGGGGTGACAGGGGGGTGGATTGTGTGCCTATGTGTACTGGTGTCAGTGTACTGTTTGTGCACTAACCTTTACATGTTCTCTCCTCGGCGTTCCGGTCACATAGACCGGCGCACCGAGCGTGACATCACTTCCGCCTTCCTGTCTATACAATAGACAGGAAGGGGAAGCTTTTCATTCGCCAGGAGCGATCGCGAGGGGGTGGCCAGAAACCACTGGCCGTCCCCTCGTCCCGGATCGCTCCTGAAGCGATGCCGACCGTCCCCGCCGGCGGAGGGGGTTCCGATCGGACACGGTCGGCAAGTGGTTAAAATATTCTATACGTGTAACTAAGGGGCCCATTTATTATTATTGTTATATATCGTGCTCTATTATTACTCTAACCCGCCGGAAGAATGGCACGTACAGGTACGTGGTTCTGCCTGTACGTGCCATTCTGCCGACGTATATATACATGGGGCGGTCGGCAAGTGGTTAAGGGGGTCCTTATCTGGCGGGGGAACTTTTTAGGTAGGACACCGGAATTACACTACTGCCATCTAAGTAATGGGAACTGAGTTACCATGAGGGGAAAAGTAATCAGTTAGATTACTCGTTACCCTCTAAAGTAACTGCGTTACGTAACTCAGTTTATTTTAACTCAGTTACTTACATCACTGCCAATGCCACATCAGCATGGTTGTTGCTATAATATTAATGCCTGAAATGCAAAACATTATTGTATGGAATCTAACATTAGTAAATGTATTTTCTATGTAGGGATGTGCTCAGCTCTGTAGCTTAGTGGAATGCCCTGCTACCTTCAGCCAAGAGTTTGAATTCCACTGACGGTATCACCTCCTGAAAACGTGCATTGTACTCAGCAGCATAATTAACCAATGCACATCAGTTTGGTTTATTTAATATTTTAAGACTTGAAATGCATGCAATGGTATGTACCTTCGGGCCTGGTATGGACTTTATGGGGAACCCCACACCCAAATTTAAAAAAAATTGACATGGGGCCCCCCAAAATCCATACCAGACCCTTATCCGAGCATGCAGCCTGGAGGTCAGGATGGGGGGACGAGCGAACACCCCGGGGTCCCCCCCAAAGCACCTTGTCCCATGTTGATGGGGACAAGGGCCTCTTCCCGACAACCCTGGCCAGTGGTTGTCGGTCTGCGGGTGGAGGGTTTATCAGAATCTGTTAGCCCCCTTTAACAAGGGGGCCCCCAGATCCTCCCCCCTATGTGAATGGGTATGGGGCACATCGTACTCCTACCCGTTCACCAAAAAAAACTGTGAAATGTAAAAGTCCTTTTAATTGTAAAATAGCTCTGAGCCGTCTTCTTCCCTGAGCCGGCTTCTCCTGCCGCTGTCTCTCCCACCGCCATCTTCTCCCCGAGCTGCCATCCACCTGGAGTCGTCTCTCCAACCGCCGCGATCTTCTCCATTTGCTTTGTTCTTCCGCACCGCCAGTTACCCACTAATAAAAAAAGCCGTTCTTCTTCTGTGGCGGTCTTCCTCTGCTGTGTTGTCACCCACTGTGTGGCGTCTCTTATATAGCCATGGGGCGGGCTCTCCAGGTGACATCACCGGATGGCCACAGAAGACCACCACAGAAGAGCAGCTTTTTTTTATTAGCAGGTAACCGGCTGGTTTAAAAAACATTGCTTTTCTTTTAATTGATCAATACAAAATGATTAAAATATTCAACGTACAAGAACATCTATTTCTATGGTGTAGCTGTCTTATGTATATATCAGCTAATGAATGGTTCAGTTCAATGTGTTTTGCAGTTCAACTTCTTTAGGAACCCAGAGGTATTCTAAGAATAGGTATATATATCATAATTAGCAGCATAAATCATTAATATAACAATTAAGTAGAGCAGTTAAAAACATGAATGCCATTGAGGGTTACTTACATTAAAAAAAGTATCATATTATGCATATGGAAGGAACAGTGATCCACTTATGGAGGGGGGCCACAAGGAGAAAGGGGAACGGGAATGCCCAGAGTAGGGATGAGCCCAACACCCCCGGGTTCGGTTCGAACCAGAACCTTCGAACGGACCGAAAGTTCGTGCGAATTTTCGAACCCTATACGTTATAATGGACGCGAACGTTCGAAATCAAAAGTGCTAATTACAACGGCCAATATGCATGTTAATGTCATAAAACAGGTTTGGGGACCCGGGTCCTGCCCCCAGGGGACATATATCAATGCAAAAAGAACTTTTAAAAACTAACGTTTTTTCGGGAGCAGTCATTTTAATGATGCATAAAGTGAAAAAAAAAAAGTGAAATTTTCCTTTAAATATGGTACCTGGGGGGTGTCTAAAGTATGCCTGTGAAGTGGCATGTGTTTCCCGTGTTTAGAACTGTCCTTGCACAAAATGACATTTGTAAAGGAAAAAAAGAAGCCATTTAAAACCACTTGCGGCTTTAGGTTTGATCTTAAGTAGAATCTGAACAGGTACATTATGAAGTGTAGCTCCATCCAAAAAAATCTATTTTTAAGCTTTTTGGAGAACATAGGGAGGGGTTATCACCCCTGTAACATTTGCTGTCTTTGCACATCTGTTCAGAACATGTCACCTCACTTTCCGTCCCAATGACAAATGTTTTTGGAAAAGTGGGGTTTTAATTGAAACAAGGATTGGTGATAAAGTATCAGTAGAGAGGAGATACCTTTTTCCCAAATTAAATCTAACAGGATAGAATTTCCCTTCCTAGGGGTAGATTTCCTCTCACTTCCTGTTTTCTCTTTCCATTTGCAAGTAGGAGTCGTTTGTAAGTTGGATGTTTGAAAGTAGGGGCCTGGCGTATATACTCTGCAGAAATTTGCCCTATTAGATGTTGGTGTAGCCACAAGACTGGTGGGCACAGGAATGGGCCCTGCTGTGAGTTAATAGATCAAGATTTGTAATTGCATGCACCTGTTGAACAGGGCAGAAAAATTGGGGGTGGTGGTGGTGGTGGTGGACGGTTTTGCCACAAGACTGTAAGCTCTCACAGTTACTCTTGGTGGGCGCAGGAATGGGCCCTGCTGTGAGTTATTAGATCAAGATTTGTAATTGCATGCACCTGTTGAACAGGGCAGAAAAATTGGGGGGTGGTGGTGGTGGTGGTGGACGGTTTTGCCACAAGACTGTAAGCTCTTACAGTTACTCTTGGTGGGCGCAGGAATGGGCCCTGCTGTGAGTTATTAGATCAAGATTTGTAATTGCAAGCACCTGATGAACAGGGCAGAAAAATTGGGCCTTTGGCGGTGGTGGTGGACGGTGTTGCCACAAGACTGCAGGCCCTCATAGTTACTCTTGGTGGGCGCAGGAATGGGCCCTGCTGTGAACTATTAGATCAAGATTTGTAATTACCCGCCCCTGTTAAACAGGGGCTGAAAAATTGTGCCTTAGGCACTGGTGCTGGTGCCACAACACTGCAACCCCTCACAGAGACTGTACTTGGAGCACAGCAGTCACACGTGTTGCGAAGCATTTTTTTAAAAAAATTGTAAGTACACGCCCTGTTAAACAGGGGCTGAAAAATTGTGCCTTAGGCACTGGTGCTGGTGCCACAACACTGCAACCCGGCCCTCACAGATACTGTACTTGGAGCACAGCAGTCACACGTGTTGCGAAGCATTTTTTTAAAAAATTGTAAGTACCCGCCCCTGTTAAACAGGGGCTGAAAAATTGTGCCTTAGGCACTGGTGCTGGTGCCACAACACTGCAACACGGCCTCACAGAGACTGTACTTGGAGCACAGCAGTCACACGTGTTGCGAAGCATTTTTTTTAAAAATTGTAAGTACACGCCCCTGTTAAACAGGGGCTGAAAAATTGTGCCTTAGGCACTGGTGCTGGTGCCACAACACTGCAACACGGCCCTCACAGAGACTGTACTTGGAGCACAGCAGTCACACGTGTTGCGAAGCATTTTTTTAAAAAATTGTAAGTACACGCCCTGTTAAACAGGGGCTGAAAAATTGTGCCTTAGGCACTGGTGTGGTGGCATGGATCATTGAGGAGGAGGAAGAGGATAGTCAGTGAACATAAGAGGACAGTCACTCAGCATCAGCATAGGCAGTCTTGAAGGGATGTGACATTAAAAATTATTCGGTTATATCCGCCTCAGGTGCCTGGTAGCTGGTGGTGATCCAAGACTGATTCATTTTGATGAATGTCAGTCGATCAACCGAGGCGGTGGACAGGCGCACCCTATGATCAGTCACAAATCCTCCAGCAGCACTGAATGTGCGTTCGGAAAGAACGCTGGAGGCAGGACAGGCCAGTAGCTCAATTGCATACTGTGCAAGCTCTGGCCAGTGATCCATCCTCAGGACCCAGTAAGCCAGAGGATTTTCGGTGGGAAAGGTGTCCAAGTCTGACCTTGCCCCAAGGTATTCCTGCACCATGTATATCAGACGCTGGCGATGGTTGCTGGAACCGATCATACCTTGGGGCTGCGGACTAAAAAATTGTCTGAACGCATCGGTCAGACGTCCACCTTCCCCACCGCTCCTTCTGCCACTGACCGAAGCCTCAGCAACTCGTCGCCCAGGACCAGGAGTTTGTAGCCTCCCAGTTTCTGGGAACGCGTTGCACAGACCTTTCTGCAAGGCCTCCCTGAGATGTCTCATCCTCTGCTCCCTCTGCGACGGCAAGATAAGGTCCGCAACCTTACCCTTGTACCGCGGATCAAGGAGAGTGGCCAGCCAGTAATGGTCCCTCTCCTTGATCCGAAGAACACGAGGATCCTTCCGCAGGCTTTGCAGGATCAGGGAGGCCATGCAGCGTAGGTTAGCTGAGGCATTCGGTCCGGAGTCTTCTGGGTCACTGAGGATGACATGATCGCCAGCCACCTCCTCCCAGCCACGTACAAGTCCACTGGCTTGTTGGGACTGTACATCATCCCTAAAAGACTGCTGCTGCTGATGCTGAGTGCCAGGCTCCACCTCCATGCTCACACAATCCTCCTCCTCCTCCTCCTCCTCCTCATCCTCTTCTGTGTGATGGGTGGGACAGAAGGAACACTGTCCGGATAAAGGGGGCCTTGAGAGGCAAGGAAGTCCTCCTCTTCCTGCCTCTGTTCTGCCTCAAGTGCCCTGTCCATTATCCCACGCAGCGTATGCTCCAACAGGTGGACAAGAGGGACAGTGTCACTGATGCATGCACTGTCACTGCTCACCATCCTCGTGGCCTCCTCAAATGGTGAGAGGACAGTGCATGCATCCCTGATCATGCTCCACTGACGTGGGGAAAAAAAACCAAGCTCCCCTGACCCTGTCCTGGTGCCGTAGTCGCAAAGGTACTCATTGATGGCCCTCTGCTGCGTGTGCAGTCGCTGCAGCATGGCCAACGTTGAGTTCCACCTGGTGGGCATGTCAGATATTAGGCGGTTCTTGGGCAGGTTCAGCTCCTTTTGCAGCTCAGTCAGCCGAGCACTGGCATTATAAGATCGGCGGAAATGCACACAGACTTTCCTGGCCTGCCTCAGGACATCCTGTAAGCCTGGGAACCTGCCCAAGAACCGCTGCACCACCAGGTTGAGGACGTGAGCCATGCAGGGCACATGGGTGAGCTGCCCCTGTCGCAGGGCGGAGAGGAGGTTGGTGCCATTGTCAGAAACGACCATTCCTGGCTTAAGCTGACGTGGCGTCAACCACCTCTCGGCCTGCCCCTGCAGAGCTGCCAGAACCTCTGGCCCAGTGTGGCTCCTGTCCCCCAAACACACCAGCGCAAGCACGGCATGGCATCTTTTTGCCTGCGTACTTGCGTAGCCCCTTGTACGCCTACGGAGCACCGCTGGTTCCAAGGACAGAGCACTGGAGGAAGAAGAAGAGGAGGGGGTGGAGGAGAGAGGTGTGTCACAACCAGTAGCAGTAGTCGCGTTTTGGAGGCGTGGTGGCGGGACAACCTCCAACACTACTGCACCTTGTCCTGCATCCCTCCCAGCTGCAATAGAGTGACCCAATGGGCCGTGAAAGAAAGGTACCGTCCCTGTCCATGCCTGCTGGACCATGAGTCAGCGGTAATATGCACCTTACCGCTGACCGCCCTGTCCAGCGAGGCATGGACATTGCCTCCACATGCCGGTAGAGAGACGGAATCGCCTTCCGCGAGAAAAAGTGGCGTTTGGGAACCTGCCACTGAGGAACGCACATTGAACAAACTCACGGAAGGGGGCCGAGTCTACCAACTGAAAAGGCAGCAGTTGAAGTGCTAGCAATTTAGCAAGGCTAGCATTCAACCGCTGGGCATGTGGATGGCTGGGAGTGTACTTCTTTCTACGGTCCAGCAGCTGGGGCAGGGAAATTTGCCTGCTGCATTCGGACGTCGGTGTACTGCAAGTACTTGGTTGTGACACACCGAATTCTACACCTTCAGTCCTCTCAGAGCAGCTTTCAGAGAGGACTGAAGGTGTAGTGGGGATGGAGATCCCAGCTGAGGAGGAGCAAGGAGAGGTCCGCTTAGTTCTTTGGTGTGGGTCTTTTATGTGTGCCTGCCAACGAGCTGCATGGCAGGTCGCCATATGTCTGGTCATGCTTGTCGTGCCCAAGCGGCTGATGTTTTGGCCACGCGAGATACGCTTGAGACAAATATTGCAAATAGCAGTGGTGCGATCTGCTGCACTCGTCTCAAAAAAGGCCCACACCAAAGAACTTTTCTGATAACGTGCAGAGGCAGCGCCCTGCACAGGCGGAGCTCTGCGGTGTTGTACAGTTGCTGTGCTGGCCTCTACCTGGCCTCCAGGGGGCATCCTGCCTCGTTGGACATGTGACGCCGCATCCTCCTCCTCCTCGTCCTCCTCCTCATCCTCTCTCCCTTGAGGCACCCACGTGGAGTCAGTGACCTCATCATCCCCTCCCTCTTCACCACTAGAGCAAACCTGGCAGTAAGCTGCAGCTGGTGGAACTGTACTGCCAGATTCCTCAAGATGGGTATCGTCATCCGAGCCTTCGAATCGTTGGGCATCCTCCTGGAGCATGTACCCAACACTGTGCTCAAAGAGTTCGGGGACTCCTCAGGAGGACATGGTGGGTCTAGGGAGGGGTGGCTGATGATGCTCTGTCAGTACCCTGAGCCTGGGTGAGAGAGGATGAGGAGGATGAGGAGGGCTTGGTCATCCATTCTACCAAGCCTTCAGCATGATGCGGCTCCACATGTCCAGCTGCCGAAAACAAAGACGCGCGTGTCCCATGGCCCAGTGCTGATGACGATGCACGACCACGTCCACGTCACGGCCACGTCCACTAGAAACAGAGCCTGCCTGCCCTGTGTTCTTGGCTCTGCACGCTCTGCCTCCCCTTGGCGGTCTTCCAGCCATTGTAGTCGGTAGTCCTGTGGGTGCTGCTGAGAAGAAAATATAGGAGCTCTGTGTGATGCCACTAACACACTAGAAGTCCTATGGGTGCTTCTGCAAAGAAAATAGAGGAGCTCTGTGTGATGCACTAACACACTAGAAGTCCTGTGGGTGCTTATGCAAAGAAAATAGAGGAGCTCTGTGTGATGCACTAACACACTAGAAGTCTGTGGGTGCTTCTGCAAAGAAAATTGAGGAGCTCTGTGTGATGCCACTAACACACTAGAAGTCCTGTGGGTGCTGCTGAGAAGAATATATAGGAGCTCTGTGTGATGCCACTAACACACTAGAAGTCCTATGGGTGCTTCTGCAAAGAAAATAGAGGAGCTCTGTGTGATGCCACTAAACACACTAGAAGTCCTGTGGGTGCTTATGCAAAGAAAATAGAGGAGCTCTGTGTGATGCCACTAACACACTAGAAGTCTGTGGGTGCTGCTGAGAAGAATATATAGGAGCTCTGTGTGATGCCACTAACACACTACATTTCTGTCTTTGGAGATGACACTAAGCTATGCAGTGCAATAACATCCTTACAGGATGTCTCCAATTTACAAGCCGACCTCAATGTACTGTCTAATTGGGGACTATGTGGCAGATGAGGTTTAACCACTTAAGCCCTGGACCATTTTGCTGGCCAAAGACCAGAGCCCTTTTTGCGATTTGGCACTGCATCGCTTTAACTGACAATTGTGCGGCCGTGCGGCGTGGCTCCCAAACAAAATTGATGTTCCTTTTCCCCACAAATAGACCTTTCTTTTGGTGGTATTTGATCACCTCTGAGGTTTTTATTTTTTGTGCTATAAACAAAAAAAGAGCGACAATTTTGAAAAAAAACGCATTCTTTTTTACTTGTTGCTATAATAAATATCCCCAAAAAATATATAAAAAAACATATTTTTTCCTCAGTTTAGGCCGATATGTATTCTTCGACATATTTTTGGTAAAAAAAATCCCAATAAGCATTTATTGATTGTTTTGCTTAAAAGTTATAGCGTCTAGGGGATAGATTTATGGCATTTTTATTAACAATTAAATTTTTTACTAGTAATGGCGGTGATCAGTGACTTTTGTCGTGACTGCGTCATTATGGTGGACACATCGCACAATTTTGACACATTTTTGGGACCATTGGCATTAATACAGTGATCCATGCTATAAAATTGCATTGATTACTGTGAAAATGTCACTGGCAGTGAAGGAGTTAACCACTAGGGGGCGGGGGAGGGGTTAAGTGTGTCCTGGGGAGTGATTCTAACTGTCTGGGGGATGAGCTAGCAGTGACACGACACTGATCACTGCTCCCAATGACAGGAAGTAGACGATCAGTGTCCTGTCACTAGGCAGAACAGGGAGATGCTGTGTTTACATTGGCATCTCCCCGTTCTTCAGCTCCGTGACACAATCGCGGGCTCCTGGCGGAAATCGAGTCCGCGGGTGCGGCAGGCATGCATGCATGGCAGGAAATTCAAAGTAACGTACGGGTACGTTCTTTGCCCAGTCGTGCCATTCTGCCGACGTATATCTACAGGAGGCGGTCGCCATGTGGTTAATGTTGATAAATGTAAAGTTTAGCACTTGGGGGCTAAGAATATGCATGCATCATACATACAAGGGGGAGTACAACTGGGGGAATCAATGGTGGAGAAGGATCTGAGGGTTTTGGTAGATCATAAACTCAATAATAACATGCAATGCCAAGCTGCGGTTTCCAAAGTGAGCAAAGTCCTTTCTTGTTTTAAGAGAGGTATGGACTCCAGAGAGAGAGATATCATTTTGCCCCTGTACAAATCATTAGTAAGACCTCATCTGGAATATGCAGTTCAGTTTTGGGCACCAGTTCTCAAAAAGGAAATCGGAGAACTGGAGAAAGTGCAGAGAAGGGCAACCAAACTGATAAGAGGCATGGAGGAGCTCAGCTATGAGGAAAGATAAGAGGAACTGAATTTATTCACTCTTGAGAAGAGGAGATTAAGGAGGGATATGATCACCATGTATAAATATATAAGGGGTCCATATAGTGAACTTGGTGTTGAGTTATTCACTTTACGGTCAACACTGAGAACAAGGGGGCACTCTTTACGTCTAGAGGAAAAAAGATTTCATCTCAAAATATGGAACGGTTTCTTCACAGTAAGATCTGTGAAAATGTGGAATAGACTCCAGAGGTGGTTCTGGCCAGCTCAGTAGATTGCTTTAAGAAAGGCTTGGATTCATTACTAAATGTACATAATTTAACTGGGAACTAACATTTATAGGTAAAGTTGATCCAAGGGAAATCCTATTGCCTCTCTCGGATCAAGGAAGGAATTTTTTTCCCCTGCTGTAGCAAATTGGATCCTGCTTTTCTGGGGGTTTTTCACCTTCCTCTGGATCAACTGTGGGTATATGGGATTGTATGATATCTTTTATTTTATTTTTATTTATTTTTTTATGGTTGGACTTGTGTCTTTTTTCAACCTGACAAACTATGTATATACTGTAGAATATTTTTATGCTAGTAAATGTACATAGTTTTGTTTCTGCTGCCAAAATAAAAGTACATTATTGAGCTTGTTTGTTGTTTTTTCCCTTTTCTTTCTTCTATTTAATTTGTTTTGGGGGTGGTGGTTTTGGGGAAGTGCAATATCTTATACCCATAGAAATGATAAGATATAATTGTGCACCAAAAAAAACAAATCTCTTCAGCACACCTGCAAGTAAATGATAAAGGTATTTAGGTGGAGTCTTTGTATATAACAGCTGTGGAGAATTGCAGGTAATGAATTCAGCTGGTGGATAGGCAATGTTGTATGTGTCAGCCCTGGTTCACATTGGTATGATTTGACATGTCAAATCGCATGCTAAATCAATGACAATTGCACCGTCCTAAACAGTGTGGCGCTGCAATTTCCAAAAGTAGTTTCTGTACTACTTTTGGTGACTTCGGGTGCGATTTCCATTGACATCGGTGCAGAAACCTGCACCGATGTCTCTGAATAACCCCCCCTCCCCCACTTTTGGGACTGATACACAGGAAAGAAATTGTTTGACTTGAGCTGAACTCGCACAATTTTTTCCCACTGTCAGTGTGAACCAGGGCTCAAACTGGGCCTTTGTCTCTGTAATTCACCTACTGCAATCCCAGGGACACCATTTCTTATCAAACTCCCTTAAGTTTGCCTTCAAATATCGTTACATGTAGAAATACAGATTTGCATATCTGCAAATAAAATAAGAAATACTAATCGCGGTTGCGGTCAATTATTCACAGCTGCGATCAAAAGAGCGTGGTTTCACCTTCTGGTCCAGAAATGATTTATTGTAATCACCCGGAAGTTCCTGTGCTGGTCAGGATCTCAATCTAGGTCAATGGTTCTCAACTCCTGTCCTCAGGACCCACTAACAGGCCTGATTTTAAGTATTCCCTTGGGGAGCTGCAGACTAGAATACTGCAACCACCGAGCAGCAAATTATATCACCAGTGATGTATTTCAATTATCTTGCAAACCCGGCCTGTTAGTGGGTCCTAAGGATAGGAGTTGAGAATCACTTATCTAGGTGGATATGGTGAGGTCCCTCTTTAGCAAAAGGGAGGTGCTGCTCATTTGCTGGGTTGGATATGTACTTGCGCTTACTCAATGTGGGGGTGGATGTGGTAGTTAGATTTGGTGTGGGTGGGGTTCATTAATTTCTTTGGCATCACCACACATTTGGTTCCGGTTCATGTGCACACATCACTTCCTGCATTTGTTCTGCTGATTTAAATCAGTAAGGACTATGCAAATATAAATAAGAACTCCTTTTATTTTATATATATATATATATATATATATATATATATATATATATATATATATATATATATTATATATATATATATACGGCTTGTCTCACACTTGGGTGAATTTTCAAGCAAATTTGGACCTCCGAGTTGTATGACAAGTTGTACCCCATGATTCTCAATGATATCCATTCATATCTGTGCTACTTCGAGTCGCACCAACTTCAAAGTAGTCTCTGTACTACTTTGGTGTGACTTTCATGCGACTTGAGGTACATAGGTCGCTATATTACACAGGCATTACCAGAGGTTGGGGCCAAGTTGCAGTGGCAAAGTGGCAGTAAAATAGTGTGACTTTCAAGTCGCAGCAGTGTGAATGAGATTCATGGATAACACCTTTGAATTTGGCCCTATTGTCACTTGTGCATCCTGAAAGTGGGGCAAATTCGTCCCTGCACTACCTTGGTTTGACTTTGATGCGATTTGAGGTCCATACACCACAAGATTACACAGGCATTGCTTTAAGCAATGGCAAAGCTGTGCAATTTTAAGGTCGCACAAGTGCAAATGGGGCCTAATTCAAAGGTGTTATCAATTAATCTCATTAGGTTGCTTTCACACTTGGGTGACTTTTCATGCAGCTTTGGACCTCAAAGTCACATGAAAAGTTGCCCCCATGATTTCCATTCATATCTATGCAACTTCACCCATGTTCACATAGCTCTGAATTGACATGTCAAATTGCAGGTCAAATCGTCGCTTATTGACGGCAATGGTACGGTCCGAATTGGTGCGACGCTGCACGATTGCCAAAAGTAGTTTTCTGTACTACTTTGGGCGACTTCAGGGGGCAATTTCGTACCTCCCCTCCCAACTTTTTGAGATAGGTATAAGGGACACCTATTAGCAAAAGTATGTAGGCATAGGACACACCCCCTAAAACACCTCCTTAAAGAAGAATTATTCCAAAAAATATATATATATTAGTTAAACCCCCAAGTGCTTTTTTTTAACCAATAATATTCCTTTAGATTGGCTTTGGAAATTTACAAACAAAGCAATTTAGAAATTAGATGAAAGGTTTAGCACTTGGAAACCCTTTTTGAAAGATAAAAAGTGCACTTTATATAAAACTATATAGATCAGAACAAAATGAGGGACAAATGAGGAGGAAAGAGGGACTGGGACTAAGGGACTTTGTTCCAAATCAGGGACAGTTGGGACCTATGCGATTTCACTAGACATCTGTGCAGGAAAGTGCACTGATGTCTCTGAAATCGCTCACAAAGTCGGGCTGAGGCCCCTTTGACACTTGTGCGACTTTTCCTGTGACTTTGGACATCAGAGTCGCATGACAAGTCATACCCCATGATTTTCAATGAGTACCATTCATATCTGGGCAACTTCAAGTCAAAACGACTTCAAAGTAGTCCCTGTACTACTTTGGTCCGACTTTGATGCGAGTTGAAATCCATAGACCTCAAGTTTACACAGGCATTCCCTGAAATCATGGCAAAATGGCGAGAAAATTGTGCGACTTCCCCTGTGACTCCTGCGTCCATAAACCTCAAGATTACACAGGCAATGCTTAAAGCCGCATAAAAATCATGTGACTTTCAGGTCGCACAAGTGTGAAAGGGGCCTTATTCACTGTGCTGAGTACTATTATACCTAGAATATAAAGTAGTCCCACCATCAAACACTAGTAAATGTATGTTCTCAATATAATTGTGCTCAAATGGCTGAAAATCACCCAGATGGTATCACCTACTGAAAGCTTGCATTGTACTCTGCAGCATATGTTGAAAAGAGACAAACGCCTATTAGTCAATGCCCAGTGTTGGTCATCTTACTTTAAAAAAGTAATTAGTTAAGTTACAAATTACTTTTCCCAAAAAGAAAATGCGTTAGTAACTCAGTTACTACATTGGAAAAGTAATTAGTTACTCAGCAAAGTAACTGACTTTTGTTTAAAATATTCTATACGTGTAACTAAGGGGCGGGTCTAGTATTACTGTAAGCAAGGGGCGCATTTATTATTATTGTTATATATCGTGTAACCAAGGGGCTGCTCTATTATTACTCTAACCAAGGGGCAGATCTGTTATATCTGTCTATTATTATTATATCGTGTAAAGCCCCATACACACGGTCGGACTTTTTCATGGATTCTGTCCGATCGGACAAGGTTGTTGAAAAATCAGACCGTGTGTATGCACCATCGGACAGTGTTCGTCGGTTTGTCCGACGGACAAAGTCTTATCTCCTGCTGGAAAGATTTGCCGTCAACACGGTCCGATCACACCAAATCCGAGCGTGTGTACGCTTGTCCGACGGACAAAGTGCTACGCATGCTCAGAAGAAATTCTGTGACGGAAGCGCTCGGTCAGGTAAAACTACCTTTCCTAATCGACACAGCACATTCGTCACGCTGCAATGTTAAAATGTCTTTAATGCAGCGCATTCTCTTTTTCTTTACAATGCAACAAGAATGACATGTTTTAGCTGCTCCTATTCACCCGCACTTCTCACAAACTTAGTTCTTTATTACTTTGCAGCATTTATACACTACATGTTTATTTTTACTCAGATCGTAAAACAATCTTTGTTATTTTTTTACCATGAATTTTTTTTTTTTTTTTTTTTTTTGGGGAATACATATTTGAAGGAGATTTTTTTTGTTTTTTGGAGGGGGTTTGTATGTCTCAACTTAGCAAAACCACATTATTAACATTTGTATTTCTTGCTTAAATTTACTAGGAGTTTGTTGGTTGTTGGTGCCCCTTGTTAATTATACTTTAGGATTAGTGAAATGTACCTGCCTACTCAAAGAAAAACTGTCATTGTAGAAAAGTAAAACACAATAGTCAATGATTATTTCAAATCCAAAAAACATTTATTTAGGTCTCAGCAACAAACCAAAGAGGAACGCAGCCATGGTGAAACTTGGGGAATTTGCAAAGCCTTGGACACCCATGGCAACCATCATTTTACAGGCTTAAACAATTGGGGGCATGAAGAGTACCTATCTAAATAATAAGGGAGCGCAATCTGGTCCTGAAGTCCAAAACATCCGGAACTGCAGCAGATGCCATCTAGGTCCCCAGGCTCTGGTCCTACGAGAGGCTCCATCTTCTCTCAGACCAGACTGAATCAAGGTCATCACTCTCTTGTCTTCCTTGTACGCTTCCTTCCACGCCGTGGTGCTGGTGCTGGTGGGGTGGCAGAAGGAGGAGGAGGAGGCGGAGCAAGGTCACTCTCGCAAACATGTGTGAGGGGAGTCATCTCCCCAGCCATCCCCTCATTTAGTATTTTGAGGATGACCTCCTCACACATGCTGCGTTGCCCCGCCTCCATACCCGTAAATTTACTGCTAACCAAGGAGGCAAAGGCCTCCTCGTAGGTGGGTGTGGCATAGAGGGAGGCTGAGGCATCTTTGATCAGCTGGAGCGCTGACTCTCCCACCTCCCCCATGTTTTTCGCCCTTCTGTAGGGAAGGCGGAGGGGAGAGACTTGGGAGACAGTCAGGCTCCTACGCCTACCCCCCTCTTGGCTGCCACTACCCCCTGCCTCCTCCTGACTGCCACCTTCCACAGCCACCTCCTGGCTGAGGTCTTCCTGTGTATGAAAAAGGGACATAGTTTCAGTTATTTGTTCATCAAACACACACAATTCTCATCTAGTGACTGTTGCAAAATGTTTACAAATACAAAACCATACAATTCTCTGCCTTGCAGTTTAGATTCTTCCCAAAAATGTCTCCCACACCACTGTCTGTTGATATGTCAATCACGTTAGGAACTAAGCAATTGGGGATCCTGAATTAACTGAACATCATTCATTATTCCCCAAACTGGTTACAAAACTACTATACCTGGAACAAGCTGGGCACCTGCACATATTCCATACTGGAAGGCCCAGGTTGGTCCTCGGAAGCCTCATCAGGGGTGGCGTGCGTGGAAGGACGCGTGCAAGGAAGAGTCGAGAGTGACTTCCTGACAGTAGCCTGGTCTTTGAGAAAGTGGAGCCTCTCATAGTACCAGAGCGTGGGGACATGGACATCAGCTGCTGCAGCTCCAGATGCTAGGGACTTCCGGACCTTATTGCGCTCCCGGAAATAGGTACTCTTCATGTTGTTGATCTTCACTTTTAAGTTTGCCACGGTTGCCATGGGCAGGGTAGGCTTTACAAATGCCACAAGTTTCAGCAGGGCTGCGTACCTCTTTGGTCTGTTGCTATAATCCCTGTGTTTCGCCTGCCATAAGAGGGGGAATTGCCGGTATTTATCAATGAAGAGGGGTAGAAAGCTCACGTCGTAGAAGGCCTCCATCACCTCTGCAAGACACAACGCCACACAAAACAATATAAATAATGTCAGCCTAAACTCTCCTAATCTTCTCCATAAAGAAGCCTCAAGTTCTAATCAGTCTAGGCTAGTTATGTACCAACGTCAAATTGTACCTTCGTTTGTAGCGATCGTCTCGTGCGTGAGCTTTCTCTCCCCTCGTCTCCCAGATCGTGGCTACGACACAGGCGTGTGACGTTTTATATACAGTGCGCATGCGTCAAACTCCGCCCGCCCCTGACGATCTTTCTCGTCTATTCCCCACCCCTTCTCTTTACGGCGCAGTGGGGAGAGCACATGGCGGGGACACAGCAGGTGCGCCCCAAATATCCCCCCAACGAGGAGGAGGACGAGGAAAGTCCGGAGGCACAAACGTCCCGATCCCGGAGCCTGAAATTCAAGGCCTCAAATATGTCATTTGGAGAAATGTTGGAGATGGTGGACATATTAAAGAGGAGCGACTATGATGGGAAGTATGGGCCTTACCTCAACCCCAATGTCCGCAAGGCCAAGATCATGTCTAAAGTTGTGAGAAGGCTGTACAATCATTTTGGGGTACAACGATCCAAGGAGCAACTGAGGAAACGCTGGTCAGACCTGAAACTGAGGGAGGCCGATCAGTACAGAAAGATCAAGCGAATTCTTCAAAAAAGTAAGTAGTTGTGTTTTGTGTTTGATTTCTTGCTTGCATACTGCTCCATGTGGTTTGATTTTTACAAAGTTGTACATTCCAAAATGGCCACTTTCATGTTCGTCTGTGCATTCGATCGTACTCAGCCTCGATCTTTCTGCCACTGTCATGGTCGTGTGTGTGTGTCCATTCGATCGTACGCAACCTCGAACGTTCGGCCACTTATAATACGTGGTTTGGTGTTTTTTTTGGGGAAAGGAAGTTTGTTCTCACTAGAAATGTCATCAAGAATGTAAAGCCAATTTATTCAATGTAAAGGAGAGGTCACCCAGTAGCTGTTTACCCATCTGGACTCTAGAGCACTAGTGCTGGGACACCCAAACCCACTTTTTATTAGGCTTTTCCACACATGTGCTCCAGTGGATACTAGAGGGGTGTCTCCATCACACAAACTTCTACCAAAAAGCTAGTCAGTTTAGCACCTTTACAAAGTGACTACATTCATGTTGTTGCCATTTGTAACTGGCCAAACTAAAATAGTGTCCGTCACTTTCAAGCAATGTTTGTCATTTCCTATTTCTGCCCTCAATAGATAGTCTTGCTAAATCTTCCTTTTGTACATTCTCATAGGGGAGAGAAAACTTGGGCCGTCTGCGGAAACCCCCAAACCAACACCTCCCAAAAAAGGGGAAAGAGCAGAAGCAGAGGAGAAGGAGGAGGAGGAAGGAGAGATCATCGAACTTGGAGAAATTGTCACCACAACAGGTGAGTGTGTGAGAACACAGCTACTGGTAAGCTAATCCATGTATGGCTGCCTCATTTCCAACACCCCATTTTTGTTTGTTTGTGGTTTTTAGGTGACGTGGATGTTGTGGAAGAAAAATCGCACTTTACCACAGAGAGTGCCCACGTACTCATCGAAGAGATAATGGTCTGCAATAGAGATCTAGATTACATAAAGCAAAACATCAATGATGATCAACAAAAATTGAAGAACATCATTGATGTTTTAGGAAAAATATGAAAACGCACCAAGTAATTAACACACATTTGTGCCAGCTTCTGAACACATTTGCAACTTAAAAACTGTGTGAAATTTGGAACATGCACACATTGTGTCCACATGTGCTAGCTCCCATCATGGTGGATGAATGCCAACGTTTTTTTTGGGGGTGCAAACACTTTACGAACTACGAAAGTGGTTGTGGTGAAGGGGTTGCACCCCCAAAAAACGTCCATTCATCCCCATGATGGAAAATGGCACTTTTGAAGCTTCTAGGCATGTGTTTTACCATCTAATGACCATTTTCAGACCCAAATTGTGTGCATGTTCCAAATTTCCACTTTTCGGGGGTGACCCCCCCATGTGATGAAGGCAAGATCAAACACACTTTGAAAATATAGTCATGTCTGATCTTGTCTTCACTTTACAAAGTTGAACTTTCCTAGTTCATAGGTTCTGGTTAGCTCCATGCCTGGTTTTACCAATTGCGGAATGTTTGTAAACAATGTTGTAAATAACCAAGATGTTGTCAGTTTTGGCGTGAAGATTGTAAAAGCACTTGTGAATGTTTTCCAAGTAAACTTTTTTATTTTTCTAAATGTGTGGCTTCCTTATTTAAAAAACACAATGCATTATGTATGTAAAATGTAAAGGATATGGGGGGCAATGGGTGTTATTTACTAAAGGCAAATCCACTTTGCACTGCAATTTCCTTTCCCAGGGAACTTTTTCAATGCACTTGTAGAGCATAGCGGATTTGACTTATGTAAATGACACCCACAGTGCTTTGTACGAAAACACGGAGCACAGCATTTTTCAGAATACACACATGTCAGACCTGGTGATGAAAAGGAATATTTTGGCTGTCAGTTATGCAGGACAAACCTTCTCTAGACCAAAGATTAGGTAGCAAACACACAACATGAGAATAATCTTTTTGGGAAGAAGAGACTGTTACCTCCTTTTGCCCAGAAAGTGCATTCCCACTGTCGAAGGCAAAGGGAAAAAATGTCAAAGTAAAATAAGCTAAAAAGAAGACTGAAATGACAAGAAATCAGAGGTTGGTTAAAATATCAGATTTATTAAAAAATGCCTCTCACACATCGTCAGGCAGAGCAATGGCCCCCCTACCCACAAAGTACTCCATATATTGCTCGCGGACCACGCGGGCATTTAGAGGGGGCAAGCCTGGACGTGCCACTTGAAGGGCTGTGAGGTCCGCATTTGGAGGGCCCTCCACATCTGGGCCAACGGGCACCACATAGTTCCTGTTATGTCTTTTGAGGAAGTTGTGCAATATGCAACAGGCAAGAACTATGTGGTTCAGTTTGTATTCCGCCAAGTTAAATGCCGTCAGGAACAGGCGGAAGCGGCTGGCCAGGATGCCAAAAGTGTTCTCCACCACTCTTCTGGCTCTGGACAGCCTGTAGTTGAAGACCCTCTGGTCCGGGGTGAGGGTCCTCATCGGGAACGGCCTCATCACATGGGGAGTCAACGCAAACGCTTCATCTGCGACAAAGACGAAGGGGAGTCCTTCGGCATTCTCCTCTGGAGGTGGCAAGCACAGACTGCCACTTTGGAGACGCCAGTAGAACTCCGTGTGCGTAATGGCACCACCATCCGAGATCCGGCCGTTCATCCCCACGTCCACATACATAAACTCGTATGTTGCCGACACCACCGCCAACATCACTACACTATTAAACCCTTTATAATTATAATAGTAGGACCCCGAGTTGGGCGGTGGGACGATACGGACGTGTTTCCCATCAATTGCCCCTCCGCAGTTAGGAAAGTCCCAACGGCTGGCAAAGTGGGAGGCCACAGTCTGCCATTCCTGTGGCGTGGAAGGGAACTGTGGAGTGAAACAAGAAAAAATAAATTAGTCACTTTGCACTTAAACATTGCAAGCAGATTAGACAATCAACATCTTGGAACAAGAGCATTGCATAAAATTGGAGGCTGGAAAGTATTTGCACAGAAAAGTAGAGGCTCCCCTTCACAGATGACTCACCCCCCATCAATCCCCCCACTTCTGATGGGCCATTGGCAATAACTAGGGTTTTGGGGGGGGGGGGGGGACAGGTAACCCTCTGCACTTCATTGATTGGCAAATGGCTCAATAATGTGTGCTAGTTTGGCCAGACCCTCTGTACTTAACACTATTGGCAGCCCCCAGGAAAGATAAACTAACATTTCACCCCCCCCCCCCCCCCCCCCAAAAAAAGGCAGGCACATTGTGACATTCTGAAATTACCAAGCAAGCTAATAGGAGGGAAAGAAGACAAAAAATTAGGAAATGGAATGTATGGAGGCAGCCCCTTGCACTACATGCTTTGCAGAATTCATCCCTAAAGATGCCCACTATAAAGAGGTAGGTATATAGTGTGTATGGACCTTGGGAAAGCCAGCAGATAAAGGATTGGTACCATCTGACAGAGCAGTTGGGGGTGGGGGTTCCTAATGAGTTTGCCCCCCCCCCCCCACCAAAAAAAAAAAAATGCTAAAGGGGCTCTACATGAAGTAAACCACACAGCAAACATTTGTGCATATTTTAGGGGGTGTTTGGGGGCAAACAATACTATGCAGCAGACAAAAGACATTGATTAAGTGACTAGGCCATAGGTGTCTATTGGGGCAGAAGAGCATGCTGGGGAGGTAAGTGAAGGGAAAAATGCATGAAGGAGAAAAGGGGCACAGCATATTAGAACATATTGCAATCATGGTAATTAGGGAAGGAGGTCAAAAATAGAAGACATTAGCAAACAGTGTCAGGGACCCAGCGCCGCGACGAACGGCCCGCTCTCCGGTGCGCATGCGCGGCGAAAGTTCCTGAAATCATCAGGATTATTCTCCCGGATCTCCGGCGCATGCGCACTCGCGGCTCGGCGGTCCGGCGCGAGTACGCGCATGCGCACTGGCGCCCGTTTGTGCGCCGTGGCGCACAATTAGCGTCGCGCATGCGCACTGGCGCCCGTTTGTGCGCCGTGGCGCACAATTAGCAGCTATAAAAGCTGCCTGACGCACAGGCACTTTGCTGGTCTGTCTTTCCAGCTCAGTGCCTGTGTGTCTCCTGTGTTTACCAGATCTGATCCTGCATCCTGACCCCTTGGCTTGTTTAAACGGACTCTTGCTGCTCTCTCCTGTGTTTGACCCCCTGCTTGCTCAACGGACTTTGCTGCCTGATCCTGTGTTTGACCCCCTGCTTGCTCAACGGACTTTGCTGCCTGATCCTGTGTTTGACCCCCTGCTTGCTCAACGGACTTTGCTGCCTGATCCTGTGTTTGACCCCCTGCTTGCTCAACGGACTTTGCTGCCTGATCCTGTGTTTGACCCCCTGCTTGCTCAACGGACTTGCTGCCAGATCCTGTGTCTGACTCCCTGCTTGCTTCCACGGACTTGCATTATACCTGTGTTTGACCCCCGGCCTGCTTTCCGGACTTTCGTTACTATTGACTGCTCAGTGACCGGTGTCAGTTCATCAACCAGGTGTTTGGGCTCCGTCAGTTCATCAACCAGGTGTTTGGGCTCCTGCCTCTCCTCCCTGCCATCTGCCGGTCTGCCCAGGCCAGGTCCACATCTCTCCCGGGCATCCCACTGGTCCCACCTGCCGGAGGTGACCTGTGCCTCCTGGTGCCGTTTGTTCCCTGTTTCACCTCCAGGGGGCAGATTGCGCCGGGTCGCAAGGGTGAACCGCTCTCAGCATCTCGGTCTCGGTAAGTACATCTCTGATAGTACAGACCAGCCATGTCTGAGACCGACAGAGCGTGTTCACCTCTTGAGATCCTGTGTCAGCAGATGGCAGCACTTACTGAGGCTGTCCAAAAACTGCAGATGGGCTACGCTCAAGTTGACAGTCGCCTACAGCAACTAACCGGGCCATCTGCCCCTGCAGCCGGCAACTCAGCCACCATCAGCGGGGTTCCTCCATCAGCAGCCCCCAGCAACCCCACTGTGGTCGTGGCTTCCCCTGAACCTAGGGTGCCTACACCCGAGCGCTTCTCGGGTGATCGAAAGAGATTTAGGGCTTTCAAAAATGCCTGTACCCTGTACCTGGCCCTGCAGCCCAGAACCTTCTCCTCTGAGGTGGTGAAAGTGGGGTTCATCATCTCTCTCCTGGCCGAGGAACCCCAGGCTTGGGCCCATAGCCTAATGGAACAGAGAGACCCCGTGTTGAACTCAGTTGACACTTTTTTTGAGAGTATGGGTCAGCTCTACGACGATCCCCAGAAGGGGGCCACCGCTGAAACCACCCTGCACAATCTCTCCCAAGGCCGGAGACCGGTTGAAGACTACACTGCTGAATTCAGGAAATGGTCAGCCGACACCGGCTGGAATGGGCCGGCCCTCAAGTATCAGTTCCGCCAAGGACTCTCTGACACCCTTAAAGACGAACTTGCCCGGATTGATGTCCCGGAATCTCTGGAAGACCTCATACAAGCAGTCACCAAGATCGACAGACGCCTACGTGAACGCCGCGCTGAACGTTTCCAGACGCCTCGCTCCAGTTGGATGATGCCCAAGCCGAGTCCTGCCCAGCCTTCTTATCATCCGCCACCTGTGCCCTCTTCTGGAATTGAGCCCATGCAGCTAGGCCTGGTCCGCGCCCCTCTGACCCCAGAGGAGCGTTTACACAGACGCCAGGCCAACCTGTGCCTTTATTGCGGGGGTTCCGGGCATTATCTTCGCACCTGCCCCATTAGGCCCAGTAAGTCCCTTCCCAAGTTTAACTTAAACTACCAAGTCTCCGGTCTATCTCACACTTACATTACCCTCTTTATCTCTTTGCAGTTAACGGGAAAGGAGGTCCGCCTCCCGGCCATAATTGATTCCGGGGCTTGCAGCTGCTTCTTGGATTCCTCCCTCGCCACGCGGCTCCAGCTTCCCCTGGTCCCCAAGAACCAGTGCCTCCAGGTTCATCTAGCCGATGGATCCCTTCCGCGCTCCGGCTTGATCACTTTGGAAACCAACCCTATTCCTGTTACTACCGATTCCGGCCATAAGGAGCTCCTTCGCTTGGACATTATTCCGTCTCCTATGTTTCCCATTATCCTGGGGCTCCCTTGGTTGCAGGCACATGAACCCCTGATTAACTGGCGGACGAAGGAGGTCTCCTTCCCTTCCCAATACTGTTCCCAAAACTGCTCCCCCGCAGCCCTGGCTTCCTGTTTAGCTCTAGTACCAGTACCTGACAACCTGAAACATGTCCCACCTACCTACCTAGAATTTAGGGACGTTTTCGACAAACAACAGGCCGACCGCCTACCACCTCACCGACCCTATGATTGTCCTATAGATCTCTTACCCGGTGCTGCGGTTCCTTTTGGCCGTATTTTTCCTCTGTCCGAGACCGAGTTAGCCACTCTCAAGGCCTACATTGACGATAACCTGGCCAAAGGTTTCATCCGCCCTTCCTCGTCACCTGCTGGGGCCGGCATTTTCTTTGTCGAGAAGAAGGACGGTTCCCTGAGGCCCTGTATCGATTATAGGGAGATTAACAAAATTACCATTAAGAACAGGTACCCTCTTCCCCTCATCCCCGAACTGTTCCAACGGTTTCGGTCCGCACAGGTCTTCTCTAAACTTGACCTCCGAGGGGCCTACAACCTCATACGGATCAGGGCGGGCGATGAGTGGAAGACCGCTTTTAGATCAAGGTTCGGGCACTACGAGTATCTCGTAATGCCATTCGGGCTCTGTAATGCCCCGGCAACATTCCAACACTTAGTGAATGATATTTTCCGGAGATACTTGGATGACTTCCTAGTAGTCTACCTGGACGATATACTCATTTTCTCGGCCTCTCCCGAACTCCACCGTACGCACGTCAAAATAGTCCTCACCATCCTCAGGCAGCACAAACTTTACCTGAAAGCAGAGAAATGCGAGTTTGAGAAATCCACGGTCCAGTTCCTGGGGTTTGTTATCTCTACCAGTGGGGTTGCCATGGATCCACAGAAGGTACAGGCCATTCAAGATTGGCCGGCCCCCAAAGATAAGAAGGGAGTTCAGAGATTTATTGGGTTTGCCAACTTCTATCGGAGGTTTATCGTGGGCTTCTCCTCCATTGTGGCACCAATCACCCTACTCACCCACCAACACAGTCGGTTCAGTTGGTCCCCAGAGGCCCAGGCGGCCTTTGTCCAGTTGAAGTCCTTGTTTTCATCCGCCCCGATCTTACGGCACCCAGATCCTGCATTGCCCTTTGTGTTGGAGGTGGATGCCTCTGAGACTGCCCTCGGTGCCATCCTCTCCCAGCGCCAGGGCGCCAAGGCCCTCCTTCACCCAGTGGCCTTTGCCTCCCGGAAGCTGAGCCCGCCAGAGAAAAATTATGATGTGGGGGATAGGGAACTGCTGGCCATTAAATTTGCCCTCGAAGAGTGGCGGTACCTCTTGGAGGGGGCATCTCACCCTGTTATGGTTTGGACCGACCATAAGAATCTCGAGTATCTCAGGACAGCCAAACGATTGAGACCCAGGCAGGCTAGGTGGGCCCTCTTCTTTTCAAGATTTAATTTCCTCATTGCCTACAGACCAGGTTCCAAAAACGGAAAGGCCGATGCGCTCTCCCGCATGTTCCTAGAATCCCCCCAAGAAACCAAACCCAGCACCATCCTGACTCCACAAAACTTCGGCCTACTGGCTCAAGTAGACCTTATGTCTACAATCAAGGCTGCGACCGAACACGACCAGGTCCCTACCAACCTCTCTCTGGCTAAACACGATGATCTCCTGTGGTCTGGGGAGAAGATCTTCGTGCCCCCTGGGGTAAGACACCTTGTGCTTGAAACCTTCCATGACCACAAATTGGCAGGCCACTTTGGTTCCAGGAAGACCTCAGAGCTTATTGCTCGTTCCTTTTGGTGGCCAGGCTGGAGGCAGGACTGTAAAGATTATGTCGCTTCTTGCGTCCCTTGCCAGCGCAGCAAGGGACCCAAGACCAAATCCTGGGGGCTACTGAGACCACTCCCTATCCCGGATCGCCCATGGGCAGAAGTCTCCATGGACTTTATCGTGGAGTTACCCCCTTCCAGGGGATACACCACCATTCTGGTCATTGTGGACCGGCTTTCCAAGATGGCCCATTTTATCCCTCTGGTGGGTACCCCGTCTGCCTCCACCACGGCTGACGTATTCTTCAGGGAAATCGTAAGACTTCATGGGGTGCCCAAGAGCAGTACCCAGTTTACTTCTAAGTTTTGGAAGGAATTATGCAAATCCCTTGAAATAAAGATCTGCTTGTCTTCTGCCTATCATCCCCAGAGCAACGGTCAAACGGAAAGGACCAACCAGACACTGGAGCAGTACCTCCGTTGCTTCTGCTCTGACTCCCAGAATGACTGGTCCACCCTTTTACCCTACGCTGAATTCGCGTATAATAACTCCATTCATTCCGCCACCAAGCAAACACCCTTTTGGGCCAACTCTGGTTTCCATCCTTCTTTTCTCCCAGAATCTCCCCCGGAAAACTCGGTTCCTGCAGCTCAAGACCGTGTGGAGTCTTTACAGATCAATTTTAAAAAATTGCAAAAATGCATGCAGGAGGCTCAGGAAGGGTACAGTAAACACTTCAACAAGGGGAGGAAGGAGAACCCGGCATTTGGGGTCAACGAAGAGGTCTGGCTGTCCTCCTCCAACCTGAAGCTACCTGTTCCCTCCCGGAAATTGGGGCCAAGATTTATTGGCCCATTCAGGGTCAAAAGGATAGTGAACCCTGTGGCCTTTGAACTTGATTTACCTCCAAGTTACAGGATCCATCCTGTTTTTCACGCCTCCCTTTTGAAACCCACCACTCCCAGCCCTTTCCCTGGCAGAGAAGAACCACCTCCTCCTCCTGTTTTAGTCGAAGGCGAGAAGGAGTTTGAGGTAGAAGAGATCCTAAGTTGCAGGAAGAAGGGCAGGCAGCTCCAATACCTGATCAAGTGGAAGGGTTATCCTCCCGAGGACAACTCATGGGAACCCTCAAGGAACTTGCACGCCCCACGTTTGATCCAGGCATTTCATCAGGCACATCCTGAATTAATGGCCAGTTTGGGTGTCCAGAGGCCACCCCTCGGGGGGGGGCACTGTCAGGGACCCAGCGCCGGACGAACGGCCCGCTCTCCGGTGCGCATGCGCGGCGGCCCGGCTCTCCGGCGCATGCGCACTCGCGGCTCGGCGGTCCGGCGCTCGCGCATGCGCACTGGCGCCCGTTTGTGCGCCGTGGCGCACAATTAGCATCCACTAGGCGCCTATAAAAGCTGCCTGACACACAGGCACTTTGCTGGTCTGTCTTTCCAGCTCAGTGCCTGTGTGTCTCCTGTGTTTACCAGATCTGATCCTGCATCCTGACCCCTTGGCTTGTTTAAACGGACTCTTGCTGCTCTCTCCTGTGTTTGACCCCCTGCTTGCTCAACGGACTTTGCTGCCTGATCCTGTGTTTGACCCCCTGCTTGCTCAACGGACTTTGCTGCCTGATCCTGTGTTTGACCCCCTGCTTGCTCAACGGACTTTGCTGCCTGATCCTGTGTTTGACCCCCTGCTTGCTCAACGGACTTTGCTGCCTGATCCTGTGTTTGACCCCCTGCTTGCTCAACGGACTTGCTGCCAGATCCTGTGTCTGACTCCCTGCTTGCTTCCACGGACTTGCATTATACCTGTGTTTGACCCCCGGCCTGCTTTCCGGACTTTCGTTACTATTGACTGCTCAGTGACCGGTGTCAGTTCATCAACCAGGTGTTTGGGCTCCGTCAGTTCATCAACCAGGTGTTTGGGCTCCTGCCTCTCCTCCCTGCCATCTGCCGGTCTGCCCAGGCCAGGTCCACATCTCTCCCGGGCATCCCACTGGTCCCACCTGCCGGAGGTGACCTGTGCCTCCTGGTGCCGTTTGTTCCCTGTTTCACCTCCAGGGGGCAGATTGCGCCGGGTCGCAAGGGTGAACCGCTCTCAGCATCTCGGTCTCGGTAAGTACATCTCTGATACAAGGTCACAAAAGGTCGGCTGGTCAGAAGGAGCCCAACGGGTGCCTGACGTGGTGCTGAACTTCCCTTTTGTAATCTCGTGGACGACGACTTACGTCACGACGTTCTTCCAGACCGGATATTCCGACAACGTAGTCCGACCGTGTGTACGCAACACCAACATCGGACAAAGTACGACGGACAAAATCCGACCGACCTGGTCCGCGGATTGTCCGACCGTGTGTATGGGGCTTAAGGGGCGGATGGCTACAGAAGAGGGCGAATGTTAAATTAATGGGCAGAGCTCGATATATGACAATAATAATAAATGTGCCCCTTGGTTACAGTAACACTAGACCCGCCCCTTAGTTACACGATAGACGCCCCTTGCAGAGTAGCACGAGCATCAGGAGCGCGTGGCATCGCCTCGTACAATTACATGTTAACTGCGCCTGCTCGGTGTAGAGTTCACTCAGAGCTGTTTAGGTTCGGCAATTTTCGGAAGCTCCGTAGTCCTTCGTACTGCGCAAGCGCTGCGCCTGCGCAGTACAGGGGGTCTTTATCTGGCGGGGGAACTTTTTAGGTAGGACACCGGAATTACACTACTGCCATCTAGTGGCCGTAGATGTAATTGGGGTAACTAAGCCAAAGTAATGGGAACTGAGTTACCATGAGGGGAAAAGTAATCAGTTAGATTACTCGTTTCCCTCTAAAGTAACTGTGTTAGGTAACTCAGTTTATTTTAACTCAGTTACTTACATCACTGCCAATGCCACATCAGCATGGTTGTTGCTATAATATTAATGCCTGAAATGCAAAACATTATTGTATGGAATCTAACATTAGTAAATGTATTTTCTATGTAGGGATGTGCTCAGCTCTGTAGCTTAGTGGAATGCCCTGCTACCTTCAGCCAAGAGTTTGAATCCCACTGACGGTATCACCTCCTGAAAACGTGCATTGTACTCAGCAGCATAATTAACCAATGCACATCAGTTTGGTTTATTCAATATTTTAAGACTTGAAATGCATGCAATGGTATGTACCTTCGGGCCTGGTATGGACTTTATGGGGAACCCCACACCCAAATTTAAAAAAAAAATTGACATGGGGCCCCCCAAAATCCACACCAGACCCTTATCCGAGCATGCAGCCTGGAGGTCAGGATGGGGGGACGAGCGAACACCCCGGTGTCCCCCCCAAAGCACCTTGTCCCATGTTGATGGGGACAAGGGCCTCTTCCCGACAACCCTGGCCAGTGGTTGTCGGTCTGCGGGTGGAGGGTTTATCAGAATCTGTTAGCCCCCTTTAACAAGGGGGCCCCCAGATCCTCCCCCCTATGTGAATGGGTATGGGGTACATCGTACTCCTACCCGTTCACCAAAAAAACTGTGAAATGTAAAAGTCCTTTTAATTGTAAAATAGCTCTGAGCCGTCTTCTTCCCTGAGCCGGCTTCTCCTGCCGCTGTCTCTCCCACCGCCATCTTCTCCCCGAGCTGCCATCCACCTAGAGTCGTCTCTCCAACCGCCGCCCACCCACTAATAAAAAAAGCCGTTCTTCTTCTGTGGCGGTCTTCCTCTGCTGTGTTGTCACCCACTGTGTGGCGTCTCTTATATAGCCATGGGGCGGGCTCTCCAGGTGACATCACCGGATGGCCACAGAAGACCACCACAGAAGAGCAGCTTTTTTTATTAGCAGTTAACCGGCTGGTTTAAAAAACATTGCTTTTCTTTTAATTGATCAATACAAAATTATTAAAATATTCAACGTACAAGAACATCTATTTCTATGGTGTAGCTGTCTTATGTATATATCAGCTAATGAATGGTTCAGTTCAATGTGTTTTGCAGTTCAACTTCTTTAGGAACCTAGAGGTATTCTAAGAATAGGTATATATATCATAATTAGCAGCATAAATCATTAATATAACAATTAAGTAGAGCAGTTAAAAACATGAATGCCATTGAGGGTTACTTACAATAAAAAAAGTATCATATTATGCATATGTAAGGGACAGTGATCCACATATGGAGGGGGGCCACAAGGAGAAAGGGGAACGGGAATGCCCAGAGGGTTGATGGAGGACCAGAGGGAGAAGTAACCCTGCCTCCCCTCAGTAATGGACAATCAATAACATATAAAATATAGCTTCTTGCCCCCTGTGGGACAACATGTAGCCCACATGTCTGAACATCTTATCAAAATCCAAATCCAAATGTAAATGCCAGTACCTGAAATGCCAAGAATAAGGGGCCTATGGGTTTTGATTACAATGTCATAAACATCCAGAGTTCATAAGGAGAAAAATAGATCAACTGGTTTTAAAGGGAGAGGAAAGAGACAAGAGTCCACCAGTGTGGTACAGATCAATAAAATATATACCTTCAACATAACAACCTATTCCTACCTCCTTCACATCCCTGTTTCTAAATGCAGGTGTACATACTAACTCCTAAAATACCCCCCCCCCCGGGTATCCCCCTCCCATCTCCCCCCTTCTCCCTCAAGGATATCTCTCCCCTATCCTCCTTGCCTCTACTGCCTTGTTGACATCATCAATGGCCTGGATATGACGCTGCACATATGCACTCAAACAATTGCCAGGCATGTAAATTTCTGTCATAAGGAAATCCACCGTCCAGAACTAATGACCCCCACCCTTGTTCCACCCAAATGGGAGGGAAAGGGCGGCATGGTACAGTGCAAGTGCACTAGCCCGGCTGCTACCAGCACACAGGCAGACATGTCCACTACCACCATGGGAAAACCTTAGGGTAAAGCTTTAATTTTATTTGTAAAATATTAAACAAGTTACCGTATTTATCGGCGTATAACACGCACCGGCGTATAACACGCACCCCAAGTTTAGGAGGGCATTTTAAGGAAAAAAAGTTTTAGGAGGGAAGTTTAGGGAAAAAAAACACTTACATTTAAGCGTCATTTGCAGCTTGCCCAGCGTCATTTGCAGCTTTGCCCAGTGTGATGTGCAGCTTGCCCAGTGTGATGTGCAGCTTGCCCAGTGTGATGTACAGCTTGCCCAGTGTGATGTGCAGCTTGCCCAGTGTGATCTGCAGCTTGCCCAGTGTGATCTGCAGCTTGTCAGCGTCATTTCCATCTTTTGCGCATTTGAAATTGCCGCCTAGAAAGACCGCGCGGCCGAAAAAAAACGAGCGTCGGCGGAAAAGCCCGAGCCGTCTGTTCGGCTCCTGCTCTCAGTCCCGCCTCCCTGCTGTTTCGGAAGCGAACGCAGGGAGGCGGGACTGCGAGCAGAGCGGAACAGACGGCTCGGGCTTTTCCGGCTCCACTCGCAGTCCCGCCTCCCTGCTGTTTCGGAAGCAAGCGCAGGGAGGCGGGACTGCGAGCAGAGCGGAACAGACAGATCGGTCTTTTTCGGCGGCGCTCTTTTTTTTCCGGCGGCGCTCGTTTTTTTTTTTCGGCGGCGGCCGCTGTTTTTTCGGCGCCGTTTTAATTTTTTGGCCACTTTTTTTTGGGGTATCGGCGTATAACACGCACTCACGACTTTCCCCCGATTTTAAGGGGGAAAAAGTGCGTGTTATACCCCGATAAATACGGTATACGTACGGTTTTGTGTGTCTAATGGCACACAGCCTAGCTCAGTGATGGCGAACCTTAGCACCCCAGATGTTTTGGAACTACATTTTCCATTAAGCTCATGCACTCTGCAGTGTAGTGGAGCACCATGGGAAGTGTAGTTCCAAAACATCTGGGTGCCAAGGTTTGCCATCACTGGCCTAGTTCATCCCCACCTCCCGCTCTCTGCTCACTGAATTTGATTGACAGCAACAGAAGCTCCCCTGCGGATGCTTATGAAAGAGAGGAGAGAGGAGAAAGCTGCTGTAGACGAGCACAGTGCTGGATCGATACAGGACTCAGGTAAGAATGTTGGGGGGCAGACTACTAATAGGAAATGTTTTAGCATAATGCAGGGAATGCATTAAGATAAAAAATGCATTGCCTTTGGAGCTACTTTAACTTGTAAATGCGAATCTGCAGAACATCAGTATTAGTAAACATTTGCAAAATGTTTAACAAAATTTGTGCCATTCTTCTGAACCTGTTAACTACTACTGGAATGCCCAAAACAAAGTACCTATATGTTGTTTGCTGCTTCCAGGTCAAGGGGCACGCACGCATGCTGCCGGCGACCCGCTACTACTGTGATTGGACACAGCAGAAGCCAACCAGTGGGTCTGGTGGATGTGATGTCTGCTAGGAACCAGTCTGCTAGGAACCATGTAAAACAAGGCAGATCGCCGTCCTGTCAGTGAGGAAGAGGGAGATCTTGTGTTCCTCCAGTTAATCCATCCCCACATAGTTAGCAAGCATCCCCTAGGCACACATTTAACCCTTTAATCGCCCCTGATGTTAACCTCTTCTTTGCCAGTGTCATTTATACAGTGACAGTGCATTTTTTAGCACTGATCACTGCAATGGTGTCACTGGTTCCCAAAAAGTGTCAGATTTGTAAAAAGTCCATAAATCTATCCCATAGTTTGTAGATGCGATAACTTTTGTGCAAACTAATTAATATACGCTTATTGGGATTTTTTTAAGCAAAAATATGTAGCGAAATACATATTGGCCTAAACATATTTCATTTGGTCCACATGACCATATGCATATTGGCCTGATGAAGAAATTAGATTGTTTCCATTTTTTTTATTGGATATGTTTTATGGCACAAAGTAAAAAATATTGCTTGTTTTTTTTTTCAAAATTGTTGGTCTTTTTTTGTTTATAGCGCAAAAAATAAAAACTGCAGAGGGGATCAAATACCACCAAAAGAAAGCTCTATTTGTGAGACAAAAAGGCCACAAATTTTGTTTGGGTACAATGTTGCACAAAAGCGCAATTGTCAGTTAAAGCAACACAGTGCCGTATCGCAAAAAATGCTCTGGTCAGGAACGGGGGTGAAACCTTCCGGGGGGGGGTTGAAGTAGAGAGACTGTCACCTTGCCCTTTGCAGGGTAAAGTGACAGTGACTCTGCAATACCTGACACCCCTACCTCCTTTTACTAGAATTACCAATGTTCTCCTGCCACTCCTTTCTGCTCCACAGCCATCCACTATACTCGGCACTTCTGGCCATGTGTCCCCCTTCCTGTGACAGCCACATATCTGGGGCAGTGATATGACTTCTTTCCTGGATTGTCAACAATTACCTGTGCAGGACAAAGTGACAGTGTCTCTTACCTCCCTATACTTACCTTAACAGTGATCCCTTAGAAATATGAACCCTATTAAAAATGACCTTTCAGCTTTTTGAGAGGTTACTCTGGTTTTACAGATCAACTCCATGTATGCATGAGAAAATCCATAAATTCTTAAATCCTTGATAGATAGATAGATAGATTGATAGATAGATAGATAGATAGAGCTGAATGCCATATTACTAACAAATCAAGTGTAATAGCATTAGTGTTGGTTGCTTAATATTCTTCTGGAAAGCAGAAATATAAGTTTTACTATTCCTATACATACAATAATTGCTCAAAATATGATTGCAGATAAATGTGATTTAGATTGACAGTGACATTTTCCATTAGTATTCCGATGACAGAAAGATGGCAACTACATAAAATATTCAATATTCCTTACATGTTTCTTTTTTGTTAATTTGCCAAGGCAGAGAAAATAGATTGGAAAACTAATAGTAGTGTTTGATGGGTCACTAATTTTATACCTATCATCCAGATGGATCACAAATTTTACACTTATAAAATACAATATGTTCATTAAATGCTCAAAATGTATATTGCCCATAAAGGAAGAAACAATCTTCCTTATTCCAGAGTCCAGATTCTTCACACATCATTCAGACAAGGATCGATTTAAAAGTTTGATGTTACTGCATATAATACAGATGGACAGTCCATCAGCACAGGACTATTCAGTGCACCCAAAGGAAGTTCTGACTTAAAAGGCTGGGTTATGGATGTTCATTGACAGTTCATTTTTCAGGGTTCCGTCTTCTTCTTCTTCTAGGTTGCATGTTCACTAATACAGCTACAATCACCTCAAGCAGGGTGCCGTGATCAAACCATTTTCTGAAATATACAGTTAAGACACTGGAAATGTAAAAATCATAAATTCTAACAGAACTAAGCATCTCTATTATTGCTGTTTTAGTGATCTGTATGGTGATTTTTTTCCTTAGGTGATATAATAAGAAAATATATTTACTTTTTGGCAGTAGTTATTTATTTGGCCTTAAAAAATAAATGAACCTTCACTCCAATCACTCAGCACTCTGGGAGAATGATGTCATCAGGCTACTTTAGGTAGAAAGAAGAATTTGCTCAGTCTTCCCTGTCCCATAGATCAACCTGTTAAGTTGAAATTCTAGTGAATCTCAGGGTAAAAAGCATCAGGGAAACATGGTTCTCTTCCACCCCTTGTAGTTTTACTGCTGTACACCTGAGAGTTTGCAGTACCTACATACATACAATGCTTACTCACACATTCATCCCTCCTCAGTATCCCTGAGCTCCCTTTGTAGATGGATTGCAACTGCCCAAACCCTCCCCATACCCCAACCTTTTAAGGCTTCCAAACTCAGGCTGCTGTCTGAACTGTGCCCTGTAAACACTCCTTGTCGTGGCAGGGTGGCTCCACTGTTCGCAACACTGACACTTTCATATGCACCATAGCTCTTTGGGGACATAGCACCCTTCAAGGATCTCTGCATAAACCATCCAAATGACTCATGTCATTTCTGACCTGTATAACATGTTACTAACTCATGCCTTCCCAAAACAGCCTTACACTAGGGACTGGGAGCAGGATGCAAACTTGGAGAAATCCTTCCTCCTGAGTTTCAAAATGAGCATAGCCAGCCATTTGCAAGAAAGGAATTATAAGATACGGACTAAATGGTACTAATGTTCCCCCACATTGCATCAAACCTTGCCTTCAATACCCAGCCAGTTCCAGAGATGTGAGGCAGGGGAGTGTACCATGCTCCAGATATAGCAGCCAGGATTGGGGGGGGGGGGGCAGATGGGGGCCCCCCCCCCCCCCCCCCAACATTATGCTGTGCCCCACCATGCCCCCCCCCCCCCAAAAAGGCAATGTCTTTTTGTTTGCATTCATAGCAGATGCGCCACATCCTACTCAGGCCACTGCTGGAGTAACACAGTCTCTATTGAGAGGGAGAGTATCCCCAGTCAGCTCCTGCGGGTGATTCCTTCCCCCTCCCTCTGCTCGCTGACACTGCATAATGCGAGCACTCACACAACCACAGCCGCCCGATCTGCTCCTTCCCCTGCATCCTCATTGGCAGGGAGAAGAGCGAGTTGCAGGAAGGACTCCACCAGGACTCTCAGTTACTGAAAAAAAAACAGACTGATTTCTCCCGTCCTTAGGACAGGAGAACCAGCCTGTAAATTCCAAGAGTGGTGACTGCAAGCTGATCTGAGTGTCAGTCTATGACACTCTTTCACAGCCCAGCGAGTCCAGCCACCCCCTCACTCTCCTCATGTACGTTAGAGCAGAGATGAATGCAGCTCCTCCTCCTCCCCCGCCCCTGTTCCTCCTGAGTCTTCCAGTCCCGCCCACACTATCCCCGGCGTGCAGCTGTAGCTAAAGAGAGGGGATGTGTGGGCGGGAAATATGAAAATCAGCAGCATTCCTGGCTGTGTGTCAATGATGCCTGAGCTTCTAGCCTGGACCCGTGGGTAAGTGTGTGCACTGCAGTACACTGTAATCACTGAACTGCATTATCTCCATCCCTTCTCTCCCCCATCTGTCCCTCCCCCTCGCCTGTTCTTTCAAGACCTTCACAATTTACTTTCACTTTCAGTTAGCCAGGTAATAGACGGTGCAAATGTATTTCCTGCATCCACAGATTGCAGGAAAGAAACTTGCATGATTCCCCCATCAACACAGACAGTGGTGACAGGGGAATATCGCTCCTGCCCAGCAATTGTATTCTCCCAACAAACAGTGATTATCATCACTAGTGGCTATAGCAACCACTAGTGATAATCATAAGAGTATCTGGCAGGCTGGTTGTTCCCAATTTGATCGATCAACTTGGTACATTCAGCGTGCTCATTAATGGTTAAAATCTCAGCCAGTTCCTGCTGAATCAGCTGAGATTTAAACTGCCTATGGCTGGTCTTAGCACTTAGGCAGCCCATACATTGATCACTTTTTTCATTTAACTAGTAGGTTGAATGAAAAAAAAAAAAAAGAAATTATCCAATTCTCCCATCTACACATTATAGGTGGTTGGGGGAATCCTCCCAGTGTGGACCAGTGGTGGAACTACCAGGGTTGCTGTCCTGTCCCGGCTATTCACAGCGCTGGTCTCTGTCTCCATGGCAGCGGTGGCACATTGGAACCCAGTGCTGGTTTCTTTATGGGGCTGATGTACAGGAGGGCCAGCACAATTTGTTGTTAGAGATTAGCTGGGCATGTTCAAAATTCCACATGCCCGAGCCTGCCAGGAAGCCCACACTGCACAGCGCTAATCACAGGCAGTGAGACATTTCCCGGTCCGCAGCTGCACAGATCAGGAATGTCTCACTGCCTGTGATTAGCTGTGTGCAGTGTCGGCTTCCTGGCGGGATTGGGCATGTGGGATTTCAAACACACCCGAGCCCATCTCTAATGGTTGTAGAGTAGACAGTTGACCTCTCTGCAGGTTGCTTAGCAGCAGTGCAGCCTTCTCTGACATGCTGATCGTGATGCAATCCAGGTGATGCTCCTAGTCAAATCCTAGTGTTAGATATCATAGTGATTTTATTGATCGAAGCCCACACCTTACAGGAATAGAACCCACATGGCTGCTGAACAAACGGTTGATGTGGTTGTACTCTTGATGCTAATAAATACTGTGTTCATTAGATCTGACCTGGATCACATCTCGATCAGCATGTCAACAGAGAAGGTTATACAGCATTACTGCTGCTAGGTGACCAGCTGGGGGCTCGGATCTCTACAACAAATAGTGCCAGCCTTCTCCTGCATGCACCCATAATGTCACCAGCACTAGGTCCTAATAGACTGCTGCCGCTGCCAAGGAGACAGATGCCAGACCAGCGCTGTCAATAGCAGGGGCAGGACAGCAAGAGGAGGCTGGGGAACACCACAGTGGCAGAACACCAAGGCCCGGTGGCAAGACAACCTTTGCAACCCTGATAGTTCTCCCACTGCTTTGGACCCTTATATTTTCTTGGTATGCTGGTGACATATATCTCTTCTGCCACCCTGGGGGGCCCCAATACAGTAGGAAGGGAGCTCACTGCAGAACATGTGAAAGGACCTGTTGTGGGATCATAGTAAAGGGCCCCAGGATATATATACATATATATATATATATATATATATATATATATATATATATATATATATAATTGCATTTTATAGTTGCCCCCCCTACTTTTGTCCCTGTCCCCCCATGTGTGCCCCCCCCGCCCCCTAAATATGAAAGCTGGAGACGCCACTGTCTCTCTGTTTGACCAGTTGCAGTGCCTGATTTTACTAGACTCTCTTTATAATCTAATTGATGTTGATTTACTTAGGGAATGTAGTGAAGCTTCCCTTTTGGAAAGAATACCCAATCAGGTGCAAGGAAAGAAAAACAGAATTTTTGCTTCCACATGATTGAATGATGGAAGTCAGCAGTGCTTCCCTTCATTTACTACATTCTGTGGAAAATTTGTGCAACTGCATTTGCAATGTGCACAGTCTATTTGCCTTTAGAAAATCAGCCCTATTGTTTATATATATACAGTACAGTGATTGGATCCACTGTATTGTGGAAGTGTGCTTTTGTGTACATCTATTGAGATATTAAAAGTTTATATTATGCAGCAGGGAAAAGGTGTGTGATCACAATCTATTGATGTAAGAAAACCAATTTTTTTATTCCCTAATGAAAAAAGTGTATTACGTGAAAACATAAATAACTTGACCAGACTCCAGAAGATCTGGTTCATGTTAACTGTTTCTGTGTTTTTTTTTAGAGACTTTAATCTTCTTTCCTGACAACTTTATTTGGGCATTTATAGAAACATTTTAGGAAGATTTCCACCAAAACTAGCTATGGCATATTGTATGCAGGAATAAGAGCTAAGCCTAAACACAATTATAGTAACTACATTGTAGTCAATGAGCCCAACACAAAGAAGAAGGTGGCATGGACACATTAGATAAGCAGGCCAACAATTCGGAGTAATGGAGATTCTCAAATGAGCTGCAGTAAACACATGGGTTGATTTACCAAAACTGAGGGATGCAAAATCTGGTGCAGCTGTGCACAGTAGCCAATTATCTTCAACTTCAAATTGTTCAATTAAGCTTGGACAAAAAAAAAAATGGAAGCTGGTCGGTTTCTATGCAGAGCTGCACCAAATTTTGCACTCTCCAGTTTTATTGATGTGCATATAAGTACAAATCCAAATATTAAGTTTAATACATAAAGTTCCTCTCTTTTATCATTTACTATTTCTTGATGCCTACTTGGAAATTTTAGTAGTTACGTACATTTGTGCCTCTTGGTATTCAAATGTAACTGATTACATGATGTTGCATGCAAACGAGCCAATTCCACAATCACTGTTTGATTCTTGATGTAAAATTGCCTAAAAAAAATCACATACAAATCACAGCCACAGAGGGCTTTTCTAGCAAGAAATGCTTGGAATTCATTTAAAGATGATTATTATTAGACAGAGTGATATATGCAAAACAAATTCATCTCCCTTCATTTATATTCCCCGGATTATGATTTCAATTGTGAGTGTAGAAATTACAGTGTATGCAACCTTACAAAGTATGGATAAAGGCAAACTTCTCCAATTTAGGTGATTGAGATATGTATGTTTTAAACATGTTATCTGGTACTTTATAATAATGAAAGCATGTATATACAAAAGTTTACAGACATACTACAGATATATTAATTGCTTTGTAATCACTTAAATATAAACTTATCCAGAAACAAAAACATAAATTCAGATGGACTTTCTTGGTACCAAATAAACAAGACCTAGTATAAAAAGACAATTTAATTACAACATTACAAACATATCCAAGTAGACTAAAACATACATTGTTCTATAATCCAATAATATTTATTATATATCCTAAAACAATGGGTAAAAGCATAACAATAGTAGAGCAATACCACTTCTAACCATTGTTTTAAGATAGTGTATTTTATTGGATTATAGAACAACAATCTCCAGTTTGTGTTGAGGGGTTATAATGTATATTTTAGTCTACTTGGATATGTTTGTAATGTTGTAATTAAATTGGCTTTTATACTATATATGTGTGGCCTTTATTATGGGATACCAAGAAAGTCCATCTGAATTTATTTTGTGTTTCTTGATAAGTTTATATTTAAGTGATTACAAAGCAATTATTTGTAAAACATACATACCACAAGCAACTGAATAATTGGGATAAGGCAATCCCCTATTTCTCTTTTAATGATGTTTTTGTTTTTTGGCACTGACTATGGGAACATACTATTAGTCAACACTTCAATATAAAGATCAGAGTGTATCAGGCAGATAGTGTTGGTAATTAGCCACTTGCTTACTAGGCACCTAAACCCCCCTCCTGCCCAGACCTATTTTCAGCTTTTAGCGCTGTCACTCTTTAAACGACAATTGCGCGGTCATACAACACTGTACACAAATGAAATTTTTATCATCTTTTTCCCACAAAGAGAGCTTTCTTTTGCTGGTATTTGATCACCTCTGGGTTTTTTATTTTTTGTTAAATTGGGTGGCAGTTATGGGCACTGATCAGCACTGGTAGGTGACACTGATAGCCAGCACTGCTAGGTGGCACTGATTGGCACCACTGGTGGGCATTGATAGGTGGCACTCATGGGCATTGATAGGTGGCACTGATTGCTGGAACTGTTATGAACTGGTGGGCACTGATTTGTGACACTGTGAGCACTGGCAGGTGGCACTGGCAGGCGGTACTGTTTGGCACAGATGAGGCGGCTTCTCCTCTTCAAGACCAATGTTCCTTACACAGAAACCGGTGATCGGCTTTTTTTTCTCCTCACGCTGTCAGCATGAGGAGAAAAAAACGATTACCGATCTTCTGTTTACATCACGTGATCAGCTGTCATTGGCTGACAGTTGATCATGTGGTAAGAGGCCAGGATCGACCCCTTACTCTGATCTGTGATCATCCGAGTCTCAATGACTCGGGTGATAACAGTGCGCGGGGAGCGTGCAAAGAGGAGGACGTCTATTGACGGCCTCCCGGAAAGGTAGGTCCGCGCTGTAGCCATCATTCGGCTATAGCATGGATCTAAAGGGGTTAATAAGCAAGCTTGTAACTTGTTTTTCCACATACAGACATGGTTATTTTAAAAAAAAAAACTGTACTATATAGTAAAAATATTCAGAATACAAAAACATTTAAAAAAAACAATTGAAACTAAGAAACCAAGATTCTGAAAATATGTGTATATATGTGGGCTTTCAGGATCTTGGATTCTTGTTTTTATATTTTATTCCTAATTTTTTTTAATATACATTACTTTTCTGAATTGAATTGTGACAATACAATACATATGCATTTTTCATAGTAAGTTTTTTTATTTTTTTGTATCTTGTGAGAAAGATTTTGCAGTATCCATAACACCCAATCAGAAATCACAAATCAACTGATATGACTAATATTTGTTAAACTGAATGGACTGTTTTTTTTTCCAACCTGACTAACTATATGACTACAGTAAATGAAATCTTATCTCCTGCTTGGGGTTTTACACTCTGCTCATTCCTATTGAGACCAAAGTGATCTCTAAGTGATTAATAATGTTATGCTAATTCTAATTGTTCTGTGCAATGCTTTATTTATTAGATGTGTTATACACTATGAGTGTGTACCCAATTAATTCTATGATTGCTAAAGTAAACCTGTACTCTGGATACATGGAAGCTGGAATTGCTGACCTTTCCTTCTAAAAATACTAGTTCCCTTGCTGTGATGATGATACTGTGCCTTTAGTATTTTCAGAGTTATTGGCCTGTAACTAGTACTTTATACAGATCTGAACTTTTCCCTTCACTCTGAGTTTTCTGATCTCCATGCTTGTTCTAGGTCAGCATCTCAGAAAGTATGGATGCCAGAGCAGACTGGCAAGTAGTACTTAATTTTCAGAAGGAAGTCAGATTTCCTTAAATGTAAAAATGTTTTGTAATGCAATGTTTATAATTTAAAAATGCTAAATTACAAGTTCTAGTTTCTTCCACTAAAAAGGGGTGAAACAACTACAATGAAATATATCCTTACATTTTCTTTGGCACTTTTTATATGAAATCATGACATGTTTAGGTTATTTGGCAATACGTTAATACCTTGGCTTTAATAGGAAGCATTGTGTTTCTTTTTTTGATGAGAAAAATGTAATATGATAAAATGAACAATCCAAATATTTGATGATTTTCCTGAAACTCCCTGAATATTATTTCAGAACATGAAAATAATATGAAGTTTTGAAAAGAGAATATACATAGTATGTGATGTGGTTAACACGTCACTTCATTGCATGCATTATTTGCAAAATTGTTTGCGGAAAAGATTGCAAGTGTTAAACATTGCCTTAATTTTTTGAATGTTAGAGCAATAAAAAACAAAGTTGTGTTGACCAATATACAGAGGTTGATTTACTAAAACTGGAAAGTACACAATCTGGTGCAGCTCTGCATAGAAAGCAATTAGCTTCCATGTTATTGTTTTGTCAAAGCTCAATTGAACAAGCTGAAGTTAGAAGCTGGTTGACTACCATGCACAGCTGCACTGGATTTTGCACTTTCCAGTTTTAGTTAATCAACCTCAAAGTCAGATGTTTGCTTTCATATTATGCTTAGTGCAAATGTGGATAGCCTACAGCACCGGGAGTTTATGGTCTCTACTACTAACTAGATATAAATCAATTTCACTGTATTTTTCACAACCCCAACAACTAGATCTTATTAGACATGTTCATCCGAATTTATTTTCGTCCGAATTTCAGGTATTTTCATTATCATTTTAAAAAAATGATAACGAACGCGCAGAATCCGAAAACCGAAAGATCCGACATAAACAAATGCTTTATTTTCATTTCCGTTGCAACAGTTCGATATAGATAGGAGATTCGACATGACGCTGACAATAGGGATCTGTGTCCATCGAACCTGTGGTTGAATGTGCCTAACCTTAGCTCTATTAGTTCAAGATTATTCTACATAGAGAGAAAAGATTTGACATTATAGAGACAATAGCAAAAAAGGTTGAATGTGCCTAACCTAACTCTATTTGTCCAAGATTATTCAACATGGAGAGAAAAGATTTGACATGAAGATTCAACGAAGCAGTCGCCACGAGCAGACATTTATAGTCAAATACTCCACCCATAGGCTATAGAAGAATTCTAATGTTGGTTGACTAGTAATAATAATTAATAAATATAATTATTACTAGTATCATACAACATTAGAATTCTACTATAGCTTGTAAGCTGAACATTCGACCAGAAATGTACGATTGCGGCGTCGTACAGTTTAGCTGCTCCGCCGAATCTTCTTAGAACATTCGACAGACACCATAAGCCTTCAATGACAGATTCCACTTTATTATTTCAGATTTTCAGACGAATGCATTTTTTAACGAAACAAAATAAATAAAAACTAATTTCGGGAGTAACTAAATAAATTTATTTTTCGGACGAAAACGAAATTCCGAAACAAAATATTTCAGTGTGCACATGTCTAGATCTTATTCGGTTTCTTCTGTTTACAAATGCATTACTGGAGCCATAGTTGCCTGTAGGATATCATTAATGGTAATATGCTGTTAAGATTCCCGTATCTTCAATATTCAATCTATACTTTCTGTGAGGAGTTTTTATATACCCTTCTGCATGTTTCTATTCTACTATTATTTAAATTACTAAATTAAATTACAAATCTAAATAAATATACTATTTACTATTATGTGGGGCAGTGATATAAACTGTAATGCTGTTTTCTTTTAACTTCTTTATTTTACTTGACTGGGGGGAAAAATATTTCTCTCTTCCCTTGAATGTGTGAAATTAATATTGACACAGGGAGATAGAGAGAAAATCACCCTAACTACAGTATACAATGTAATAAAAACACTAGCTGATAGTAAGCACATTTAACAAGTTCTCATTAATGGCTCTCACATTATGGCTGGTGTATATATACTGGAATAAAATAACAAAAACAGAGTATTCAACCTATAATTAAAGTCATTGTATTCTCAAATTCAACTACAATGCAAAATCTTTAAATAAACATTCATTGAGTAAAAACTATTACTGTTAATTTGAAAGATAGCCAAAATTACTAGTATAGCTCCTGGTTGGATCAGATTCCCAGCTTGGAGAGCATAGTGTAGATTACCCTTGTTTACTGGGCATCTAAAAACACCTGAGATGGTTACATTGGCATAAAAAAAGCTGGGGGTTGGACATAGTGCTATCACTGATCCTGTCAAAAAATAGACTTTGTAGCTTTGGTTACTGTAAAGGCTAAAAAAGAGCTCCATACTCAAATCACCAATTACAGTAGTAAATAGAGATCTTCCAGGTGTAACCATTTAAGGCACCAAGCCTATAGAGAACATTCTTTCTGATGAACAATGCAGCAAAGAAAGGGGAGATGGCAAGAATTCTAAGGAACAGCAAAAGTCAAACTGCATTGCCTGCTTAGGTGCTATGCCCAGAATGGGTGATAATGTTAAACTATAAGCTATTATTACCTTTGTTTTGTTATGCACGGCTGCTCCGTTTGTATACAGTGATTGTACACACTTGATGATTATGTCACTTGCTAGATAAAGCCCAACTACAATCTAATTTTGTTATAAATATTCCTCAGGCCAGCTTAGGCTGCAATACTCATCTTTAAAATCCACCTTTAAGTACCCCTTTCTAAACATCCAGCATTCATTAACTTGTAGGACTAAGGACTCTATTGTGAATGCAGGGTGTTATGTTTCTGCTCCTTGACAGGCCGTAACTTCCCTTCATTTACGGTGTACTAATGCAGAGAGCTCCCTGTCTCAGGAAGGACCACCCAAATTCACTCAAACAGCCTGAAGACTTATCAGAAGAGGGAGAGGAGGTAGTCTGGGGAGGAAATCTTGGAACCTACTGTTCAGCTTTAAGCATTACTGAATTGTTCAATATAATTTTAATACTTCAATTGAATCCCTCTAAAAGAGATGGGCCATGACTGCAGCAGGGGCATAAGCCCTGTGACAATACTAAGATACATGCAAGACTAAAAGTAGCTTCAAGCAGCAAATTTGTTTTTTAACTTATTAGCTTCAAGAACTGCAGAATAGTTAGAAATAAACTTAGACATTGGAATGATGCACTTTCTTTTTTCTTAATGATATATAGCTATAAAGCATATACATGCATTTAAAAGTATAATTAAGGTAAGTAATGTGGAGTAATAAAACAACACTTTCACGTTAACTTTCAAGTTTATTACTTAAAGAAGAGACTAGAAAAAGGTTACTAATATTTCAGGAATAACTTTACAGGAAGCTAGCATACATTTTGGCCTTTTAATTCTTGGTTGCAATTAAAGCTCAAAGCAAAGCATATCCTATTTTTTGTATTAAACTCCAAAGTTCAAAGGCATCTTTGAAGGCTTTTGCTTAATAGTGAAAATTAAATAGCTTTAAGGCTACAGCAAAATACATTATAGCTGCAGTGCAGAACTTTTGGAATTCCGTAAACTACAACAGAGTGTATTATTTTACAGTTATTAAAAGCTCAACACTTAACTGCATTTGTTAAGTGTATGACTACAAAAAACATTAAACATATTTCATATTTTATTGTTGTTGTTAGCAGGAAGGATTTTCTATCTTTTTATTTGTCCATATGAAATTACAGAGGCCTTAAGCAAGGCAGCATACTTGTGTGGGTGGATTATATTGTTTGTGCCTGGCACACTGAAGAATCACTCTTGTCTGATTTCTGCATCCTAACTTCCACCCCCAGATATTGTGTCTGATTACTCCAGGCCATTTTCACACAGGTGGTGCAAAGGCTATTCTCAGTCTGATATGGTCATATGTTCTAACCTTCCACAAAGTGCTCTCTGCTGGAAATACTCAAACAAAAAGCCAAATGCAAATCGACCAGTATGCACATAACAAAAGAAATTATGATCTTGTCAAACAGTTCAATACCATCACTTAAACGTGTTTCTTGCAGATTCTGCTTAACAAGTTAGGCCAGGTAACAAGAAAAAGACCATGCCGATGCCAAGGAAACAATAATGTACAATGTTTCAAAATAATGCGACCAAGAGTGTGTGTGTGTGTATATGTGTATATTTAAACACACACATATATACACATACACACCCTTTCCTTTTCTATTTAACACCTCTTTTGCTTACCTGTTTCTGCCTCTTCCAGCAGTGGAGGTCAGAGATCCTGCGTGAAAGAGAAGAGAATTTGACTAGAGATAGCAAGCATAAAGGAAAGTAACAGAAAGGGAAATGAACAATGTATAAAAGAAGAGAAATGAGAGAGAAATGGGAGAGAAAGGGGGGTAAACAAGGAGGATTGGGAAGGAGAAACAAAGGGAAAGGGAAAGGAAAGAGAAGGGAATATGTTGCCTTGAGATAGCAATCAAATTAAGTCTAGAAAGGGAAGTAAAAAGGAAAGAGATGGGAAAAAATAAATGAGGGTAAAAGAAAGGAAGGGTGAGGGGGGATGAAAAGGGAAATGACAACAAAGGGAGGAAAAGGAAAGGAAAGAGAAAGGGAAAGAGAGGAGAGAAAATATTTGTAGCTCAACAGATGATAACAAGACTGGATTTGTCACAAATGATTGCCCTGAGATAGCAAGCACAGGGAGAAAGTATATAAGAAAAATGTATGATTACCTCTCAGGTTCTTTAACAAAACCTTCTCCCACATGTAGTGATTTAAACACATGCTCTTGGCCAAGGTCTAAAACATCAAAGGGAAAAATGCCACAAGTGGTATGATAAATGTACTTCTGCCAAAACAGACACAGAAATTTTACAGATTGATTTTGCAACTAAAGGCCCGTACACACGCTTTGATTTTTGGATGTCAATTGCGTTACAATGACCGATCGTCTGCAAATGTTACTGTTAGTATGGTCCTTTCGACAGTCGATTCCAACTTTATGTCTGAAAAAATCCTGATGTGCAGACTATATAATTTGCCCTTTGGTCCCCTTGTTGAGCACCTGGAGTATGATGGTCTCACACATGTGCCGTTGGTCCTCCACCATCTGTCGCAATTTGTTTGCGGTCAGGGATCCAAAAGAATCAGCTTTATCAGGATTATGTTGGAAGGCTATAGAGGTGTGGGTTAAAAAGGAAGTAGCAGCATCCTCCAGGTTCTTGCTTATCCTGCTTCTTTTTGCCGCAGGTGGTAGTGTGGGGATCACTGACACAGTGCTTCCAGATTGCTCCTCCACATTGACACTTTCCTATGTATGAAAATGCGACATTCATTTTTTTTTGGTTATTTGGTCATCAAAAAAACAAGACTTTCTTTCCTAGATGTTGCAAATTGAATGTGTATAATAGAAAAGACTATGATTCTGGCCACAGCACTTGTATTTGTCCTTAAAATCAGTTATTTGACTACTGTGTTTGGAGATGGAAACTACTTTGTGAAGTTTGAAATATTGGCTCAATAATGTTTAGTTAACATCAATGTATTTTTTGAAGACAATATGTTCTTCAATGTTATACCTGTGTCAAGGTTGGCTCCTCCACATCTTCCTCTTGGGATTCAGGACATGGGCCCTGTGCAGAGGTGGAAGGCAGGATTGACAGAGATGGTCTGGGGGTCACACTGCTCTGTCAGAAAGCGCAGGCTGTCAAAGTACCAGAGCCTTGGTTCTTACATATCATCTGCTGCTGCCCTTGTCTTCTCTGAATCCCTAATTTTATTCAGCTCCCTCATAAAGGTACTATGTAGATTAGCAATTGTACTACGCACATACCTTGTGTCCGCATTGAGGCAAAAGAGCTTACATAACTCCACACGTTTCTCCAATGCATCCTGTCTTTTTTTCTTATTGGAGTAATCTTTACTTTTTATTCTCCATAAGTATGGCAACTGCCTGTATTGGTCAATGAAATGTGGCAGAAAATCCGGGGAGGTGAACTTGTCAGTCATGACGCCTGCAAGACACAACACAAGACAAAGCGTAATGCAAGTTCATCTGGCTTCCCCAGTAGCTGTCCCCAATATAATCCACACTATACAGTTTAGTCCCCAAAACCTCGATGTTGGCCCCAGTCTAAGCAGGTTAGTCCACTAAACCTCTATGTAGGTCCCAGTCTAACCAGGTTAGTCCACTAAACATCTATATCACTAAATAAAGTAGTACCTTTGTTTTATGACCAGTTTTGGGCATTGCCGCTTGATCATCCTCCACTCACAGATCTTTCTGACAGCGTATCATGTTACGATGCGTCAAACTCAGCCCCCAGGTGCGTGATGAGGCAGGGGCGTGAATGGCTAGAGTATTATCCTGCATGCGACACACAGACACGCTACGTGGTGGAACGTTCATGATAAATATGGCCGATTCGGCCAGTTCCAGCCAGCACCGCTGTGGAGGAGCTAGGAGAAGAGCTAAGGCCACACCTATGAGTAAGGGCGAGATGGTGGAGATGGTGGCCATACTTGAAAAGAAGGACTACAACTGCAAGCTGCATAATCTTGAAAGGCCCAACACCAGAAAGGGCATAATTCTGGAGAAGGTGATCACATTTCTAAATGAAAAAAAAAGGGCGTGGAACGATCAAAGCACAAAATCAGAAAACGATGGTCCGATCTCAAGCACTGGGAACCAGACCAGCTAGATCACATCCATCATATCTTTCACAAAAGTAATAGCAATAGTTGTGTCTAAACAATCTGTATATGTGTAAATTATGTGTATGTATATGTTCTTTGTAAAAGTAGCCAGAGAGAATTGTATTTAAGCTCATAATCGTTTTTTGGTAGGACTTTTTCTTTAGAAAAAATGAAGCTAAGCATATATGAAGAATATTATTTGGTAATGTTTTCCTATATCCCTTCATATTTTTACACTCTTGTATTTATTAACTTGAAACAGGAAAGAAAAAAAAATGCAGCTCCAACAAAGTCACTGCAAGGGAACAAGGGAATCTACCATCCCTCGGCCACCAACACTAGAGGAAACCCATAAAGTGCTCCCAGATGCCAGGCCACATTCCCAACAAACAGGTAAGTGCAAACTTTAACCCCTAAATCATTATTCCACAGACAGGGGTGTTGCTAGGTGGGAAAAAGCCCAGGGGCTTCAGGCCAAAGTTAAGGGTTGAATCTCACTTGCTGCTTGTTGCCTGGCACAGCAGTGCCCATCAATACAGCCTTGCCAGTGCAGCCATGGAGAGAGTAGAGCTGCTGGTTTACCCAGAGCAAGGAACTGACACTTACCCGGTGCTTGCAGTCACACAAAGTGACACAACATGTGTACTGTACATCAGTTCCCTAGACCCATCACTAGTGCAGGACATCCAGGTACAGGCCCACTGAAGTCCCCAGCACCTGCATGATATGTCTCCACTGTCCCACTGCTCCAAGCAAACTTCTACAGCTTCACCTCAGCTCCTCCTTGGCTATTGGGTGTATTCTGGCTCATGAGAAGAGGATCAATGACATAGTGTCCCAACATTTAAACAAACAAGGCTTATTGGCTAATAAGCGTACACACATTTAGAAGTGGGTATGAGACAAGGAGGTTTCAGCTGCAGGATTTGAACAATGTTGGCACTTGTCAAGTCTTTGTCTCCTGGCAAATGGCATCAACTTCCCTTTTTTTTAATGTTTTGCCAGGAACTAGTCCCCCAAAATCCTGTGGGACCACTATGTCTACAGGGCCACTACAGGGAGTCTAGAGTCCAGCATGGTGGAGTCAACTGATGGCAAAGCAATATTACCATCACACCCAGTTCAAGGTTTGTCGACTAATTCTTGAAAATGTATGGCCAAAACAATGTGACTTTTGGAGATTACTAAATCTTGTATTGTACTGTTTTAGAAGAACTTGATAGTGAAGTTCTCAATTTGGAGCCATGGGATCTGTCACCTGGACCCAGCTCAGATCTTGTCTTACTAGGCCAAATATCCCCTGACATGATAGGGAGAGAGATGACCACCACTCCAGAGGGATCCTTCAAGGCGAATGTTTCTACTCCTAGTGTGGAGCTCCAGGTGCAGGCTAATAACAAGGTAGTTAGAAAGTAACAAGGGGAACTCTGGACAGCCGCACACCAGACGAAGATGAAAAATCAAATGGATTTATTTAAAAACAGGAATCACATCAAAGTCCAAATACACAGCAAAACAGGGAAGGGGGGGCACACAGCTGACGCGTTTCACGCTAAATACAGCGCTTACTCATAGCTAGACAAATCTTGGATGAATGTTATATATATATATATATATATATATATATATATATATATTGTACAGGACGCAGTGGCTGGGTCCTGGAAGGACGCTATGTTTCCCCTCTGTTTGGTCTGTGATCCCTTTAAGGGAACAAAAAGGGTTAATAAATATTGTACAGGACGCAGTGGCTGGGTCCTGGAAGGACGCTATGTTTCCCCTCTGTTTGGTCTGTGATCCCTTTAAGGGAACAAAAAGGGTTAACTCACCTGTCAGAGGAGGTGGGTTTAAAAACAAGACAGGAAGTTGCAGATGGGTGGAGGAGTGCAGAGGAGATAGTGGTTTGTGTTTGGCTTGATTTGCAGCAACCAAAGTCAACAGCAGCGTTCGGCCTGGAAGCCTCCTAGCAGATGAAGTCACCTGCGACAGCACCCCAGGACTGTGTTTGATTGCGATAGCAATTCGGGACTTTGATAGTCGGTGAGACTGAAACCTTTTTCTTTTGTTTTGCTGCTGTGAAGCTGTTTAAGTTTAATAAAACCTCCTTTTGAACTAAAAGCCTGTGTCCTGCGGTCTAGCTGGTCCCCCGAACTTTACAAGTGGTGCTCGGATGCGGGCAGGACAGAGTAACAGGCGTGTTTTTTTTTTTTTTTTGCTGGCTTTTGCATTTGAATTTAAAACTGACATTTAAAGGGACAGTACAGTGAATTTATGTCCTGGGTTAAAGCTGCCCAAACCCTGAAAGCTGAAGCAATGGAGGAACTAATTAAACAACTGTCCCTGGCTAATATACAAGCGCAGACCCGCCATGAGGAAGCTAATCAGCGCTTAGCAACTCAGCTGGAGGTACAGCAAGAAAATACTCGCCTGTTGGTGGCTCAGTTGGCAGCACAGCAAGCAACCCAGCAAGGGGTTATGCAGGCTCAGGTGACTGCCTTAAAAGAAGTAGTACAGCAGTTGTCTCAGGGTCGTGAGCAAGCGGCTGTTGCCCCTGGCAACCAGGTGACCGTGAGGGCAAGCCATTTTTTGCAGAAATTGTCCCTGAGTGATGATGTAGAGGCATTTCTTGCTACATTTGAGAGGACGGCAGAGAGAGAAGGGTGGCCCCAGGACCAGTGGGCCGGCCTAATTGCCCCTTTTCTCACCGGAGACCCTCAAAAAGCCTACTTCGACCTGCCACCAGAGGACGCTAAAGACTATCAAAAACTAAAGGCAGAAATACTGGCTCGTTTGGGGGTGACTACGGCCGTTCGGGCCCAACGAGTGCACCAATGGAAGTATTGTCCAGATCGTCCACCACGGTCTCAAATGCATGACCTGGTGCAACTGGTAAAAAAATGGCTGCAGCCCGAAGTGTTGTCGGGCCCCCAAATCGTGGAGCGGGTCGTCCTGGACCGATACCTACGGTCACTGCCAGACGACCTTCAACGGTGGGTCAGCCATGGAGACCCCAAAACAGTGAACCTCCTTGTCGAGATGGTAGAGCGATATACAGTGGTGGAGGATCTGCTTGGCCCTACCAAGCGCCAAGGGCCCAGTCTGCCACGGCCTATTCGATCGACTGCCGCCCTTCGAAAGGATGTCCCCCGGAGCCCTGGAATCAACACCCCGGAAGGTCAAGAGTCACTCCCAGTACCTCCTCAGCGATCTGTTCCTGTTCGGAGAGGAGGGGATGTACAATGTTGGCGGTGTCATTCCTGGGGCCATACCCGGGCCCACTGCCCACTGCAAGAGGAGCCCATGGAATGCGGGGTTCTTCGGAGGGGGTCTTTTTATGCTCATAGAGCATGTACCACACACCTTGACCGCGGAGAAGAGAAATTTGAGTGTGTAGTCCAAGTGAACCACCTCCCTGCCTGGGCTTTGCTGGACTCCGGAAGCATGGTAACCCTTGTTCATCCTAGAGTACTTGGGAAGATCGGTCCGGTAAGCAAAACTTTACGGGTTGTATGCATTCACGGGGACACTAGAGAGTACCCTCTCATCTCGGTGTCCATCTCCACAGCATATGGCACTGGTACTCAAGAGGTGGGGGTGGTAAAGAACTTGATACATGATGTTATCATAGGACGAGACTGTCCATTTTTTGAAAAACTGTGGGGACAAGGAGAACTATCTGAACGATCCCAAGACTGGGGAGAAACTAGTTCCTCTGTTCCTATGGTTGAGGGTAATAACCCTGAGATGCCAAATGAACCTAATGTGGATCCAGTTGATACAAATGCTAATGATTGGGTTAATGGTGATGAAAGTAGTACTGATACTGTGAAGGGTGTCAAAATGTGTGGTTCGCAGACCTACCTGAACACTGAGGAGGGGGAACCTTCCCCACTTCAGGTAATGCTGGGTGAAGAGGATGAGGAAGTGGCCTCTACCCCTGCCCTGCCGGATTTGGGTGTTCCCCAGGGGACATTTGGTACTGCCCAGATGCAGGACCCCACTTTGGCCCGTGCACGGGAACAAGTTGTAGTATTAAATGGGGTACCCCAAGAGCCAGGTGCGAATGAGCGGTGGCCCCACTTTGCCATATATAATGAATTGCTTTATCGGGTTACCAAAGTGAGAGAAAATGTGGTAGAACAATTATTGGTACCCCAACAGTATAGACGCAAGGTCCTGGACCTGGCCCATGATGATGTTTTAGGGGGACACCTGGGAGTTGAAAAGACGGAGGCACGGATCACCGACCGGTTTTACTGGCCAGGTCTGAAAGCAGAGGTAAGAAGATACTGTGCCTCTTGTCCCACCTGTCAGTTGACCGCGCCGGTGACCCACTTCCGGAGCCCTTTGGTCCCTCTGCCCATAATTGAGGTCCCATTCGAGAGAATAGCCATGGATATAGTGGGTCCTTTGGTAAAGTCAGCTCGAGGTCACTCTTACATACTGGTGATCCTTGACTATGCCACCCGGTATCCTGAAGCGCTACCTCTGCGGAATACCTCCTCTAAGGCTATTGCTCGGGAATTATTCCAGTTGTTTACACGTACTGGTTTTCCCAAGGAAATACTCACGGACCAGGGCACCCCGTTTATGTCGAGGGTTATGGCTGATGTGTGCAAGCTGTTCCGGATTAAACAGCTGCGCACATCGGTCTACCATCCACAAACGGATGGGTTGGTAGAGCGCTTTAATAAGACCCTTAAGTCTATGCTCAAGCGGGTTGTACAAAGGGATGGGAAAGACTGGGACTGCCTGTTACCCGCTCTCCTATTTGCTATCCGGGAAGTGCCCCAGGCCTCCACTGGGTTTTCGCCCTTTGAGTTGGTATATGGGCGGAGACCTCGCGGACTACTGGATTTTGTTAAAGAGGAATGGGAAAGTGAACCTATTCAGCATAAGAGTGTTCTTGAATATGTTTCCCAAATGCAGGAGAGGATCCGAACTGTGATGCCTCTAGTCAAAGAACATTTGCAAAAAGCCCAGGAGGCTCAACGACGGGTCTATAATAGGGCTGCTAGAATAAGGAACTTCCAAGTGGGGGATCGAGTAGCGGTGTTGATCCCCACTGTGGAAAGTAAATTCTTGGCCAGGTGGCAAGGCCCCTTTGAAGTTGTAGAAAAAGTGGGAGAGGTAAATTATAGAGTCCACCAACCAGGTAAGAGGAAACCCTATCAGATATATCATGTAAACTTGTTAAAGCCCTGGACAGACAGGGAACCGGTGACCTCCCTGGCTGGTGCAAGATTTGAGCCTAGGGTTGGGGTGGAGAGTGTCCAAGTAGCAAATACCCTGTCTAGAGTCCAAAGTCAGCAGGCAAAGGAGTTCTTGCAGAGAAATAAAGAGAAATTTTCAGACTTGCCAGGGCTCACTAGTGTCATAGAGCATGATATTGTCACGGAACCAGGAGTCAAAGTTTTTGTCCGGCCTTACCGCATTCCAGAGGCCCAAAGGAAGGCTGTTTCAGAGGAAGTGAAGAAGATGTTGGACCTGGAGATTATTGAGGAATCACAGAGTGAGTGGTCAAGCCCGATTGTGTTGGTACCGAAGCCCAACGGGACTCTGCGATTCTGCAATGATTTCCGGAAACTAAATGAAGTTTCACGGTTTGATGCCTACCCCATGCCCCGGGTAGATGAGCTTATTGAGAGACTAGGTCCAGCCAGGTATATCACTACATTAGACCTTACCAAGGGGTATTGGCAAATCCCGTTGACTAAGGCTGCTAGAGAGAAAACTGCTTTTTCTACCCCAGAGGGAAGTTTTCAGTACAAGAGAATGCCTTTTGGATTGCAAACTGCTCCAGCCACATTTCAGAGGGCAATGGATAGGATTTTACGTCCTCATCGGGAGTATGCCTCAGTATACTTGGATGACATAGTCATTTTTAGCAGAGACTGGGAGTCACACTTGCCCAAAGTCCAGGCAGTACTGGACTCTCTTTGGAAGGAGGGGTTTACAATAAACCCGGAAAAGTGTGCTTTGGGAATGGAGGAGGTGAAATACCTGGGCTATGTTGTGGGTAGAGGGGTAGTAAAACCTCAGGTCAACAAGGTAGAGGCTGTACAGAATTGGCCCCGCCCCCTCACAAAAAAACAGGTACGTGCATTCCTGGGTATGGTGGGATACTACAGGAGGTTTGTACCCAACTTTGCCACGTTGGCAGCTCCATTGACCGATCTGACTAAGGGTCGGAAATCGGTCATGGTGGAGTGGAATGCAGACGCTGAGAAAGCTTTTTTGGAGCTCAAGTCGGCACTGTGCCAACACCCTGTCCTAGTAGCACCCAATTTTTCAAAAGAGTTTGTTGTACAGACTGATGCTTCCGATGTAGGATTGGGAGCAGTTTTGTCACAGGTTATTCATGGCGAGGAGCACCCAGTAGTCTTCCTCAGTAGGAAGTTAACACCAGCGGAGAAAAACTACGCTATAATTGAACGAGAGTGTCTGGCCATTAAGTGGGCTCTGGAATCCCTCAGATATTACCTCTTGGGGAGGAAGTTTAGGCTGATTTCTGACCATGCCCCTTTAACATGGCTGAGACAAGGTAAAGGGACTAATGCCAGGGTTACCCGGTGGTTCCTGGCACTCCAGGAATTTAAATTTGTAGTGGAGCATAGGCCCGGGAGACTGCATCAAAATGCAGATGCCCTCTCCCGAGTCCATTGTTTGAGCTCCACGGTTGCCTCCACCTCCTTGGCGTTGGGGCACAGGGGGGGGATATGTACAGGACGCAGTGGCTGGGTCCTGGAAGGACGCTATGTTTCCCCTCTGTTTGGTCTGTGATCCCTTTAAGGGAACAAAAAGGGTTAACTCACCTGTCAGAGGAGGTGGGTTTAAAAACAAGACAGGAAGTTGCAGATGGGTGGAGGAGTGCAGAGGAGATAGTGGTTTGTGTTTGGCTTGATTTGCAGCAACCAAAGTCAACAGCAGCGTTCGGCCTGGAAGCCTCCTAGCAGATGAAGTCACCTGCGACAGCACCCCAGGACTGTGTTTGATTGCGATAGCAATTCGGGACTTTGATAGTCGGTGAGACTGAAACCTTTTTCTTTTGTTTTGCTGCTGTGAAGCTGTTTAAGTTTAATAAAACCTCCTTTTGAACTAAAAGCCTGTGTCCTGCGGTCTAGCTGGTCCCCCGAACTTTACAATATATATATATATATATATATATATATATATATATGTATTCCAACCCAGTGGAATTAGCACTACAACATATCCAAAGATGGGGTTCCTAGCACTAAGTGACCCCGAGATACAGGGCCCCAAATCGGTCAACTGTGTCCATCTGCATGGGCACAGTGAGGCTGCAAATGGGCATTATTGACCCTCTTTTCCACTTACAGTAGCTGCGCATTTCTCACCCTAGGCTTATACTCGAGTCAATACGTTTTCCCAGTTGTTTGTGGTAAAATTAGGTGCCTCGGCTTATATTCGGGTCGGCCTATACTCGAGTATATACGGTACACAGTACATAAATACATAGATGCACATAAACGCATGAATGTGTGATCGTGTATTATATTATATTCTATAAGTTATAACCCTTATTATGACCACGTCCGCGGTCTGGATGCGGTGAAAAGTTGATGAGGTAAAGTCAAAAAAGGGGAACTTATGAAAACCATACAATATAGAGAATGCTCACATTGCCTGGTGTATGGTGTGGTGAATTGTATGAGCAATGTGAATGACTTGTGAGAAAAAGCTATATTCTTGTAGCTAAACTGAAATAATTGAATATATAAAATATCTCAAGTGTCACTTGCCCTAATTTTAAATAGGGTGTGCGGGTGATTAAATTTAAAGTGTGGATAAATTAAACCTGTGTATACATCTATATATATATGTAGATATAAACACAGATGCTTCTCCATATTCTTTGCAAACACATAGGTGAATCCTTGGAGTGGTTTGCTAAGCAGCACATGTAAAAATACGTGAAATACACAGAAATTACAATTACATCTTGATCAAAATGCAATAAGTGTATACAGTGTGTTATGGATAATACATGCATTTCATCAAAGAGATGATACCACCTAGAACCTATGTATAATCTGGTGTAGTCACCTGTTATTATGTGTTTAATTCATGAAATAAATTAAAAAAAAATCATCTTCGTCTGGTGTGCGGCTGTCCAGAGTTTTCCTTGTTACTTTCTAATCCCCTGACATGACTCAGTGAGGGCCAAAGCAAGCCAGAAAGAGACCAAAGTCTTTGTGAGCCTGTTTTTTGCCCAAGTAAGTATTTGTCGTTTATTGCTTATTCTGTATTGACATGTTGAGTTTTTTTTAGCTACAATTGAAACACCCATTCACTACATTTGCTAAGTAGGTAGTGCCTTACCATTACCATGGAAAAGGAAGAGGTGGAAGGTGCTGTCCGTGTCAACAGGTAGCATAGTTTTGTTTACTAACACATGAGGGCCAAGATGACAGAGTATGTGTACATTCATAGTAGTGTAGGTGTCAGAAGTTCAAGCAGGTTACACCCAACAAGACACAGGGTAGATAAGTATTTCATTATGTTTACTATTAACTTGTCCAAAAAACAGTATGTAGGGCAGGGGTAGGCAACCTCGGCCATCCAGCTGTTTTGAAACTACAAGTCCCATGAGACATTGCAAGACCCTGATAATCACAGGCATGACTTCTAGAGGCAGAGGCATGATGGATTTGTAGTTTCACCACAGCTGGAGTGCCGAGGTTGCCTACCCCTGATGTAGGGCCTCAGTCACTTGCCAGTCGTTGCCTTAATAGTTTTTTGTATTTTTCCCAGGTCATGTTTTTCCCTGTTGTGCAAATGGCAGAATGAGTGCTGATATGTTGCAGTGTTGTAAGGAACTGGAGCAAATCAAGGAGGCTGCTACTGCTTTAGAATGCAGAATGCAACACTTTGTGGGCATTCTGGCTAAATTCTAGAATATAGTTATAGCCTGTTGTATATAAAAAGTTACTTTTTATATACAACAGGCTTGCACTATATTCATTGTTCACCCTCACACCACCTTTCCTGCTTACACACGATTTACTTCTGTATGGTTGATGATGTCTCTGAGATCACTTTCAATGCATGGAATCACTTTGCTGCCTTACCTGATCTTTCTTTTCACCTTCAGGTGTTTTCATTACTATGGTTCACATTTGATTTCATACCCTCTATTGTTTTCTTTCTGCTCATATTTATTTCACTTTATTTTATTTCACTTTTATTCACACATGATTTTGTTGTTCATTCACATTCACATTCATACCCTTAATTCCCTCATTTGTTTCTTCCCCCTTTCCTCCCCCCCCCCCTTTTCATCTGTTTTCTGTCTTTGTCTTTTTTTCTTTTCTTTCTTTCTTATTCTTTTTGCCTTCCTCCCCTTTTGTTTCTTTATTTTCCTTGGAATATGTTTTCAATTTCAACACGTTATGGTGATTCTCAATTGGGCTCATTCACTTTTTGGTGCACCCTCCCTTTTTCACCCTCTCACAATTTTTCACGTGATCTGCCTCTTTATAGGCACGATTCATCATTATCTGGCATTTGAGTATATTCTATTAATTTCATCCAGACTATAGTCCCTTGGCTTTGCACAAATTGCCTCCCCCAGTCGCCGCGGGAGGCTTGGCCGGGTGACCTCTGTGCCTTGATGGTACTGGTGTTTGGGTAAGCAGCTGCCTATCTTGATCCTCTCTCTTACCCCCTAATCCCCTAAATAACACCTGAACTGTAATGTTTATGGCAATATTTTTGTTACTATATTATGGAATGTTCTATATATTTTTCAGATGTATTCCTTGTATTTCCTGATGAAGCGGTCACACCGCGAAACTAGTCAAAATACCACACCATCTGTAATTTTAGTATTTTTTGTATTAATAAATTGTTAAAACTTTTATGTTTGTTTATATATTCATTTGTACATAAACCTTAACCTGTACCGAGATAGTCCAAATGCTTTTTTTCTTTGGTGGGTCTTGGTTGGGGACCAGACTCCCAAACCTCTATTCTCCTCTTGACTTGTATTCTCTTTTTGTTAATATTTGTCTATTCCTATTGTGTTTATTTTGCATTTTTTCTCCTTTCCACCTTTTTTTATACATTTTTAGGTACCAGTTTTTATACCATAACTCAGTACTTATCAATTCCAGTCCTCCAGTAACAACGGGTCATCTTTTCAGGATTTCACACATTTGAAAGGGCTGTGGGAATTTCTAAGGCAGTAAAATTTATAAAATCACATGTGCTAAATAATGGAAATCAAGAAAACATGCCCTGTTGTTGCGCCTTGAGGACTGGAGTTGATAAACACTGCCCTAACTAATGTGAATTTGGGAAAAAGTGCAAGTGAAGTTAATCCATGATCAAATTCTTAAAAAGTAGGTACTCCCAAACAGCAAGTCTTCTAAGCCTTAAAAATACACAGTGTCTAAACATGTGCTATATCCTGTTATGGGGTCTAAACTGTCGCGTTTCAGGGGCACACCCCCTTTCTCAGAGTAGCATAGCACTGAGGAAGGATGTGTGCACACGAAACGTGTCAGTTTATACCCTGCGATGTGGTATAGAGTACATGTTTAGACACTATGTGATTTTTAGGCTTAGAAGATTTGCTGTTTGGGAGTACCCACCATAGGCAAAATTTGAACAGGTATTAAATGGCATTGCTAAGGCACTAGTTGTGCATGCCTTCCATTTTTGTGTGTTTTTGGGTGTTGATAGCAGATTACCCCATCTGAGAAAGGCAACATCCACCCAGTCTTGGGATAATGATGTCCCTGTTGCCCTTCACTTTCTAAAAGCAGCTAATGTTTTTTCACATGCCTGCTTACCAAAAAAAACAAGGATACATGTGGAAGAACATACATATTCTCAACAAAGATCTTTGTTTGTTAAATAACCTTACAAAGCACCTGTGAATGAGCTTGGAGTAAAAATGTATGGACACAACAATGTGTGGCTTCTTATTCCCTTGCTCTATACCTGTAATATTAGTACGTTGTCATATTTAATTTTACAATATGCTCATAGTACATATTGGCTTTTCCCGCTAATTTCAGAAGCCACATTTTAAAGGAGTTGTAAAGGCATAATGTTTTTCTGCTTAATACATTTGATGCTTCAAGGACAAAACAATTGTGTGTGTGTGTAGCAGCCCCCCCAGCACCCCCAAACACTAAGTGTCAAACAAAAATGCCATTTTGGAACATATCTTACACAGAGTGAGAGACAACAGTAGATAAAGCATATTATCAATTTATACAAAAGGACATGTTTAAGGCATGAGGAAAAAATAACAGGTTGTATTGTTAATTTCACAACAAAAACAACAGCCCCCTCTTTAAAGAACAAAAAAAATACCAGTTTACACTGGTTCAGTAAGAAATTGCTGCCATGAAACTGCCCCTCTCCCCACAAAATAGTCCATGTATTTTTGCCACAAATTCTTGGGCACGCCAGTACGGGCAATTTCAATGGCTGTCATGCCCTCAACAGCCTGACGTCCTTCTGCCTCTACACTAGGCCCTGGAATTGCAGGGTCCCTGTCAGTTGGCAGGGAGCTGATATACCTGTCTGCGTGTTTCCTTAAATAATTATGCAGGATACAGCAGCACAGGACAATATGGTTGATTTTATATAATGCCATAGTGTCACAAAGAGCCTGAACCAGTTTGCCAAGATCCCAAATAAGCCGATAATTGAAAATTCTTTGCTCTGGGGGAGGTTTCTCTGAGGAAAGAGCTTGAGGACATGTTTCCCTAGAGCAAAGGCCTCATCTGCCACAAAAACAAAATTGAGGCCATCTACAATTTGGGTGCAGGATGGCAAGTTTAACGAGCCGTTCTGGAGCTGGCGATAGAACTCAGTTTGCATTATGACTCCTCCATCTGAGTGCCACCCATTCTTGCCGATGTCCATATAAAGGAACTCATAATTTGCATTGACCACAGCGACAATTATGATACTACAAAACCCTTTATAATTGAAATATTAAGAGCCAGAGTTGTGTGGTGGGACAATGTGGATGTGCTTTTCATCGATAGTACCCCCACAGTTTGGAAAGTTCCATTCCTCCAGAAGCTGGCCTGCTACTTCCTGTCACTGCTCTGGGTTGGATGGGAACTGTGGAGGAAACAAAAGAAATAAAAATTACTAGACATGTGCATTCATTTTCATCCGAATTTCGGGTATTTTCGCTATCGTTTTAACAAACGATAATGAACGTGCAGAATCCGAAAACCGAAAGATCAGACATAAACAAATGCTTTATTTTCGTTTTCGTTGCAACAGTTCAATATAGATAGGAGATTCGACATGACGCTGACAATAGCGATCTGTGTCCATCGAACCTGTGGTCGAATGTGCCTAACCTTAGCTCTATTAGTTCAAGATTATTCTACATAGAGAGAAAAAATTTGACATATAGAGAAAAGATTCGACATTATAGAGACAATAGCAAAAAAGGTTGAATGTGCCTAACCTAACTCTATTAGTCCAAGATTATTCGACATAGAGAGAAAAGATTTGGCATGAAGATTTGACGAAGCAGTCACCGCAAGTGGACATTTATGGTCAAATGCTCTGCCCATAGGCTATAGAAGAATTCTAATGTTGGTTGACTTGTAATAATAATTAATAAATATAATTATTACTAGTGTCATACAACATTAGAATTCTACTATAGCTTGTAAGTGGAACATTCGACTGGAAATGTAGGATTGCGGCGTCATAAAGTTTAGCTGCTCCGTCGAATCTTCTTAGAACATCACACCATAAGCCTTCAGATTCAACCTTAATTATTTCGGATTTTCAGACAAATACATTTTTTAAGGAAACAAAATAAATAAAAACGTATTTCGGGAGTAACTAAATACATTTATTTTTTGGACGAAAGCGAAATTCCGAAACAAAATATTTCAGTGTGAACATGTCTAAAAATGACTACTTCAGCACATAACATTACAAACATATTTGATACACAAATGCTTAGGCAACATAAAGATACACTTAAAGTAGAATAGGGGCCAAACTTTGGTGTTTCAGTTAGGATAGAGCAAGGGAGGGTCCTAACCCCTGTCCTAATTTTGGGGCCCCATCTGTGTCCCATTGCAGAGATTTCCCTTCACTTCCTGTCCCATAGCCAAATATCAGATATTTAAAGGAATTTCTTGGGGACCACAAAATCACCAGAAATAGTGTCCCCATTTGAAAAATTCCCAAATTTTTCGGGGGGACAGCCCCAAATTTAGGTCTTTAGTGATAAGGGGAAACAGGACAAATAGAGAGGTTGAATCTTCCTAATGGGGGCACAGACTGCAATAAAAACTGCCAGGGGCTCAAATCCCTCTCCATTCTGTCCAAACCTGCACCAAAATTGTTTGCCTTTTGTTCTACTTTAAAGGGGACTTCCAGACAAAAGTGGAAGATAAACCTGCTAGCTCACCCCCCCTCTAGTGCCACATGTGGCCTCTTTCAGGGGGAAGGGGAAAATGGGTACCTGTTTTGGACAGGTACCCCTCCCCACTTCCATTAGAGCTTGAGTCAGATTGTTAGTTTGGCCCCCTCAGTGTCCAGTGGACAGATAAGAAGTGTCATAATCTAAGTCAGCAGCTACGGTATTTGTAACTGCTGACTTTGCATTTTTGCCTGGGGCAGAGGGGGAAACTGCTTTTGTATAATAATAAGGCCTCATGCACTCTGTTATGATTTTGCATCTTTAAAAAATCCTCTTTAAAGACACATTTTTGTGAACTTTTGACAAGCCAGTAAATGTAACTGGGAAAAAACACAGGAAAGTTAACAGACTAGGTGTGTATGGACACAGGATAACATGCTGGGGAGGTTACTGTAGGACAATATGCCTGTAGCCCAACAAAAATTGCAGCAAAACCAAACAGTATGCATGATTCCAAAGAGGACACTCCCAACATATTACAATATTCAGAATGATGTAATCCAAAAAAATTACAGAAAAACATTTGCAAGCACAAACACATGGAATGAAAGTTTAGTTAAGATAAAACCTACCTTGATATAGTCCTTCTGAAGCACTTGAATAATAGCTGAACATGTCTCTGGAATGATCACTCCCAGAGCTTAGGGGGAGATCCCTGTGGTAAATTTCAGATCCTGGAGACTTCCCCTTGTGGCCAGATAACGCAAGGTTGCTATTAGCCTCTGTTCAGGATTAATGGAAATCCGCTTACATGTGTCCTGCTTCTGGATATAGGGGGACAGCAAGGCTAACAGGGGGTGAAAACAGAGATCCGTCATCCAGAGATAATTCCTGAAATCATCAGGATTATTCTCCTGAAGCTCCTGCAGCAAAGGAATATGACAAAATTTCTCACAGTTGAGCAACCAATTTTTGCTCCAGGAGGTCCTCTTTCTTTTTTTGCAAATAACTCAGGTCAGAGCAAATACTCCTATCCCTACAATAGCAACATTTCTATTATCTGCCATAATAACTGGTCCTTGCACGAAAGAATGTATTATGGTGAAAGCTCGATCACGGAAAGCCTGCTAACGGAATTAGTGGAAGGGGCCCAGAGGGGTCACGCACAAAAACGAACTTCCTCTTTATACACTCATAGTACGTAGCTAGGTTAGTCTTTGTGGAACAAAACATTTTGGATGGTCAATAGCATCTCTTAAATCATGGACACATGTTTTTGACAAAGATCTGACGTTCGGACGTCCGAAAATCTAAGCGTGTGTACGAGGCTTAATACAATCCATGCCTATGGCCAGGCAATCTGATTCATTTTAAGAGCCAACAACAATGCAACATTGATTTGACATATATGTGTGCAGCTCTGAACACATAGGGGTCTTTCATGTGAAATATTTGCAGATTTTATTGTCCCTTTTAAATAGTCCCGTATAAAAATGTGGTAGGAACTGGTGGGGGACAGAGAATGTTGCAAATGTTTCTACATTTCTACATACACTTTATAAGGTGCTATAAAGTGTAAAAATGTCAGTGCTATATTAATACTGCAAATTACTAATGTTTCTAAGCACTTTGGGTATATTAATATAACTCCTTTTTCCTTGGATTCAGAAAAATTTGAAAAGATACTAATGGACGCGATCAAAATTTTTACTTATTGACCAGTTTTAGAAAATAATAAGTAGTCAACTGAGAGAACAAATGACGCAAAATTAATAGTAAAAAGATAACAAAGGCATTACAAAGGCATAACGAAGACATTAATAATTCAGTATAGCAAGTGTCATAGTAGTGTGTAAAAGTTTCCAACCACACCTATTATATTCAAGCAAAAGTCTCTATATGCTTTTTCAGTAAGCAAAATGGATTGGATCGATATGACAAGGAGAGACAAGAGAAGCAGTAGAAGAAGGGTTAAGAAAGATGCTGAAAAAATAGGAGATGAAATTATAAATTTGGTAAAATAACATGTTCACAAAGAGATGTCATAGGTTTAGATCCCCTCAACATACAGTAAACCGATTGGTCTAGAGTAGACTGTGAAGCAAAATGTAATCAACAAAAATGTTGGAACAAGTGTAGGATTAAAGAAAATAAGCTTGAAGGTCTCGATGAGGACTCTGTGTGAAAAGGAAACAAAAGAAATAAAAAAAAACACATTGTTAGTTTCTGGAAAATACTAGATTGAACGACCATATATTTAAACTGGCTTAGCAAAATTTGTTTTAGTAGCAAGTAAAGGGCATGTGTGTGGTTTGAAATTAGAAAATAACGACTAGTGACTAGGACAGTTCATCCTGACAGACTGAGTACTAAGGGGGTTATTTACTTCACTACAAGTGCAAACTACAAGTGCAAAGTGCACTTGAAATTGCACTGGAAGTGCACTTGGAAGTGCAGTCACTGTAGATCCGAGGGGGACGTGCAAGGAAAATAAAAAACAGCATTTTAGCTTGCACATGATTGGATGATAACATCAGCAGAGCTTCCCCTCATTTCAGTGCAATTTCAAGTGCACTTGTAGTGCAAAGTGGAGTTGTCTTTCGTAAATATCCCCCTAAGACTACCAAACCCATGAACCCTTTATTCATCTGGTAAGGTGAGAATGTTCCGAACTTGGTGTAAATTAACATTAACCACTTCAGCTCCGGAAGAATTTACCCCCTTTCCTGACCAGAGCACTTATTGCAATTCGCCACTGCGTCGCTTTAACTGACAATTGCACGGTCGTGCGACGTTGCACAAAAAAACAAAATTGACGTCCTTTTTTTCCCGCAAATAGAGCTTTCTTTAGGTGGTATTTGATCGCCTCTGCGGTTTTTATTTTTTCTCAGTTGCTGAAGTGTTTAATGTTAATTTACACCAAGTTCGGAACATTCTCACCTTACCAGAGGAATAAAGGGTTCATGGGTTTTGTAGTCTTAGGGAGTTATTTACGAAAGGCAACTCCACTTTGCACTACAAGTGCAAACTACAAGTGCACTTGAAATTAGGCCGATATACATATAACTTTTGCGCAAAGCAATCAATAATCGCTTATTGTGATTTTTTTACCAAAAATATGTAGAAGAATACGTATCAGCCTAAACTGAGGAAAAAAATATTTTTTTATATATTTTTGGGGGGTATTTATTATAGCAAAAAGTAAACAATAATGCGTTTTTTGACGCTCTTTTTTTGTTTTTAGCGCAAAAAATAAAAAACGCAGAGGTGATAAAATACCACCAAAAGAAAGCTCTATTTTGTGGGAAAAAAAAGGACGTCAATTTTGTTTGGGAGCCACGTTGCACGACCGCGCAATTGTCAGCTAAAATGACGCAGTGCCGAATCGCAAAAAGTGCTCTGGTCAGGAAGGGGGTAAAAGGCTATCACAGCCCAAGTTGGTACAGGACCTGGGGCTCTCTGTGAGAGCTCTGTCTGTGCTGGGTGTGTGCTGTGCAGCATGCTCCCAGTACAAAATCATGTACGTATATATGGATAAAAAATGGGTAGTTCCAATTTATTTATCACATGATATTAGTGGAACAGTAAACAGTAAATAAAATTCACTAAAGTTGTCAGGGCAGTGGTTGTAGCAGTTGAGAAATTCATGAGTAGTTATCTGGATTAATACACAAACAGAAGCTGGTGACACAGGCTCAACCGAAGTGCGAGGTTTAAGCACTAGCCGGTCTTTACCAGAGATCCTGATGGTGGAGATGGGTTTCGATGTGTACTAATGCCAGGTTGAGAGCAAGCTGGGGTAGGTAGTAGATGAAGCAGATAAGAAACAAGCAGAAGCTTAATTGATGAACAAGCCAAAAGGTCAGTAATGAATTGTAGCTGGATGGAATCAGACGGAAGCATAGCCAATGAACAAGCCAAGGATCAGTAATGAATGGTACAATTACTGCAGGTATGCAAATCATATCATTTTTGTGAGTCTGTTGAAATGTTTCTTACCTGGAGATGCTGCCAGTAACCGCACTTCTTACATCAGGCTGAGGATGCTACGCTACTGCCTCTCAACTAGAAAAAAAATTGTCAGTCTGGCTGTGTTTGCTGCTTCAGTTGACAAAATGCATGTACAAACCTGATATTCAGCCCAATGATCCGAAGGTGTGCACACAGCCGGCTGCTAACTGAGAGACAACAGCTTAGCATTGTCAGCTTCAGCCCAGGTTCACACTGACAGCGGGAATGGCATTATGCATATTCAGCTGAACTCACTCAATTTCATTTCTGCATGTCAGTCCTGACTTCGGGGGCGATTTCAGAGACATCTGTGTGGGTTGCTGCACAGATGTCAATGGGAATGGCACCCGAAGTCGCCAAAAGTAGTACAGGAACTACTTTTGTGAATCGGTGAGGCGACCGAATGCGGCGTCGCACCGATGCGGACGGTGCAATTGCCGCTGATTTGGCATGCGATTTGACATGTCAAATCGCATGCCAAATTGTTCCAGACAGAACCAGGGCTAAAACAGAAGGTGCTGTAACTGGCAGGTTACAACTGGAGATAAGAAATATTGCAACATATCAACAAAATGATTTTCTTATAGCGCTGGTTTAGATGGACTAAATGTCAGGTGCATTAAAACAAATTATGTGAAAAGTATAACAGTTCACTTTATTTGTAAAGCAGCCACAGTCGAGTAGAAAAGGCTTTCTTCTGCTAGCAGTTGCAGAGTGGGACTCTTGTTCTCTGTGGGGAAGCAGATGTCTGAAGTGCCCCCTGCTGAGCCAGAACTATCCAATCAGCATGGAGCAAGATATTTTCTGATTGCAAAGCTATAGTAGTGACTCAGTAGGGTGCGTGTTGGACATCTTTTCAATAAGATTACTGCTTTGCACAAAGAAGAAGAGACCTACTCTGCAGCATGCTTGCAGTGTACAAGCTGTGGCTGTTTTAGAAAGACATTGCACACTTTTTGTCTTAATGCACCTAGAAGGTATTTAGCTGATTTACATTGTAAAACTAAAAGATCAGTGGGCTTTAGGCTGGGTTCACACTATTGTGAATTGGATGCAGGGAAATCGCATGTCAGGAGATTGTGACTGGCTCTCCATGGAGCCGGTCCACACATCTCCGGAGCGGCTCCAGTGCAAATTGCACAGGAACCCTGTGCATCTTCTGGTTCATTTCAGGTCCGAATTCAGCCTAAAATTTAGGCTTAAATCATACCAGAAACGGTGAACAGGGACGCACCAGACTCCTGCTGTGAATGCGGTGTGAACCCAGCCTTAAGGAAATTATGGGGTTAATTTACTAAAGGCAAATCCACTTTGCACTGGAAGTGCACTTGGTAGTGTAGTCACTGTAAATCAAAAGGGAAGATCTGAAATGAAGGGAAGCTCTGCTGATTTTATCATCCAATCATGTGCAGGCAAAAATGCTGTTTTTTATTTTCCTTGTATGTCCCCCTCGGATCTACAGCGACTTTACTTCTAAGTGCACTTGTAATGCAAAGTGGATTTGCCTTTAGTAAATAAACCCCTATGTGCAGCGTGCTAGATATACTGAAAAAAAAAGATTTGGGGTTTGCAGACATTTTTATCATCAACTAATTACTGTTATTTCCAGCTGTATAGTTTGGATCTTTGTTCATGTAACAACTAATTATCTACTGCTTATTTTATCCAATCATCAGTGGCCTGTATGCTTTAGAATGAGCTACCTAGTACTAACCATAACCTGCTGAGTTAAAAGTTGTGTTGGTGGAGAGAGGAATTGGAGCAGTGTATAGTTATATAGTTATATGTTTATTTATATATTTTTGTACAGTAAGGGTTAATCCTGAATTATATGTTTTAAATGTTTTTATATTGTCTTACCTGTTTTGTTGCTGTGCCAGTTTGCAATTACTGTTGTAGATTAATATCTGTGATAAGTATCTTTGTTTGTTATTTGGAATGTACTAAGAAATGTACACAGTATAAATGTATGCTGCATACTTTATAGCGTCTTAAAAGAGTTCTATATCCTGCTTAACATAGCACTGAATCTCAAGGTCGCCATATTTCCAAAGGAACAAATATTATTAGAATGTTTTCTAAAGTACAAACAATAGTTCATAGGAACACTGCATTATGTTTATTATATATGTCAGGAATGGTATTTATTTTTATTATCACTTTAGCAGTAACATTAAGATTTTCTTAGAAGCTACATAATCAGTGTTCCACTCAGCAGAAAACATCATAGCATTTTATATAACTGTGGTGCTATCCCCGTATAGGGGCCGCTGGTTCTTCCTTAAAAGTACAGAGGCTGACCACCACTGCAAGCACCCGTCTATTCACACCAGCTCCAATAAACAGTCTAGGTGAGGATTATTGATGTTTTTTTGCTTGGAGAACTTTAAGGCCTGGTTTACACTTTTGCAGTTTGCATATTCCAGATTCATTTTGCAATTTTCAATACACATTTTTGATCCAATGAAGTCTATGGAACCAAAAACCAGAAAAAAAAGTCCCTGGCCCTTTCCATAAAATGCAAAGGGATGTGCACGTGACCCATCGGAAACCATGTTAAATGGACTGTAGTGTGTTTCTACAAAACTGAAAATGCACTAAAAAATGCATAGGTGTGAACCAGGCCTAAAAGGAGAAGGGGGTTTGGGCATGGGATACGCTAAAACCATAAGCACATGGCAATTAGAGGACAATCTTCCCCTTAAGCAGACGTGAATGTTGGACAGTCTAAGGCTCGATTCACATCTATGCATTTTGCTCTTGAGCGTTTTTGCAGTGCTTTTTGCGGTGCTGGCCACGTTTTTGGACGCGCGTTTTTACTGTGATTTTGCCGCGGTTTGCGTTTTTGTATTTTTTTTACATTTTTTTTTTTACACTGTGGTTGCTTAGCAACCAGCTATATACAGTGTAAAAATTTTATTTTTTTAAAAACGCAGTAAATACGCAGTACTTGCGTTTTGGATGCGGGTCCAATGACTTCTATTACATGCAAAACGCTGCATTTTGCATGAAAAAAAGTCCCCGACCCTTTCCAAAAACACAGAGGCACAAAATGCATTGATGGGAAAATGTTCCATAGGAACCCATGTTAAAAAATTTCCCTGCATTTCTGCAAAATGCATCAAAAAACGCGCTAGTGTGAATGGAGCCCAAGGCTGGATTCACACCTATGCATTTTTTGTGCTTTTTGCAGATTTGCACTACAGTCCATTTAACATGGTTTGCTATGGAACACGTTCTGTAGTGCAAATCTGCAAAACGAAAAAAGCACTAAAAATGCATAGGTGTGAATCAGGCCTAAGGTCTCACAGCTAAAGACCATGGGCAAGTCCTTTTGGCATCTGGTTACCTTGCGCCAATGCACAGGGGCGCACGCATTTGTGATGATGCAACATTAAGTACAATTTGGGTATGTTTGGCCCTTTTTGTGGTCAATGGTATATATGTTTTTTTTACTAGATTTTGTATGTCTATGTATTGCTATTTTACAATATGTACAATAAAATATGTGAATTTTCTTTTTAAAAATGTGTTGGTCTAATCTGCCTTCAAAGTCTGACTTAGTGGTTCCCTTTAGGTCTGGTATGGATTTTAAGGGAAACCCTGCGCCCAAATAAAAAAAATGGCGTACCCCCCCAAAAAATTCCATACCAGACCCTTATCTGAGCATGCAACCTGGCAGGCCGCAGGAAAAGAGGGGGGACAAGAGAGCGCCCCCCCTCCTGAACCATACCAGGCCACATGCCCTCAACATGGGGAGGGTGCTTTGGGGTCTGACCCCAAAGCACCTTGTCCCCATGTTAATGGGGACAAGGGCCTCATCCCCGCACCCTTGCCCAGTGGTTGTGGGAGTATGCGGGCGGGGGGCTTATCAGAATCTGGAAGCCCCCTTTAACAAGGGGACCCCGGAACCAGCAAGCATACCAGCAACTGTTTTGTGATGTACTGCCTGCTAAATGTAAATATAACTCCTGCTTAAATTCCAGCTGCAGTCAAAACTTTTTGTTTTAAAGGGAGCAGGAAAGGACACAGACAAAAAATAAAAAAATAAAAAGAGTAACACCTTCTAACAATGTTTTTAATGCTGCCCATGCAATTGTATCCCTTTGACACCCTTGGCTCTATTTTTATGTCACAGGGACAAAAAGTGAGGGATAATCTCTACAATGGGGTCGCAAGAAAAATAGAAAGGAATTTACAGGTGTTAGAGCTGGTTTACACTGAGGCAGCACGACTTGCAGCATGACTGCCTTAGGCGACCGGGATCCAACTTCAGCGGCGACTTGCAAAACAACTTCTGTATAGAAGTCAATGCAAGTCGCCTGAAGTCGGCCCAAAAGTAGTACAGGAACCTTTTTCTAAGTCGGAGCGACTTGAGTCGTTCCTGTTAGAAAGCTTCCATACTACAGAACGGGACGCGACTTGTCAGGCGGTAAAGTCGCCTGATGAGTCGCCCCTGTGTGAACCGGCTCTTATGCTTCAACACTGTATCCAAAGGGAAAAAATAAGAAGTTGGCTTTTGTCCAGCTTTAGGTTTAGCTACAATGTAGACAGCATGTCTTCAAACCAAGACTGAGAACAAGGAAGCTTGAGGGATTACTTTAGATGTGCATTCTGTCCCTATATGTTGCAGCTCCCTGTCACTTGTGTTTCACTTGTGTGACCTCCCCCCTCGCCCCCCATCACATGAGTGCATTTTGAAGTATAAAACACTACCGTGGCACTGAAAAACATACCATTTGGTAGAAATGCTCTTCCTTCCCAGCTCTTGTTTGCAATTATGTTGCATTTAAATTGTGAAATGTTGACACTGGTCTTTGTCACATAGGAGTGACTGGGTCAAGGGAAGCAGGATACCAGAATTTAGACTTGCATAATATCGAACAGGTCCCCTAATATTAAAAACTGGGGGCCAGAGCACTAGCAAGTTGTATTATTTCATGCTCAGGCATCTTGCCTAACAAGGTATGCAAAAAAGCATAGATAGACATCTGTTGGTGGGCAGTAAAAAAGGATTGCAGAACTATTACAACTCTCCCACACATTTGTAAACACTGATATAAAAAGATAAGTGTACTGGAAAATGACATTGTGTATATATATATATATATGTATATATATATATACTGTATATAAGCTTTTCTGTTCTAAACGGCTGTGAAACTTTGCAAACAATTGAAATGCTGTAATGAAAAATTCAAAATAATGAAAATTTAGTTTTTTTGTCACTTTTTTTTTTTTTTATAATACCATTACAGAGTTGATTGAATTCAGTGTTGCCACCAAACATATTTCCTTTGGAACAGCACGTATTCCCCTAATATAAAATAAAATTAAAAAATAAAAAGGATTGAAAGTTAAAGGGTAAATTACACTGAATAATTTATCCTCCATTGATATTTTGGGTCCCTTGATTTGGGTCCCTTGGCAGCTTACTAATGATTTCTCATTTTACAATTACCATTGTTTATATGTGGTCTATAGCTTTTGTTTGACTCTGGGGGTCATTTACTATAACGCTGAGCACTAATTAGCGCTGATTATCACTCGCACTAATAAGCAGAATAAAAAGTATTTACTATAGCACTGGTGAAAAAATACTCCCAAAACCGTATTTACTATCGCTCCCTGAAAATAAATAGTGCCCAAACCCTTACTCTGCTAAAACCTGGAGTAGTGCACATGGAAATAATATTTAGAGCATGATATGATTGCCTAAATTCTGCTGAAATATGCGGCATATTGTTTAACCTCTTCAGCCCCGGAAGAATTTACGCCCTTCCTGACCAGAGCACTTTTTGCGATTCGGCACTGCGTTGCTTTAACTGACAATTGCGCAGTCGTGCGACGTGGCTCCCAAACAATATTGACGTCATTTTTTTCCAGAACTAGAGCTCTTTCTTTTGGTGGCATTTGATCACTTTTTTTTTTTTGGGCTATAAACAAAAAAATTGCGAGAATTTTGAAAAAAAAGAATTTTTTACTTTTTGCTATAATAAATATCCCCAAAAAATATATAAAAAATATATTTTTTTCCTCAGTTTAGGCTGATACGTATTTTTCTACATATTTTTGATCAAATAAAATCGCAATAAGCATTTATTGATTGGTTTGCGCAAAAGTTATAGTGTCTACAAAATAGGGGATAGTTTTATGGCATTTTTATTAGTAATTTTTTGTAATGGCGGCGATCAGCGATTTTTATCATGACTGCGACATTATAGCGGACAGATCGGACAATTTTGGCGCTATTTTGGGACCATTCACATTTATACTGCGATTAAAAATGCATTGATTACTGTGTAAATTTGACTGGCAGTGAAGGGGTTAACCACTATGGGGGTGCTGTAGGGGTTAAGTGTGTCCTAGGGAGTGATTCTAACTGTACGGGGAGGGGCTATGTGTGACATGACAATGATCACCGCTCCTGTTTACAGGGAGCTGTGATCAGTGTCAGTGTCACTAGGCAGAACGGGGAAATGGTTGTTTACATCAGCATTTCCCCATTCTTCCTCTCCGCGGACATCGAGTCCGTAGGATCCGTGATCACACTCACGAAGCTCGCAGAGTGCGCCCGCAAGCCGCTTTCTTAAAGGGCAATGTATAGGTACGTTAATATGTCTGTACGTGCCCTTCTGCTGAAGTATATCGGAGAAAGCCGTTCGGCAAGCGGTTAAAGAATGAACATAAATAATTACTGCTTTATAGTCACCTAAATAAGAAAAAAAATAGCATAACATACAACAGATATGTAACTTAAATGTTCAATACATGTAACTTTACAGAATAGCAGACATTACTCTGTAATACTCATTCATAACTGCATTCGTTAGCAAAAGAAAAAAAACAAACTAGGAATGCTAATATACATCAATAGATGCACACGCAGTAGAGCACATCTCTCATAAAAAAGGTTTTCTTCACATACATGGATGATTGTTGCAGTGCAGTGCTAAACAATACCTTGGTGGAAATTGGCACTTGCAGATCCATAAGAAAGGGCCGATTTCAAATTTACAATCGCATATTTACCGCTAATAGCGCGTTTTTTCATTCGCACGTTTGCCTAGTTGAACTCTTAATTGCCTGAAATGGGTGCTATTACATGTAATAGCATCGAGTACTTCCCAGCGCTATAGTAAATTACCCCTTAGGTGTTCACAGAGCTTCCATCTTTTGATCAAGATAAAAATAACATATGCTTTTACAGATAATATTACTCTTGTACACAACAATTTCATATCTTTGAAACCAATAAGAGCACAATGGTGGCTCAGTGATTAGCACTGTGTTATTTTGACAGCTTCATGCAAATCAGTGTGTATGAATGTTGTAAGTTTCTCAAGCACTGGCATGGATGCCATTTAGGATTTCTGGGTTGCTTTCACAGTACTAAATCCCACCAGTAAATAAATTAGCTGTCAGTATGTTTGTGCATTTTTTCTACAGGACCTCTGGTAAGGGCATTACACATTACACATATTTAGCTGAGAGATGACTGATATAAATGGGACATTGTTGGTTAGTAAATGTACCTTTTGCAATATGTCATAGCTACTGTATAAAAATTAATAATAACACTATTTTGAGCAGTTTTATTTGTTAAAACAAAATATTCATTGACAGCATTTATTTCTAGAAAAGTGAACTTTCTTTTAGTCTATCTTGTCACACTGCCAACACTGTGTGGGTACTAGCTCTTTAGTACATGAATTGTATTGTATTAATTATGTTGTTGCGACAGTGCTGATTTTGTCTCCTCCATGCCTTTGGCAGCAAATAAAAACAGTGATTAGTCAAGTTCATTTTGTCATTAAATACAATCTCCTTTGATTTACATTGTTTTTCCTAGCTGAGCTCTATTACCCGACATTTTTCTCAGTTCCAGTGCAGCTGCACAGTTGTATAAAAATCAGCTATTAAATCTAAGGAGGGAGTTTCCAAACTATATTGAATGACTGTAATCAGCACATTTGAACTGCTGATATTGGGGGTAAAGAGAATAACCTCTTCATTACTTGAATATAGCAAATCTAAATCTAAATTGCATGTGCTTCAGAAATATATATTTAAATAGTGACCATTTGACCTTTAATCTTTGGATAAGCCAAGAATCTCACTTTAAAAGGGAAGGGGGGCACAGAGCAGCCATAATGTAAGTGAATTGCAAGCTGTTGCAGGGAAATATGAAAAGCTGACAAACTGCCTAACAAGAGATAAGGATTAGTTGGGAAGCTGCATTGTTTATGTTCTTATTGCACTTTTAGCTGCTGCCCCATTCTCACAGACATGTTTTTTTAGTTTGTTTGTTTTTTGCTGCAAGGTTTCCCTTAAAGAATGTCTTTCAAGAGCTGGTATTTAAGGTTTTCATTTTCTGGGGTTATATTGCTTTTTATTTTGTGCTTATAGCCACTGAGTTGTTTGCAAGAGAAGAAAAAAGTGCAAGAACAATTTGAACATAAACCACCTCACATGATATCACTTACATTCACTGCACACTTTATCCCCATGGATAAAGAAATTTTGGCATACGCCAATTAGGCCTACTATCCCTAAAACTGTACTGGGAAAATTGACACTGCATTTTGATTCTTGGCCTATCCTTGCTCATTATAATTTTCCTGCTGCTGGCCAACTGTAGACAGTTATTTCATCTGCAGACTCCTCTTGTAATAAAGTCCCAAATCAATTTTGTCCTAGTAAGTTTAGGCCTAGCCTTAGTATTTAAACTTGTCCTGCTGCTAACCAAATTTTTAATTTCTGTGTCATCTGAGGCCTCTTCCTTTTTGTAGCAAAACACCTGCTTGCACTCCTTTATCTCTAATATATTTCAATCAATTTTCCCTATTAAAAATGTCCTGCTGCTGGTAAATTTCACACTAGTATGTATTTTGTGGTCTATTATTTCTAAAAGAGCTTGATAGAAGTTGGCCAACAGCAAGGCAGTTTTGCATCAGGGAAAACGGGGACAGTCACAGCAAAGTTATCACGTACTGGGTTGAAGGCCAAGATGACAAGAGGAATTTCCTTACACCTTTGGTCCAGAAACCCCTGGAATATAGCACAGAGGGTGAGAGGGCACAAAATGGTAGGGGTACCAGATGTCCAGTCCACAGAAGCTCCCTTCGGGAGGCAGGCATGACCATGAGGTGCTCATGGAGACTGTCAGGAACATCCTTGGGAAGAGGAAGATCAGCAGGTAGTTGACACTGGAACACACAGCAGGCTGGAAGTGTGGTTTGGACAGGCTGTGGTCAGTAGCCAAGGAGACAGACAGGCAGGGTAGCAGATACAGTTGTGCTCAAGAGGAAAATCAAAGTTAAACCAGAAGGTCAGCAGAGACAATTCCTGGTCAGGAATTAGCCAAGGTCAAACAAGCAGTGATAAGCAACTAGGTCAAAGCCAATAGTAGGAGGAAAGGGCAGAGACAAAATCATTGGGCAGGCTGGGTCAGCAACCAGAATGCAGATCTCAGGAACGAGTTCAGGGTTCAAGTCAAGGGGTAAAGCAACTTCCTGGCTCAGCTATTTTCCCTAAATAGGTCACCTGGTTCCAAGCCTGGAATTAGGCATGCTTGCCCATGTGTCTGTATGTGTAGATGTCCGCGCAGCCTGCCTGCATGGATTAATGTGCTTAATGTGAATTAGTCTGTTTGCATAAATGTGTGTGCACACACAAGTAACTAGAAATTACGATTGTTTTTCAGCAGTGGAGCACACACATATTGGGGTTTATTTACTAAAACTAGAGAGTGCAAAATCAGTCACAATGCTGCAGAGAAACCAATTAGCTTCCAGGTTTTATTGCTAAAGATTAATTAATAAAAGCTGAGGTTATAAGCTGATTGGTTTCTCTGCAGAAATGTGACTGATATTGCACTCTTTAGCCTTAGTAAATAAACCCCAATGTCTTCCAATTTTATCCTGACAAAACTAGTGGGGAATTTCTATCTGCTGGTCAAAGTGGGTCAATTACCTTTTGATGAAAAAGCATGTGTTACTATTAAAGCTACCTGACAAAACAATGTTCAAACTAAAATGAGTCAAATTATGGTTCTGCTGCTATAGTTAAGCCACATTAATTGTAAAAAAAAAAAAAAAAAAATAGAATACAAAGCCTTTATTGTCCTTGTATTTAATGTAAGTTTGACAAAATCAATTCTACAGCCACATATGCTTTGCCAATTAATGCTGTAACAGAGAATGTCTCTGAAATGGTACTGTTCTGTAACACCATCTACAGCTTTAAGGCAAAATGCAAAAATGTTATTTAAAGGATTTGTGTATTTGTGACCCTCTCCCTGTTGTACGTTATTTTAAATTTTTTTCAGTGGGATTCACTTCTAATGCCACGTACACACGGCCGGAATTTCCGATGGAAACAGTCCGATGGGAGCTTTTCATCCGATTTTCCGACCGTGTGTATGCCCATTGGTCTTTTTCTGTCGGCATTTCCGATGGACTTTAGATTAAGAGCCTGTTCTTAATTTTTGAGACGGAAAAACTTTCTATAGGAAATTCTGAACGTGTGTATGCAATTCCGACACGCAAAATTCTGATGCATGCTCGGAAATAATTTGACACATGCTCGGAAGCATTAAACTTCCCTTTTATAGTGCCGTCGAATGTGTTGTATGTCGCGGTGTTATTGACCGTCGAAAATTGGTGTGACCGTGTGTAGGCAAGACAGTTTGAGCAGAATTCCGTCGGAATTCCGACGGGAAAACCATCAGAGCTTTTTCTGACGAGAATTTTGATCGTGTGTACGCAGCATTAGTTTAGGTTCATCTAACATCAAACATTATTCTCTGCATCCTTGGAGAATCAAACTTTGGCAAACTAGGGATTAGCAGATCTGCCCAGATTCAATTTGCAGAGGGCCCCGCAAATTTGGTAAGAAATTTAGTAAACCCAAATGTTGTTGTGAATCACAAGTCTATGGAGGTGAATTCTGCTGTTAATTTCCGGCCATTTTTTCACTAATAAGTAAACCATGGTCTAAAAGGGTACGAGGAGCTGGGTAATTTTATTCCCTAAATTAACAACTTATATAATTTGGGTATGTTTTTGTTAGAAGTTGACCAGCATCAGGGCAGTATATGAGCACATAGGCAGCAACAAAGTGAGACAAAGCAGATTTTATCTTGCAATCAAAATGACAGTATGTTATCTGAGAGACAATAGCCACAAATATTGTAGAGTGGTTGGAGACTATGTAAAGCAGCTTGGTTGGATAACAAAATAGGAGCGAGAGAGACAAGGCAGGTTGAGATAAAATTTAGAGTCCATTACCCAATAGACAATGGCTATAAATATTGTACATTGGCTGGATAGTATGTAAACAGCTTGTAAACAGCTTGTTTAGGTCACAAAATAAGAGTGTGAAGCAAGACAGACATAAAGTGTTGCTTTTCTCAGAAAAAATTGTCACAAATATTGTGCAGTGGCTGTACGGTATTTAATCGGCTTGCTTAGACCACAATATAAAAGGCAAAGCAGGCTTTATGTTAAAATACAACTTTAAGGGTATTGTCTGAGAGACACTAGCCATACATTTCATAATGTGACTGGACAGCATGTGTCAGAAACCATGAATCAGACTGAGACAGAAGTACAGTTAAATCACACTTGTTTAATAATAATAAAAAAAGATAAACAGAGTAAAAGTAGTCAAAACATAGCCAGAGTTCAGGAACTGGAACGGATAGTTAGACAAGCTAAAATGGCAGGGAGCCAGAGATGATCATAGCAGAACAGCTAACAGGATCTAGAGAAGGAATGTCAGCCAAGCAAGTCTTTAACAGGAACACAGGAGAGCGTCTCTAGAAATGTGACCAAGACGAAGGCAGAGATCATCTGGACTGGACGGCTTAAGTAGGCAGGACTAACGAGCAGGATATAATCAACAAGTAAGCCACTGTGGAAAGATAGGAGGTGGCAATTAGCCGACAGCTGAGCGGCCAGCTTTGAGAAGGAAGGGCTGAGCCCAGCCCTGACACTTGGTTATCCTGAAATTTAAGAGAAAGAGATGAGGTAGGTTTTATCTTGGAGTAGAAATTAAACCATGTTGATGGGGAGAAAATAGCCTCAAATATTGTACAGTGTTTGAACAGTATTTAAGCAGCTTCCTTAGGCCACAATATGAATTAGAGAGTTGAGGAAGGTTTTTCTTGAAATAGAAATGGGAATAAACTATCTGAGAGGCAACAGACACAAATATTGAACATCAGCTGGATAGTTTGTTTAGGCCACAATAGAGGAAGGAAAAACAAGGAAGTTTTTATCTGGAGTACAGCAAACCGTGCTTGGTTTGATTCGCAGGATGTTTGGAGAACCCAGTAAGAAGTCCATGAACACTGAATTTAAATGAGATACACAATTCTTTAAATACCATGCTTGAGGCCTTAAAGCCATATGCGAGTTTACAGAACAGAACAGTGTAGTCATTTAAAAATGGCATTAGAAAAAATCACAAATTACTATTTGATGAAAAAGTATGTGTCTTTACCCATTTTTTTTTATGGATGATATATTAAGGTGATCCATATGGTAAACTCCCCTTCTACTTACCCTCAACTTGCTCTTTTCTTCCCATTTTTTCATACTATTCTACCCTTTCTCTTTAACCACATAGCAACCGCCCCACACACATGTACTGCAGTGGGGGATGCTCTGTCCACGATCACGTACCTAGTACAGGATCTGACACTTCCGGGTCTGGGGCACATGCTCCGCCGATGACCCACTCCCGCTGTGAATGGACACAGCAGGAGCCAATCAGCGGGTCCATCAGGACTCGGTGATCGTTCCAGAGATTAGCAGAACAGGGATCTGTAAACAAGGCAGATCGCCATTCTTTGAGAAGGGAAGGTAGAGATCTTGTGTTTCTGCTAAGCAGGCACATGGATCTCTGCCTTCCCACACTAAATGCACCCCACACAGTTAGCAAGCACTCCCAGGTAACACATGTAACCCTTTTATCACCCCTGATGTTAACCCCTTCCCTGCCAGTGTCATTAGTACAGTGACAGAGCATAGTTTTAGCACTGATCACTGTATTAGTGTCACTGGTTCCCCAAAAAAATTCAAAAGTGTCACTTACTGTAGTGTCTGATTTGTCCACCACAATGTCGCAGTCCCACTGATCTCTGCCATTACCAGTAAAAAAAATTGATAAAAAATATCATAAAAATATCCCATAGTTTGTAGACACTTCCACTTTTGCGCAAACCAATCAATAGACGCTTATTTGAATTTTTTTTTACAAAATAAATGTAGCAGAATACATATTGGCCTAAATTAATAAAACATTTTTTTTTTTGTTGGATATGTTTTACAACAGAACGTAAAAAATATATATATATATATATTTTTCAAAATTGTAAGTCTTTTTTTGTTTATAGCGCAAAAAATGTTATTTGGGTACAGCGTGGCACAACGCAGTGCTGTATCGCAAAAAAATGCCTGGTCAGGAAGGAGGGGTAAACCTTCCGGAGCTGAAGTGGTTAATCTTAGCCTTCTTGCATATTTTACCACCACTTAACATACCTTATGCCACCATCCTTGAGATAATAATTGCAGTTATAGTTGACCCTTAACATTTACTTAAAGGGTGAACAGGACAACATTACATTACTTAGGCTTCTGCCTAATATAAGTATACATTTTGTTTCTGTGTATCTTTTAATGAATAATGCAAAGCCCCTACATGGGGCTGATACGCCTTAGATTTTGATGAATACTAAACAACTTTTCACCTACCTCCGCACTTATAATGTCTGTAAATTTATGTTTCCCAAGTGTGTGTAACATATCATGTTCAGGGCTTAAGAGTGTATAACACACAGACTGCAGCGTTCTGGGATGTGTAACACACAGAGTGAGGGGGTCAGGGGTGTGTCACGCATAGAGTGCAGGGGTCAGGGATGTGTTATGTAAAGAGTGCAAAGGTCAGGATTGTGTGATGCAAGAGTGCAAGCACTAGGCATGTGTAATGCATAATGCAGATGTTAGGGGTACATAATGCACAGAGTGCAGGGGTTAGGAGTCTAACACACAGAGGGCAGGGGCGAGAATATCTAACACAGAGTGCAGCTGTCAACAGTGTGTAAAACATAGATTTAGGGGTGTGTCACACACACATTGTAGGGGTCAACTATGTGTCAGGCACAGAATACACATGCCAGAAGTGTGTAATAGCAATAGTGTAAAATATGTGCAATGCACAACATGCAAGGGTCAGGGATCTCTAATGCACAGAGTAGAGGTCATTGGTACATAACATAGTTCAGGAGTACACTATGCACAGAGTGTAGGAGTCAGAAGTATGTAACACGCAGAGCACAGGGGTTTGGAGTGTATAATACAAGAGAGTGCAGCTGTGTGCGAATGTCAGGGGTGTGAGACATACAGAGTTTATGGGTCAGGGATGTGTCATGCACACCGTGCAGGGGTCAGGAACGTGTAAAGCAAGGGTGAAGGATGTGTAATGCACAGAGTTCAGGAGTCAGTGGTACATAATGCACAGAGTGCAGGGGTGTGTAACACACAGAGCACAGGGGTCAGGGGTGTGTAACGCACAGAGTGCAAGGACCCCCAGAACAATCACCTCCCAAACGTAGTGTACCTGCTGAGAATTTTGTGTCACTTTGAGCACAGTGTCTAAAAAGAGAAAGATTACTTGTTACCGTATGAGTTTACTTTTCATCTTTATGTGTTCTTCATATTTTTAATAAGTAGTAGAAAACTGACAGCTCCATTCTGCCTAGTTATTACAAGGAACACCACATATTGCTTTCTTTCAGTTTAATGTGTGATGCCTCCTTTAATATCCAGCTACAGAAAAATCCATCATAGAGAGGCAGAGTAAAAAAAAAAATCCATGTTTGCTGTATCAATTTATAATTCCTTCCCTGTGTACAGTTTATCTATGCAGCTTGTGGATAAATAACTACCTAATATATTACATTTTTTTTTAAAAAGCACGTTATCACCTGCAAAAAGATTTTGATATTATGCAAATCACTGGCTAATTAAATTTCCCATAGGGCCATCTATCCACCTGCTGCTTGAACATGATTTTTTTCCACCTTTTAAAAATATGCAGTGACAAATGACATATTTTCTTGCAGGCTCTTAATCACACACTACACTGCTTATATATTATTCCTAAGCTTTTGCCTTGATTTATATTAAATTAAAGGCAATGCTTTTCACAGGCTATTTAACTTTTTGATTAGACAGCATTTTTTTTAAGCTTGCCTTCAAGTTCTATCATTTAAAGATTTATTTAGAAAGTATTTCTTTGGTTACCCTGATATAAATACATTTAATACTTTAGATTTTTGCAAGCAACCTACATTTAAAGATAATTTTGCAAGTTAAGCAGTAGAAATCTTATACCTTATTAAACACTTATTAGTGGGCAGAGGTGAGGGTTACTTTGCCTACAACTATGACCATTTAGGATTAGGAAAAATATGACTTGCAGCTGACACGCCAATTTTCATACACAACGTTACTCCAATGCTATACTGTACCCTGCATTTAGGCAGTTGTATTTGGTCCAACATACACTGAAATAACACAGCTAGTTGTGCAGTACATCACTGTATAGCTTCAAACTGTTTCTCTTTTGGACCAAAAAGTCTAGGCAAAATAAGAAAAAAAACAATTCGGGACATATCTTAAATGCACATTTCTCTATACTGTGTCCCTGATTAAAAACACTATAAGAGCAGTAAAATACCTGTTGATCCTGTAAGGTTTGCAGTTAGTTCCCACCTTTCTGTGTACTTTGCTTCTACTGCATTGAAATCCCAAATAGTATTATCAGCCCTGCTAAGTTATGTTAGATTACAGTACACCTCCCCTTCTCATCTGCATAAGGGAAGTTCAGCAGAAAAGAACTGACAAAAGCTGAAGGTTCTCTCTACTGTGTATAGCTGTTGCATATGGCGCAGGCCTACATTTAAATGTCAGTGATAACATGCATGTGAAGTAGTGTCTTTGGGATAAGCCAAAATGGTGCAGGTCTGTAGGCACCTAGTTTATGCATGCATTAAGGTGCTATTCTTAATGAATGGCATTGCAACATGCTGTACAGATTGCTATGTGTTACAGTGCATTGAGGTAATGTGCAGTAAAACATACAGTATCTCAAAAAAGTGAGTACACCCCTCACATTTTTGTAAATATTTTATTAGATCTTTTCATGTGACAACACTGAAGAAATGACACTTTGCTACAATGTAAAGTAGTGAGTGTACAGCTTGTATAACAGTGTAAATTTGCTGTCCCCTCAAAATAACTCAACACACAGCCATTAATGTCTAAACCGCTGGCAACAAAAGTGAGTACACCCTTAAAGCCGCGTACACATGATCAGATTTTCTGACAGGAAATGTGTGATATCTGACCGTTTCGAAAATCCGAATGCGTGTTTCGCTGTATCGCTTCTTCAGGACACACATTGGGGGGGGGGGTATAGGAACAAATCTCACTGATCCGGACGAATGCCACTGCCTGCACAGGATCTTCCCTTGATAGGTGCCGAGGCACCAAGATTACTAGAACCAGCGTCCAAATTGGAAAAATATATTCCCAGGGGAAGATACACAGGCACATGATACAGGTGCTGTCCCCCTGTAGGTTTATGCAGTTGGAGCTGTGAAATGGACGATCTCCTTGCAACTGTAATGCTTTAAATAGGCTGTAATCACTGTCTGGAGTGGATGTGACTATTGATGTCAGTGCAGCCAATACATTTTTCTTAACCATGTTTGGTATATATGTCAAATTTGGACCCTGGTTCTGGTTATCTTGGTGCTGCGGCACCCATCCAGGGAAGGTCCTGTGCAGGCAGTGGCATACGTCTGGATCAGTGAGATTTGTTCTTATACCCCCCAATGTGTGTCCTGAAGAAGCGATCCAACGAAACGCTTTGACGCATAGGGGCTCACGCATGTTCTGATGTCATACTGTTGAAACGTCCTTTTTCTCTCATTGGGTATATTTTACATCCTCCTTTTCTGGCCATTATGTGGCCGCTAGTGGACAATACCTTTTTTACAATTTTATACTGTATATGTTTATATGTCCATGTTTAATAAAATGTAACTTTTTATAAAAATCATATTGTTGTTCCAATCTGCCTCCAAAGTCTGACCTAGAGGGTTTCTTTTTCCTAAGCATTAAAGCAGTGAACTGGTAGGGTGCCCTAAATCTCAGTCTCCCTAAATAAGAGTACCTTAAAGCGGAGCTCCACCCTAAAGTGGAACTTCCGCTTATCGGATTCCTCCCCCCCCTCCGGTGCCACAATTGGCACCTTTCAGGGGGGAGGGGGGTGCAGATACCTGTATAGTACAGGTATCTGCACCCACTTCTGGACGAGATATCCGGAGCTGCCCCGCCCCTATCCGGAGATGCCCCGTTGTGTCTTGGGAAACACAGTTCCCAGGATACAACGGGGACCAATAGAGACGCGCAGCGCGACTTGCGCATGTGCAGTAGGGAACCGGGTAGTGAAGACGTTGCGTCTTCACTTCCTGATTCCCTGACAGAGGATGGCGGCAGAGCAGCCGAGAGACGAGCGGTCGCTCGTCACATTCTGTCGACACCGATGGAACCTGGAACAGGTAAGTGTCCATTTATTAAAAGTCAGCAGCTGCAGTATTTGTAGCTGCTGACTTTTAATATTTTTGGTGCGGGTGGAGCTCCGCTTTAAGAGCTTTTATAGAACCTACCATTGCTGCTTCCAGCCGGGTGGAGGAGTTATATAAATCTAGGCTTAGCCATCATACGGCCATAACCAGATGAGTAACCAGTTGAGTGGCCAAAAAATATTTATATAAATCCAGAAAAGCTAAGCCTCCCTGTTCACAAGGGCGCATCAAGGTAGTTAATTTGTACCTGGGGTTCTTCAATCCCCATAAAAAAGACGAAAAAAGCTGATTTATTCTTGTAAATAAGGATACAGGGAGCCACTGAAGAGAATGTCTAAATTACTACATACATTTTGATATAATTTTCATTTTTAGGAGATTAATACGTCCCAATAAGAACAATGGTAGAGACTTCCATGCTTTCAATTTTGATGTCGCCTAGAACCGGAGACAAATTCAGGGAAATAAATTCAGAAGCTTGGCAGGAAATTACAACTCCTAAATACTTGAAATGCTCTACCCCCTGCAATGGAATATCATCCGAAGCCATGCTAAGGGCTTCCATATCAATTGGGAACAACAAGGACTTAGTCCAATTTACCTTCAACCCTGTAACCATTGAAAAATAATCCAGTTTTTCTAAGGCCCCTTGGAGTGAGGGTCCAGCATCATTAAAAAATAATAAAAGGTCATCTGCATACAAAGCTACCCTCTCCTCCAACCAACCAATCCACGATCCCTTAATATTGGGGGAAGTGTACAAAGCCTCCGCCACCGGCTCCATAGCAATAGCAAAGAGGGTTGTAGAAAGAGGGCAGCCCTGCTGAGTTCCCCTAAATAATGAAAAAGGATATGACAAACCTCCCCCCATTTTTACTGCAGCTGTGGGATTTCTATACAAGACCTGCAACCATTTTATAAATACCATTGGAAAGGCCATTCTGCGGAGTACCTCCCACAGAAAGGGCCACTCCAAGGTATCAAAAGCCATCTCACTATCTAGGGAGGCAATGACCCTAGATCCTATATTAGGATGTGAAGCATAAATTAGTATATAATCTCCTCAAATTCACATCAGTAGTTCTACCAGGCATGAACCCCATCTGATCTGAATCAATATTATTAGGCATCATAGGTTGTAATCGTCGGGAGATGAGCTTGGTCAAAAATGTAAAGTCTACATTCAAAAGAGCAATAGGCCTGTATGAGGCACAAGAGGATCTTTTGGGTGCTTATGAATTAAAACTATATGAGCATGACTCTTGGAGTCCAGCAAAGCTCCCTCCTTCAGACAATCAGAGTAAAGAGAAGCCAATACACTCACTACTTTACATTGTAGCAAAGTGTAATTTCTTTAGTGTTGTCACATTAAAAGATATAAAATATTTACAAAAATGTTTGTCACTTTTGTGAGATACTGTAGGTCTGAATGTTTCAAATAACAAAATTATAGTGACCCCACTTTTCATGCTAAAGTACTATAAACTCCCTTGCATTTACCCTAGATCAGCAGGTGTTATAGTCCAAGAGATTACACCATAGTCAGTGATACTTAGTTAGAGAAGCCTCCCTTCAGATTTACACACTTCTGCATTTGGGCTTATGAAGAACCCAGTACCCCTGGCATGTTGCACGTTGACATCTCCCTGCCACTCAACACCTCCAACAATGCATCCCCCATTCTGAACCTCCGACTGAAACTCCCTTGAACCTTTGACTGATTTCCCTTCACTTCCTGACCCATAGCCAAACAGAAGTGAGAGGAAATCCCTACAAATGAAGGGACTTTCTATTTTTTGTTGGGTGCAGTGTTGCATGACTGAGTAATTGTCATTTACAGTGTGAGAGGACCGGAAGCTTAAAATCGGTCTGGTTAGGAAGGGGTTTAAGTGCACAGTGGTCAAGTGGTTAAGCCATCTATATACAGTTTTGTGTTCCTTTGATTTACACCTTTTCACAAAAAAACACCAAATTTGGGATTTTCTTTTACTTAATCTTGCAATGATAATAGTAAACAGGACAAATAGAGAGGGCGAATCTCCCTAATGGGGGCACAGACAGCAAAGAAACTGTCAGATATTCTACTCGCTCTGCTCTTGATCCAAAACTAAAAAAAGTTTTGCCTTTATTAAAAAAATGTATCCTAAATTTATTTAGAATGGTATAAGATTTTTCAAATAAATAACCTAACTAAGAAAAACACTTTTTTTTTTAAAGCTGTAAAGGGACAAAAAAAAGCAAAAATTCTGCAGAGGTGAAAAATGGGATGCTGGGCCTGGTATCAAACTAAATACTATGATATGGTATGTTTATTCACTAATCAATGTAATCCTGTGGCCAGGTTGTTGATGTTTTTACATGCCCTTTAGACGCCTTTACAAGCCCTAAGGCCTGGTTTACACCTATGCACGTTGCAGTTTGCATATTACAGGTGCATTTTGTGTTTTTTCAATACATATTTTTGATCCATCGAAGTCTATGGAACTCACGGGGGTCCCGACCGGCGCACTCCCGATGGCACGGCAGGCATTAAGGAGAAAAAAGTTCTGGCCCTTTCCATAAAATGAACAGATTTGAACATGACCTATAGGAAACCATGTTAAATGGACTGTAGTGTGTTTCTGCAAAACTGAAAACGCAGTAAAAATCGCATAGGTGTGAACAAGGCCTCAATGACCTCTGTGACTGCATGCACGGTGCAGAAATTAACATTCACATTTCATAGCGGAAGCAACAAGGTTGTTTAAGTCAGCTCTCTCAGCTCACCCTGTTCCCTTTACCAGGGCTCCTGATCTGCATTTTTATTAAAGATTGCAAGACCAAAAGACTGTTATGTCAATGTTGGTAGGGTGATCTGTGCTGCTTCGAGAATGACTTACTGCTAGAAAATAGGATCACTGTCAGATGCACCTAGCCACTCCCTGTCTACAACTTGTTATATAAGCGACTATTTACTCATCAAGCTTGTATGCATGATACTTTTATTACAAAACCACATCTCATAAAGACATGTACTAGCAATTCCTTTGTAACAAAATATCTAATGTTTAGCTTTTTGTTCTATATAGCAACTGCAAGACTAAACCATAAAACTTCACAAGTGCTAAGAATCTCAAATCTGTATTCAACTTAATTGTTTATTAATCAGTTGAATCAATGTTTATTCTATGAAGGGAATACAAGTAGTGCTTCAAATAATGCAACAACATATAACATTCAGTTCTACAGAAAAGGTGTCCATGTGAAAAATAGAACTCAATCTTAATAATGCAACACCAAAAAAAACAAAAACAGTCCATGAGTGCAATACAATCCAGTGAAGGAATGATTCATGCAGAGTGAAAGTAAAGGAATCCGTCACCAGCAACACCCTCCCACTAATGCCGCGTACACATGATCGCACATTCTGACAACAAAATCCATGTTTTTTTTCTGACGGGTGTTGGCTCAAACTTGTCTTGCATACACACGGTCACACAAATCTTGTCGGAAATTCCAAACGTCAAGAATGCAGTGACGTACGACGAGCCGAGAAAATTGAAGTTCAATAGCCAGTGCGTCTCTTCTGCTTGATTCCGAGAATGCGTGGAATTTTGTGCGTCTGAATTGTGTACACACGATCGGAATTTCCGACAACGGATTTTGTTGTCAGAAAATTTGAGATCCAGATCTCAATTTTGTTTGTCGGAAATTCAGATTGAAAATGTCCGATGGAGCCTACACGGTCGGAATTGACTCACAATGATAAATAAAGCAAAACTCCCATAGTGAAGCCTATCATAATATAAAATAATTTATTTTAACAGATGGCTACAATTACCTTCATACAAAACATAAAAAACAGAAAAGATGCAGCGCTAAATGTATATATAAAGCCTGGAATGTGATCCAGGAATGTGACCCAAACTATAACAAGCAAAGCAAAAAGTGCATATACAATCAGTAGGTGAACTGAGAAGAACAATAATATTTAAAAACCTTTCAAAATGGTGACATAACCATGTGTACAGTGCTAATTGCATATATAATCAAGGAGTAATCCTAATGCGGCATACACACGAGCGGACTTTCCCGCGGGAATGTCCACCGGACAATCCGCCCGTGTGTGGGCGCCGGCGGACTTTTTCCCGCCAAAAGTCCGGCGGACTAAGTTTTAAGTTCAAAACTCGTGAAAGTCCGAGCGTGTGTACGCCGCACTACGGTGTATAGGCAGTGAAACCTAATATGATACTCAAACCAAAATATAAAGACCTGAGATGGCCACAACATATTTCATAAATGGTACCATCTATGTGAGGAATAAAGTCCAAAATCGCTCAAACAAAAATAAAGTTCATCATATCATATGCGATCCCTTGAACATGATAACACGATGAAAAATCGCATGGGTAACAGCAATGGAACTGGATGCAAAGCAAGGTGATATTCACACACGACACCCGGGAACGTGTCTCCAACACCAGGGAAAGGGGGTGGGTACTCTTACCTGAAGCTGTGGATCCACAAGCCAGCGGCGGCGAGTCAAACAAGCATGGGCAATGTTGCAAAGTCGCTCTCCAGCTTGAACTCCTTCAAATGGACTAGCATGCATCCACGTACATCAGGCCAGAAGTAGCATGAACATTTGAGTCTCAATGATAATGTTCCTGGTATATGTAGTACTTCAAAGGAACAGCGTACATCATATGGAAGAAAAAGAAGGCCTCCAAATAGTGCGGATCAATCCAATATTAAAAAAATGTATTTAAATGAAAGTACAACCATAGCTTCTGATGCGTACAAAAAGTGATCACAAATAAAAAGCGTGGTGTCGACACTGGTAGGTCATTCGCTGACATGTTTCTTCATCAACAAGACATCTTTTGAGGATGGGCTGAGTGTTTATTCTATGATTGAAAAATAATAGGAAGGAAAGCTAGTCATGTAGCTGTGTAAATAATTTTTAATAGCTAAATGTAAGTTATTTGTTCAGTTATAAAGCTTGCAATTATGCCTTATCAAGCCAAAGAAAAAAACATTACTGCCTACTTTATCTTGTAAAATATTTAATATAGAGACATGAAGAGCTTAGAAATGCAACTTGTACATGCTAGACAAGATTCAGATTGGTAGATAGGTGATTGATAATAATGTAGTAGGATATGCAGTGCCAGCCATTCCAGGAGAACAATCAGCTGGAAAGTTTTTATCTGTTCATAGTTCTTGCAAGCAGCTGGTATTACTGTTCTGACACCACTATCTTTTCGCAAAGACTGCTCATGATACCTCACTACTGACATCTCACCCCTGGAGAATGTGGATTTCTGATAACCATGACAAGAGGGCATCCTGGCGATGTGGATAAAAAAGATTAAAGTGGACCTACCATAAGTTTTTCATGTTACATGCATATGAAGTAATCTTTAATTGTAACACTTACAGACATTTATTACGTCTCACAGAATCCATAGTACTCTTCTCACCAGAAAAACTATGCTATCCCAGAGTCAGTATCTACATCATTACGAAAAGTAATTTGAATGGAACTCAAGAACTTATTTTCAATAATAAAAGGCATAACTTTTAAATACACTGTTGCTTTGTATGGTGACAAGTCAAGTATCAGGGATTTCCTGTTAGCCAGCTGGCTCAGACATCTGCGCTTGCGCATATCTCTGGTCGCATCTCTACACATAGAGTCATAGCTAGGTGCATGCTTGTGTGTAGGAATGTATAGTGTGCATGGATGTGTGTGCCCATACCCACACCCAGTTTTTGTGCCAGATGGCCTACGTAATGGATGCTCTAACTCAATGTCAGTGCAGACTAGTAATTAGCATGTTCCTTACTTCATGACTTGTGTTCTGTATGATTTTGGATCCCGTTCTGTACTATTGCTCAACCCATTTCTGATTTCAGCTCCGTCCCTGACCTTGATACAGCTTCTGATTTAGTACTGCATTGCCTGCTTGTTGCTAACCTCTGATTCTGCTCCACGCCACTGCCAAGTGCCAGCCTGCACTATATCCAGATTCTGCAGTAGACTTCTATGCAGTGCCAGGACAAGGTCATTCAATGCCCAGGGCAAAGATGCCAAACTGCGCCCCCTCCCCCATTCATGATGTGCTTAGCAGATCCTGCACCCAGCAGTCACTGCCACTGTCACTGCTTCTGTCAGCCTTGGAACAGAAGGATGGTGCCCCATCCCTACAGTAAAGCATTGCGCCCAGGGCAGCTGTCCCTCCCGCCCACCACTTGTTCCGGCCCTGCTTCCATGTATGCTCTGCTACCTGCCTGCTAGTGTCATCAGATAACGCTGCCATCCTGAACTCTTGAACAATTCAGAGTTCCCCTTTAACTTCTAATAGTTCTCCTGCTGACTCCTAGCATGACACTCCTGCCTACACATGGGCTAGCACAGAGGTAATAAAATTTAAGAAAGACACCAAACACCAGGAATTATTAATAAAAAAATGTTTTATTATTATCATGGGATATATATGGCCACGGTGTTATCCAGGGGGATTAAATATTCAACATTAAGTCAATATAAATTAATATCAGGCCATTCTGGCCAAAAATTAAAATAAATAAAATGGTGTCCATCCAAAATATTGGACGACTACTCCCCCTTAAGGACAACAACATGACTTCAAACTGGAAAGGGGAAAAAAGGGGGCGGGAGGGTGGGCGTCGCTTGTCCTGTCAGACGGTCTGTGAGAATTCTGTGTTCCAATTCTTTAAATAACCTTCCTCAGCGCGGGCTTTGCTACCCCCCGAATTAACCAATCCTCAGCTAGCATCACCGCACCAATCACATCACTGTTGCTGCCCTTGGTAACGGCAGAAAATAGTAGCAACCTGTAAAATATATAAAGGGGAGGGGAAAACAGACAGCACACCCCTCTGAGCCATCCCATGTGGGCCCCTGCATACTGCTCTGACCCTTCATGGGCTAGCACAGAGGTAATAAAATTTAAGGAAGAAACCAAACACCAGGAATTATTAATTACATTTTTTTTTATTATTATCATGGGATATATATGGCCACGTTGTTATCCAGGGGGATTAAATATTCAACATTAAGTCAATATAAATTAATATCAGGCCATTCTGGCAAAAAATTTAAATAAATCAAATGGTGTCAATCCAAAATATTGGACGACTACTCCCCACCGGCTGAGGCCAACCGGGCAACCGAGGGCCGAGGCCCCCCCCCCCAACACGTGGCAGATTCTATCAAATTTTGCAAGCCCATGTTAAATATATTCAATCCAACCTCCGATAAGTGGACCATATCCTCTCGGAACAGGCCGGGAATAAAACCTTCCAATTCTACATGACGGAAGGATGTATCCCCAGATGACACAAGGAAATTATGTATCGTCCTATTGAGACGCCTTCTGATTCTGTCAACATAAAACAAACCTCCAAAAGGAGACCATAATAGTCGAGGAATCATTTCAGAAAAAGCTAATGTGACTGAAGGAAACATTAACTTAACGGTATTGAGATCCTTCTTAATTTCACATAATAGCTCCCAAGTACCCACCTTACCCACATCATTAGCCCCCAAATGTAGAACCAAAACCCGAGGAGGCGGCCATGATTCTGCTAGATGGACTAGATGAGGTAATAAATTACGCCAACGTAAGCCCCTAATACCAGACCATAAAACTTTAAAGGAACCTGGATCTAGTCCCAAGCTGGCGGAATAGGTCCTAGCAACTGCCTGTTTGGCCGCCCAAAAAATATAAGAGTGGCCAACAATCCAAATGACCGATTTACTGGAATCTGTAAGAGAAAGTTAAAGCGTTAGCATATCAGGACGAACATATATCTTATACCTATTGCTAGCCCAACGGCCTACTTTTTTAAGTCCATCAGCAGAAAAGCCTAAAGCGTCGGCTGTCGTGGCTGCCCCAATACGGAAAGAATGAGAAGAAAAACTAAATTTAGATAAATTCAGCCGTTTCAGACAAGCAGCCAAGACAGCCGAAAACTGATACCTGGACAAGGAGGACCGGTCCTGGTGGATGAAAAAGGAGTCTGTAACGACAGGCCTCAAAGCCATGTAATTGGAAACCAATAAAACCGGGCAGATTGATGGGTTACCCGATTTGGATAAGGAAATCCAATGCCCCACACCAGACGGTGCGGACTTAGAACGACATAGAAAAAGGTTAACAGATTTTGCGTCCAATATGACGTGACCCCAGAGAAGGAAGGCCGATGAAGCCCTATTAGGGGCAGTAAACTCGCCCAGCCTCAGGGCTCCGAAGAAAGCCACCGAAAATGCAGCTTAAAACAAAGCCGACTCATAATCTGAAACGCAAACCTCACTCAAAACCTGAATGAGGTCCACAAGTAAGGAAACCGAAATAGGACGCCTGGTATCACTAGAAGGCCTAGCCTTTCTAAAATCTTTAAGAACCTGATTTACTTGCAAGAAAGATGTTAATGCTGAAGCACCTGCGAATTTGAGAAAGAAAGAGACACCGGCTAGAATTCTGCTAATAGATGCCGGGCTCAGGTTGGCCTGCATCAAATATGATACGAATGACAACGCAACATAAGAGGAGACCTCTAAGGTATCTAAGCCGTAGAGTTGACAAAAGGACAGCCATTTTGACCAGGAAAGGCGATAATCTACCCAAGTTTTTAACGATACCGAGTTCTTGAGGTTCCTGAGCATCAGCTCCATATTAAGCCCCAGAGGAAAACTGGGCAAGGGGTACCTACAAGATCCGCCGCTGGCGCCAACTCCCGAAACTTCTTGAACTGTGAACGAGACAAAGCGTCGGCAATATTATTCTTACAGCCAGCAATATGTTCTGCTTTCAACCAAATGTTAAAACGCATACAATGTAAGACTAAGAAACGTAACAATTTAATTACCTGGTCTGATTTGGAAGATAAGGAATTAACTGCATGCATAACACCCTTGTTATCTGTCCGAACCAATACCCTCCGGTTAGCAAATTGCTCTTCCCAAACTACCAACAAAACTATGACAGGGAATAGTTCCAGGAGGACCAAATTCTGTAGAATATCCTTCTGCAACCACTCCCGATGCCATACCTCGGAACACCAATGTCCGTTCAAAAAGGCAACGAAACACACAGATCCGGCCGCATCTGTAAAGAAATTAAGCTGATCATTTGAAGCAAAATCTTGCTGCCAAATCGTCGACCCGTTGAATTTGCTTAATAAGGCATCCCAAACCTTGAGATCCTCTTTGATATTCCTAGACATTCGAACATGGCAATATGGGTTAGATAAACCACCTATTGCCAATGAAAACCTACGGGAAAAAAACCCGAGCCATAGGAATGACCCTTGCCGCAAAGGCAAATAGGTCAAGTAAAGACTGAGCTTCCTTCAAAAGAACTTTCTTCTTCCCAAGAAACAACGAGATCAATGATCTCATCTTATCAAGCTTTAAAGGAGGTAACCTAAATTCCATTAGTACAGAATCTATGGTGATTCCCAAAAATTCTATAGTAGTGGAAGGAAAAACAGTTTTTTTCCCGGGCAAGGGGAACCCCAAAAGTTGCACACACATTGAAAAATAATTCTAAGGATCGTAAACAAGATGCCGAATCAGGAGGACCAACAAATAAAAAATCATCTAAATAATGGAGAAAGCCCCCACATGGAACAGTGTCAGACAAAACCCAATGCAGAAAAGTGGAGAAAGCTTCAAAATAAAAACAAGATAAGGAAAACCCCATAGGCATACACTTGTCGAAAAAATATTGTCCTTCAAAATGAAAGCCAAGCGAGTTGAAGCCTTGAGGATGGACTGGCAGCAACCGGAAGGCTGACTTAATATCTGCCTTGGCTAGGAGAGATCCTTGTCCAAACTTCCTCAGAATAAACAAGGCCTCATCGAATGAGGAATAGCTAACCGGGGCATTAATACCTATAACCTCCTCATTTAGGGAAGCCCCCGGTGGATAAGAGAGATGGTGGATCATTCGGAAGGAACCAACCTCCTTCTTGGGTACTAAACCTATAGGAGAAAGCCGAAAATTGGGAAAGGGAGGAGCAGGAAATGGGCCTGCAATCCTCCCTTCAGCCAATTCAAACGCAATCTTGGCCTGAACCACTGATGGTTGCAGGTAGATGGACCTCAAATTGTCCACTAACCTACAACCCATACCTTTAAAATGCGGAACCAAAAAACCCTCCTTAAATCCTTCAATTAGGTCGGTATAGCGCTCTAACCATGGAATCATTTTTAGTAGATTCACTGGGGTCAATGCCCTTCCCAGAACTGTGCCCGGGCATAGATTGTAAACTTGCTGCTGCGGCCTTACGGCAGCATCTATTCGCTGCATGTGTACCCGAGCAGTATGAGCATTTATGCTTGTAATTACAGTTGCTAGGGAACTTGCACTGCCCTTCATTAAAGGAAAAACAGAATCCTTTACGAAAAGTATGCCCACTAGGGGTAGGTCGGGGTACAAATTGTGGTTTTGGTGGAAGCATGAGATTCAGCCATAACCCCACATCCTTAGACCCCCAATGCAATGAGGGGTGGACTGCCAATTTCTGACGAAAGTTCTCGTCATATGTATACCAGGCAGAACCACTGAAGTGACGAAAGGCCTTGGCAATAATATCTAGATGTTGGAACAAGCCCGAGCACTTGGTAGGAAAACGCTCACCCATAACCGCAGCATAGATACAGAATGCTTGCAACCAATTTTGAAACGTTTTAGGGATAGCCCTACGTCTATCCTCCTCCCCTGACTGTTTATCAACTTTGGACAAAAATTCCTTGGAAGCCGGCATAAGTGACAAAATGTCAATAAATTCCCCTCTCCAAATTTTTTCTTTCACAGATTTTGGCAGGTGAAAACCCAATGGGGAAAGCTCGCACGGCAAAGGCTCTCTAAATGATGCTTCGCCAACCGTAGCCGCCGAGGGCCTAATGGGCAACAAGGGGTTAAAACATAAAGGACTCACGAATTGTGACCGCTCTGCTATACCACAGTCCTCCTTAGGAGACTCACCCAAATTTTGCCACACTGCACCAGCATCATCCATAATATTGGGAAACTGCATGTAATTCCCACAAGCACCACTAGAGTGTGCCCCTGTATTACCATTATCATTGTGTTGTAAAACATATGCACCAGATAACTGTGCTCCCCTGACATTACCAGCGCCACTTGTGTGCGCTCCTGTGTTTTTAACATTGACATTCCTGTGAGGTGGTTGACACACATTCCCAGCACCAGTGACCTGTGCCCCTTGTTCTCTATTAAACACTGCACCAGAAGACTGTGCCCCTTTAAATTGATGTAATACATTATACAGGGAATTAACCAACAAAGACACCTCAGACACAGGAGAATGTACATCATGCTCACCACTGTGAAAAACGGCCTGCTCACTCTCTTCCACCTGAAGCTGAGTAGCGCTGCTCCCTCCCAGCAGAGGAGCCCCTTGTGACACATTTTCTTTATCTCTCTCCTCAATATGGTGAGGAGAAGCCCCTGCTCTGGTCTTCTTCTTCCTCCGACTGGGCTGCTGGCGAGTCCCGCCCCCGGCTGAGGCGGACTGTCCGTCAATCATGGCGACAGGTGGGGACGTCCCCACAGGCGGAGCCGCGGTCTGTTCCTCCTCCAGGCAGCGCAATAGCCATTCCTCACCGCCGCTCGTTTCTGCCTTCTCAAGCAAGCGGCATAGCAGCGCCTCACGAGCTCCTGGCGAACGGCGCTTCATGCTGAGAGAGCTGTAGTTCCTTTCCGTCGCTTGTCCTGTCAGACGGTCTGTGAGAATTCTGTATTCCAATTCTTTAAATAACCTTCCTCAGCGCGGGCTTTGCTACCGCCCAAATTAACCAATCCTCAGCTAGCATCACCGCACCAATCACATCACTGTTGCTGCCCTTGGTAACGGCAGAAAATAGCAGCAACCTGTAAAATATATAAAGGGGAGGGGAAAACAGACAGCACACCCCTCTGAGCCATCCCATGTGGGCCCCTGCATACTGCTCTGACCCTTCATTCATTATCATATATTACTCATTGCATGCCATTATCATTTTGTGATTTGGATCACACCAGCGCATTTGAGCATCACTGGAACTTATTGATGTGAACCCTGTACATTGATTGATTGAAATGATTGAAATGTTTTTAACTAGGGCTGTGCACTACAACATTTAGGGAGTTTTGTATATTTAGCATTTGTCTGCTCTTTGTAATTTTGTACTATTTGAATTGTTAATAAAATGTATTTTGGTTTCCAAATGTGTGTTATAGTATGTGGTACATTAACTACTACTAAGGTATGGCGCGTGTTTGAAATTAGTACTTTGATACTTCACAAAGTATTAATTTATCATCATCACAAATGGTTTCTTTTTCTGCCCTCCTCAATCGACAATTCACAGAACCTCACAACCAATAGCTAGCAGTACTTTGAGAAGTAACAACTTGTGTGAATTGATTTTTACTTACAAAATAGTGCAAATATGAATCGCTTACAATATATGCAGTACATTTAGCTTGTCTGGGCAATAAAAGCTTTAGTCAGTTTAAAATTTCCTTTGTGATCATAAAACAATAAAACATATGGTAATGGAAGTACATGCTTTATTCTCTAGTGAATTGGCCCTATAATCTTTCATTTTAACTTCAAAGAACAGAAGTTTGAGCATTACTAATTTCAAACAAATTTAAGTGCAGTGTGAATGTATGAAATGACAACTACCCATGACTCTTAGCAAAATTAATTATTAAACTTACATTTTTTATTCTTTTTTACCTGATTTTCCTCTGGCTGTACTCAAATGGTAATGCCTTAGTTTATATCTATTTTAGTCTAGATAATATTTATGCAATAGCATGCAATGGCTTATTGATAGCCAGTTTGCATAATATTGTCTCATATAAATTCCAAGGTGTGTTGTGTAACCTAAATACATCTCAACCTGACAACTTCTAATGGCATATGATATTTGCAAAGAAACATTAATCATGATTTCTGTGTTGGCTGCCCTACATTTTCGTTTTCCTGATTGAGCAAAGGAAAGTGTGACTGCAACATTAAATCATTTCACTACCTCGTAAGATATATATTTATATCCTGTACCCAAGCCCCAAGATGTAGTGCTTACCCCCAAAGGAGTTGCTGATGCTTGGGTTAGTGTGTTGGTTATCCTTGGGGCCCAAAGTTCTCGGGCACTCGCTCCGATTTGAGTGGAATCCACTATACTAGGCATATGTACCCAAGCTGTGTCCTAAAAATAGGTAATGTTGTCCCTTTAAGAAGTGGGCAGGAAGTTGTAGCCAGCGTCCTCTCACCACCAAATATTCTGCCAGCACTCCACTTCCCACTCTCTGTCTGGAACTGGTGACATCGGCTGCAACTCAGGACTCGGCAATGATGATTTTCTATGGAATGGATGATGTCAGCGATGACTCAGGATCTGACAATGATGATCAGCTGTGACCTCTAGTTAGATGTGGCAGCAGAGTTTCTCTCTTTCTCTAGTGACCTCACCCCAGCTCCCCACGCCCCAGGTTTCCTTCCCTTTTGTCAGGGCTGGGCTCAGCCCTCCCTTCTCAGAGCTCAGGCTTCTCAGCTGTCGGTTAATTTCCAACACTCTTCATTCCACAGTGACTCACCTGATGATCATATCAGGCCCGTCAATCAGCCTGCTGGCTATTTAAGCTGCTTGCATCAGATCTCCTGTGTCTTCGCCTTGGTCAACATAGGCAGATACTTTTTTCTGTGTTTTCCTGTTAAAGACTTTTGCCTGGCTGACTTCCCTTCTGGTTCCTGATCCTGTTTGCTGCCTCTGACTACGCTGATCTCTGGATTCCTGTCTAACTGGCTTGTTCTGACTACATGCTCTTGTTACCAAACCCTGGCTATGTTTTGACTATGTTTGTACCATTTTAACATTTTATTAAAGTAAAGTGCACTTCTCTCCCAGTCTGATTCATGGTTCCTGACATAAGGCGAAGGCCAAGAATTCAGAAGATGCAGGCAATCCACTTGTTGGTAGCATTTTTTCCAGATTGGATGAGCAGGATCGCCGCATGGATCAGTTTGCCATATCGTTATGGACGCTCCTGATGTGCACTGCTCACCTCCCACTGTGGCTGCTCCGGTACAACCTGTGTTGCAGGCCATCCCTGCTGCTGTTCTGTGCAGGCACCCACATTGAGTATTACCTCTACAAGAGGTATGTCTGGTTCCGCTCCACTTCCCCAGCGATTCGGAAGCATTCCAGTTCAATGCAGAGGGTTTCTCAACCAGGTTGAGATATACTTTGAGATGCTGCCCCAGGCGTTTCCCATGGACAGAAGCAAAGTAGGCTTTGTGATATCTTTGCTTTCTGAGAGAGCCTTGGCCTGGGAAAACCCTCTATGGAAGACGCAAAAACCTGTCATCCTGAGTTACCCAGAGTTTGTGGCTTCCTTTAAAATGGTATTTGATGTTCCCGCACGCTCCACTTCTGCTGCCAAAAGCCTTATGTCCATCAAACAGGGTACGATAACTGTTGCCGATTACGCCATTGACTTCCAAACTCTGTCAGCAAAGGTTTCTTGGAACAATGAGGCCCTCATGGCTGCTTTTTCTCATGGTCTCTCAGATAACATCAAAGATTAGATAGCAATCCGAAACATACCCACTGAGCTGGAGAAGTTGATCGCGTTTGTCATTCTTTTTGACTCCAGACTCCAGAGACCTTTCTTTAGGGAACGCTGCGGAAGCCTCCTGTACGTTTGGCTCCGAGCTTTGTAGTCCCACCCTTGCCTACCTCACCTCCCATACCTCCTGGCACCGAGTCTGCCAGTGAGGTTCAGTCCACCTGCTCTCATTTATCCATCAGAATGCATGTGCCTCCACTGTGGGGACACTCATATTTTAGTGTTAGGACCACAGATACCAGGGTGCCATGACGAGGCTCTGTGGCTTACGCATGTGTTTGCAAATGCGTGCGGACTAAACCCCTGTTAGACAGGTTAATTTGGTTGTCTGCGAGCTGGTTGGTAAGTAGGCTCTGTTTTTTTCCTGGGCATTCCCCAGGCTTTGTTGTTACCTGTTTTAGCCTTCCAATGCCCCTTACTGCGATAGCCAGCTATAGATGAGGGCAGTGGGAAGTTTTTTCCTTGTCACGTTGGTGTTTGTATTTTTCCAGCTGCGCACCAACACCTTTGCAGCCATTGTGCTACTTGCTGGGTGTTTGAAGTGCTCCTGTATCTTTAAGAAGGGGTGGGCTCTCCTTCAGTCCATCTGCCCTCATTTATCCATCAGAATGCATGTGCCTCCACTGTGGGGACACTCATTTTAGTGTTAGGACTACAGATACCAGGGTGTCGTGACGAGGCTCTTTGGCTTACGCATGCATTTGCAAATGCGTGTGGACTAAACCCCTGTTTTTAAACGCATACTGTTAGACAGGTTAATTCAGTTGTCTGTGAGCTAGTTGGTAAGTAGGCTTGGGTTTTTTCCTGGGCATTCCCCAGGCTTTGTTGTTAGAGTGAGGTAGAACCCATGCAGTTGGGCTTCACACGTCTCACTGCAGATAAGAGGGCCTTTAGGAGGAGGGAGAGATTGTGCCTTTATTGTGGCCAGGTAGGTCACTTTTTAAGTCTTGTCCTACCCTTCAGGGAAACGCTTGCACCTGAGGTCCTGTAGGGGACAGACCTTAGGTGGCGTTGTTATGCCCCCAGTTATCCAGAAGGATAAGCCCCGGGTTTCGGTTAGCCTTCCTTGGTCTGAGTCATCCATCAAGATATAGGCTCTAATCGACTTTGGGGCTGCAGGCCTGTTCATAGATGGTGCCTTTGTGTCTATGCACTTGATTCCGCTGCAGCTTCGTGCAACTCCACTTGCCATTGAGCCTATTGATGGGAGACATCTACAGCCTGCCCATGTGACTCATGAGACTGTTCCGTTGACCATGGCCATAGGAGCTCTTCACCACAAGATAATCCAATTCGAAATAATTTCCTCACCTAATTTTCCAGTGCTTATTGGTTACCCTTTGTCACAGAGGCACAGCCCCTCTTTTGATTTGCTTTGTGCTGAGGTTTTTCCCTGGTCACCACAATGCAGTAATACATGTTTTCAGAAAGTGGCTAAGGTCTTGTGCACCTCTTCACTCTCCTCCCTGCCGGAGGAGTACTGCAATTTTAGTGATGTCTTTGATAAAAAGGTCAAACTGGTAGTTGCCACACCGGTCGTATGTATGCGCAATTGACCTTCAACCTGGTGCCATACCACCTCGCGGCCGCGTTTACCCTTTGCCTGTCTCAGAGGACAAAGCCATGGAGGAGTATTTTGCTGACGCACTTTCTCGTGGATTCATCTGCAAATCCTCGTCTCCTGCTGGTGCTGGTTTCTTCTTTGTGAAGAAGAAGAGTGGTGAACTGAGAACTAGTATTGATTATATTATATTGATTTCACGATTAAGAATGCTTACCCATTATTTGACCGCCTCAAGGCAGCAATGGTTTTCACAAAGCTTGATTTAAGAGGGGCATACAATCTCGTGAGGATCAAGGAGGGTGACGATTGGAAAACTGCGTTTAATACCAGAACAGGCCATTACGAGTACCTGGTAATGCCGTTTGGCCTTTGCAAAGCTCCAGCAGTTTTTCAGTAATTTATCAACGATGTCCTCCAAGATTTGTTGCAGCTATGTGTGGTGGTTTATCTTGACGATATCCTTATATTTTCCAATTCCCTAGAGAGCCACCACACAGATGTCTTTCATGTGCTTCAGAGGCTGAGAGAAAATAACCTGTATGGTAAATTGGAGAAGTGCAAGTTCCATTGTGAACAGATTAAATTCCTGAGTGATGTAATTTCCACTGCTGGTTTTTCGATGGACCCAGATAAACTTTCGTCAGTCCTACAGTGGCCCCGACCCGTGGGTTTAAGTCCATTGCAATTTTTTCTTGTCTTTGCCAAATATTATCGGAATTTATTCGTAACTTCTCGTCTCTGGTCAAACACCTGACTGATATGACCAGAAAGGACGGTTGCCTTTGTTTATGCTCCTGTGTTGGCACATCCTGAACCTACGTTACCCTTTATCCTTGAGGTTGATGCATCTGAGACTGGAGTTGGCACCCTTCTGTCTCAACGTCCTACCTCTGAGAGCACTATGCATCCTTGTGGTTACTTTTCCAAGAAATTGTCACCTGCAGAGTACAATTATGAGATTGGGGACAGAGAGTTGTTAGCGATCATTTTAGCTCTTTAAGAAAGGAGGCATCTCCCCGAAGGTACCACTGTGCCGGTTCTCATTCTGACTGACCATAAGAATCTCACATTCTTGTCTGAGGCTAAATGCCTCTCTCCCAGAAGGGAGCGATGGGCTCTTTTATTGTCAAGCTTCAATTATATAGTCTCATTCTTGCCCGGTACTAAAAATTTAAGGGCTTATGCATTCCTGGACAGTTTTCCTCCGCTTCCAAGATAGAGTCGGTTCCTGTTCCTGTGATACCTCCCGGTCATATTCTGTCTACGGTTCATATTAGTCTCATTTCCCCTTTGGATGACAGAATTCTTGCCACTCAGATCCATTCTCCTCCTGAGAAACCTTGTGACAGCTATTTTGTTCCTGACAGTCTTCATACCGCTGTGCTCCAGACTTACCATTCTCCCAAGGCTGCTGGCCAACCAGGGAAGAATCAACTCATTTGGGCTATTTTACAACTATTCTGGTGGCCTAGTCTCCGCGCTGATGTAGCCGCCTTCATAGCTGCCTGTTCCGTGTGTGCTATGAGTAAGACACCACGACACCTTCAAGTGGGCTTCCTACAACCCATACCCAATGGAGAGAGGCCTTGGACTCACTTGTCTTTGGATTTTATTGTGAAGTTACCCAACTCCCAGGGCAACATAGTTATCCTTATGGTGGTTGACCGGTTCTTGAAAATGTCACATTGCATTCCACTTAAGAAGTTGCCCACATCCAAAGAACTGGCATCCATTTTTGCTCGGGAGATCTTTCGATTACATGGGCTACCCAAGGTTATCGTCTTGGACAGGGGTAGCCAGTTTGTAGCCAGATTTTGGGGAGCCTTTTGTTCACCATTTGGAATTCAGCTTTCTTTCGGTTCTGCATATCACCAGTAGTCTAATGGGGTCGCAGAACGAGCCAACCAGTCCTTGGAGCAGTTTCTACGTTGCTAAATTTCTAAACACCATAATAACCGGTCAGACCTCTTACCTTGGGCGGAGATTGCACACAATAGTGCCATTAATACCGCTTCCCGATTGTCTTCATGTATGGCAAATTATGGGTTCCAACCATCCATGTTGCCTGACTCATTTGTTCCTCAGAGCATTACTGCATTAGAGGAGCATCTACGTGGTCTTTGTTCCACTTGGGTACAGGTCCAAGAGTCCTTGCAACGTGCCAGTGATAAGTACAGACTCCATGCTGATCGCAGACACATACCTGCGCCTTCCTACCAAGTTGGGGAGAGGGTCTGGCTGTCATCTCGCAACCTCCAACTCTGTGTTCCCTCACTGAAATTTGCACCATGGTTTATTGGGCCTTTGTGTACTCTCCACAGGATTAACTCAGTGGCTTACGCTTTAGACCCTCCTTCTAATATGCGCATCTCTAATGTATTCCATGTCTCCTCCCTTCTCAGAGCTCAGCTTATTGCCAACACTCTTCATTCCACAGTGACTCATCTGATGATCATATCCTGCTCGTCAATCAGCCTGCTGGCTATTTAAGCTGCTTGCATCAGATCTCCTGTGCCTTCACCTTGATCAACATATCTGGATACTCTTTTCCGTGTTTTCCTGTTAAATACTTTTGCCTGGCTGACTACCTTTCTGGTTCCTGATCCTTTTTGCTGCCTCTGACTACGCTGATCTCTGGATTCCTGTTTTACTGGCTTGTTCTGGCTACCTGCTCTGGTTACCGAACCATGGCTATGTTTTGACTACGTTTGCACTGTTTGTACCATTTTACCATTTTATTAAAGTGTGATTTTTTTTACTTCACTTCTGTCTCAGTCTGATTCATGGTTCCTGACACCTTTCCTTTCCTGTTGCAGCTCTCCAGTGTACTGGGACTTGAATTTAACTCAAATCCTTGTCTTAATAGGAAACTGTATCCTGGTGACTACATTTCCCATAGTCCCAGGTAGGCCCAGCAGTCCTCTTTTCTCACAGCAGCCAATCATAATGTCCCCTGCAACCTGGGTGGGCTCTCCTCTAGCTCAAAGTGGCTGCAGCACAGCCTTACAAGTATCACTTTTCAATTCTATCTCCTTTTTTTCTTACTGGCAGCTGAGAAGAGGGTGTATGTGGCATTTTCAGGATATATATATATATATATATATATATATATATATATATATATATATATATATTGTGGGGGTTAGCTTAATGGGGATAACCTTCCCTGGGAAAAAGGGTAGACCAAACGGCAGGTTTTCTTAAAATTTTACTTATAGCCAGTTTTATTTTTAAAAGGTTGCATGGAAATCAAACAAAAAATAAATAAAAATAAATCCTCACCATGCAGGCACTAACTAAACAGTTCCTGATCTTACCTTTTGGGTGAAGGGCTTCTCCCAGTCACCCACAAAACAAAGACAATGCAAACCTTTTTACTGTCTCTCACAAAGCAGATAGCACATCAATAGCTCTCTCTCAGATATGGCTTCCTGAGTCCCAGGCCAAGAGCAATTCTTTGATCCAGTCCTGCTTTATTTATACCACCTGTTGGTGGACACAAGTGGACCACAAAATCTGGTTTGGAACCAACCCTGCCAAGGTGGCTGGTAAAACCCGGACCAGATTCCACCTTATTTCTCTGTAAATGAATGCATTTGAGGTGAAGCATAACATCAAACAACCCCACCTTTCATAATGTCACATACCTCCCCCTCTGCTCAAGCCACTGAGGCTGAGTAACTGTCCCAACCAGACAATGGACACAGGAAAGGGCATCTGTGTTATTCTGGAGTTTCCCATCTCTATGCTCCACTGTGAACTTAAACACTTGAAGGGCAAGGAACCACCTTATCACCCAACTGTTCTTCTACTTGTTATCACATATCCATTTAAGAGGGGCATGATCAGTGACTAGTTTGAATGGTCTCCCCAACAGGTAATATTTCAGGGCAGCTAAGGCCCATTTTTGATAGCTAAACATTTCTTCTCAACAATGGCATAGTTTTTCTTATGTCTGTTAAGCTTTCTGCTCAGGCAGATCACTGGGTGCTCCTCCCCGCCTCTGATTTGGGACAGTACAGCACCCAGTCCCACATCAGAGGCGTCTGTCTGTACCACAGACTCCTTTGTGAAATCAAGGATCACAAGCACAGGTTGTGCATAAAGGGCCTGCTTCAACATTTGAAATGCCTTCTCTGCCTCAGAATTCCCCTTTAATGACTGACCCTCTACCCTTCGTCAGATCTGTCAGTGGGGCTGTAATGGTGGCAAAATTGGATATAAAACGCCTGTAGAACCCTGTGATCCCAAGAAATGCACGCACTTGCTTTTTATTTATAGGTTGGGGGAACTTTTGAACCACCTCAATCTTGTTGATCTGAGCCTTGATCAGCCCTCGACCAATAATGTAGCCAGGGTATTTGGCCTTCTCCAAACCTAAGGCACACTTTTTGGGGTTGGCAGTGAGTCCTGCTTTCCTAAGCAAATCTACTACTGCTTGCACCCGGGGCAAATGAGATTCCCAATCTGGGCTGTGTATGAGGATATCGTCCAAAAAGGCGGCTGTGTATTGACGATGTGGTCTCAATGTCTTGTCCATCATTCTCTGGAATGAGGCAGGAGCACCATGCAAACCAAAAGGCATCCGCTTATACTGAAATGCCCCCTCGGGGGGTAGAAAAGGCCATCTTCTCTCTTGTAGATTCTGTTATCTGCCAATAACCTTTATATTTACCCCGATTATAAACCCTTCTCTTGGCCTCCTGGGCTTGCTCCATATGTTCCTGTGTCAATCCTACCTTGCATTAGTGAGATATGCTCGATGACACTTCTATAAGGCATGGTCTCTCCCTTCCACATTTCTTTTGCAACATCTAACAATCCCCTGGGATGTCTACCATACAGTAGTTCAAATAGGGAATAACCTGTAGAGGCCGGAGGTACCTCTCAAATAGCAAACATGAGGTACGGCAGCAAAAATTCCAGATTTCTCCCATCTTTGTCCACCACCTTTAACATGATTTTGAGCGTCTTGTTAAATCTCTCCAAAAGACTATCAGTTTGGGGGTGGTACACAGAGGTATGGAGATGGGAGATTTTGAACAACTTGTACAATTCTTTAGTGACTCTGGACACTAATGGTATGCATTGATCCGTTAATATCTCTTTTGGAATACCCACACAACTAAATACCTGGACAAGCTCTTTGGCAATAGTCTTAGCTGAGGTATTACACAAGTGAATGGCTTCAGGAAACCGTGTCACATAGTCCAGTATTATCAGTATGTGCTGATGGCCCCGGGCAGACTTTACTACTGGTCCCACCAAACCAATGCCAATTCTTTAAAAAGACAATTATCGGTAACGTTACCAGTGGATTGCAAAAATGGGGTGATGGTGCACAATACTGACACTCTGGGCATGACTCACAACATTCTTTGACATCTGCATGTAACCCATGCCAAAAGAAGCCCTGGGTTATTCTCTCCTTAGTTTTCTCCATACCCATGTGTCCACCCATTATATGACCATGGCCTAAATCTGATACCATCGGACGATAGGGTTCGGAATCACTAGTTGTTCTACCTCCTCTCCTTGTTTTACCACTTGATACAGCAAGATATTTTTAAGAGCCATGTAGGGAAACTACACCCCTACATTAGGTTCAACAGATTCACTATCAATCATGTTTACATTTTCTCTGGCTCTATTGAGTGTGAACAGCCTGAACGTTTGACCATTTGTTCGGCCCCCCGAACTGACCACAATGCTTTGCAGCACTGAACAGTGCATTGCAAGCCCTGATTGGCTGCAGCAGTGAAAGGTTCAGCCAATCAGGGCACAGAGCACTGTCAGAGTCATGATTGGACACTGTCACCATGACTTTATCCAATCATGGCTCATTCCTGCCCCACAGTATAAAAGTTCAGTGTGATTTTGGCATGGAGAGAGATAGAACAGGGCTCTGTTCAGTGCTATTAGTTGTTAGTGTGCTATACTGTGCTATTTTGCTTCAATTGTCAGTGTAGAATATTAGTTTAGTGTCAGTCTACAGATAGTGTGAGTGTAGTGAGGAGGACCATCATTCAGCTTTGCATAGTGTGCAGCTAGAGTAGGGACAGCACAAATGGTCTCACTACACTACATTGAAACTGTGTCATTCATACATACATTAGTGTAGAGTAGGGACAGCTCAGATAGTTTCAGTGTACTGTAGTGAGACCGTGTCAGTAATCTTTACATTAGTGTATAGAGTAGGGACAGTTCAGATAGTGTCAGTGTAGGGACGGTTGAACACCGTCTATTTGATTGCGTTACTGACAATTTAACGCCATTTACTTCTGTGTGTGTTACTGCCATTTTAAACGCCATATCGTTTTGTGTGTGTTACTGCTAGTTTAACACCATATAGTTCTGTGTGCGTTATTACCAGTTTAACACCATATAGTTTTGTGAGTTACTGCCAGTTTAATGCTATTTTCTTCTATGTGCGTTACTGTCAGTTTAACGCCATATAGTTCTTCTTTACATTAGTGTATAGCTAGAGTAGGGACAGTTCAGATAGTGTCAGTGTAGTCTATTTGATTGTGTTACTGCCAGTTTAACGCAATTTGATTGTGTTACTGCCAGTTTAACGCCATTTATTTCTGTGTGCATTACTGCCAGTTTAACGCCATATAGTTCTGTGTGCGTTACTGCCAGTTTAACGCCATATAGTTTTGTGCGTTACTGCCAGTTTAATCCCATTTACTTTTGTGTGCGTTACTACCAGTTTAACGCCATATAGTTCTGTACATTTGGCACATTATATTGCAGTATATTATAGTGTATCCGTGGAGTGTGTCTGTGTAGTGTGAGTACTCAAATTAAAGGGCACCAAACACCTCTTTACATTGAATAGAAAAGGAGCTGCGCCAATAAAAACAATTTGTACAAATAAATAAAAACAAAAATAAAAGATAACAATAGGTAATAATGAGGAAGCTAAATGTCCCCAGTGTTAAGGACCTTAACCACATCTAGGAACCCTTGATGGCACCAGAAGGTAGCAGTCCCTGTCAGCACAGTACACAATCCCTACAACAGTCTTATGAACAAAATAAGTTGTTTAAAATGTCCAAATAATAATCATAGAAATCTTCAGGTTAAAGCAGTAGTAAAGGGAGGTGATCCTGACATCCAGATGTGAATTGGGAGAAAACACCTTGGTGACTTGTAACACAAGCAGTGATGAACACAGTGCCCGACACCCTCAAACACTAGCTGCTTACCAGAAAGCAGAGGTAAATAGGCTCTGCTACAACACAAAAGGCACACAGCTGCGACTCTTCCTGGTTCCACTGATATCCACGTCATACAGTACTCTCCTCTGCTGCCAGGTCCAGCAATGTCACCTTCGTACTTATTGTACTAGATATTATAATTATCTGTCTGGTAAGCAGCTAGTGTTTGAGGGTGTCGGGCACTGTGTTCATCACTGCTTGTGTTACAAGTCACCAAGGTGTTTTCTCCCAATTCACATCTGGATGTCAGGATCACCTCCCTTTACTACTGCTTCAACCTGAAGATTTCTATGATTATTATTTGGACATTTTAAACAACTCATTTTTTTTCATAAGACTGTTGTAGGGATTGTTTACTGTGCTGGCAGGGACTGCTACCTTCTGGTGCCATCAAGGGTTCCTAGATGTGGTTAAGGTCCTTATCACTGGGGACATTCTATGTTGTGGGGCACATTTAGCCTCCTCATTATTACCTATTGTTATCTTTTATTTTTATTTATTTGTACAAATTGTTTTTATTGGCGCAGCTCCTTTTCTATTCCATGTATTTTTGTGTGTGTATCCCACATTGAGCAGCAGCCTGCCCCCACCATACATTACCCATAGCGCGTTTTTTTCTTTTATATACCTCTTTACATTGATTAAAGTGCATCTACGTACAGATTTCAACTTCTTCTCTACATTTGCTTATAAGCACCGCCCCTTCCCTCCCAATAATGTCTGGGAGGACAACAAGGAGAGGCAGACGTTCCCTTGGCACTGTAAGGGGGCCAGCAACAAATGTGTCCACAGGCAAAGGTGGACATGGTGGTCAGTCCTCAGGCAGGGCATCATTTCCCGTGTTTAGTGAGTTTGCCCATGCTATCCAGCCACAGCATGCAGAGGAAGTGTTGGACTGGCTTACTAAACCTTCCTCATCCTCCTCATCCTCTGCCACGCAAGCAGAGACAAGTGTGCAGTCCCCTGCAGTTGCCAGAGTGGATAAACCTGCCTCCTTGTCCACATCTATTCCTGCCATAGCCCCAACATCAGCCATTGAGGAGTCATCTAAGTTATTTGACCACAGCATCAGCCACTTTCTCCTTGATGATGCCTAGCCATTACTGGATTCAGATGTTGGTTTTGAGGTTGAGAATAACAGAAGCATGAGCCTAAAGGGAGGGAGGAACACTGGTAGACAAATTGGCATTCATGTTCCCCAAGCCACAGCTTATTGCCAAGTTGTCTCCAGTGGTAATGATGAAGATGGAGGAGATGATTATGATGATAAGGTCACTGATGCGACTTGGGTGCCATATAGAGCAGAGAAGGAAACTGAAGGTGAGGCGGCACAACCCCAAGGAGGCCAACATCAAGAAAGAGTAGAGAGCAGCCCTATTCCATCACATTCTGCAGCTGTTATCTCCCAGCCCACTCCCCAAAGCTCAGCTGTCTGGGCCCTTTTAGCACATCTTCTATACAAAGTAAAAGTGACTCCAGAATGTATCCAAAAAATCTCTCATCCTGTTCCCAGTGCACTACATTGTGGCTTCATCATACACACTGGCAAAATAAATGCAGCTTGCAGGGAAAATTTCTTTTTTTTGGCTTTATAAATGCAATTATTAATATTATTGGTGTATATAACGTATAATATCTAGTAGCAGCCAGCACAACACTAAGACAAGTGTAAATCAAGGAATAAGTAAAAAGTGAAATTATTTGCAGTGCTCAAAACATGGAAATACATATGTATACAAACTAATTTATGCTGTGCAATGACCACAAAAACTAATTATAATGAAAACGAGATGTGAAATTCACACCTAAACTAAAGTCCATGTGCCATCATACAAAAGTTGTTTTAAAACATAGCAGTCTTTAAATAAACAGTGAAAACAAATTGTGTAAATAGAAGTGGGATTCCACGTGACATCAATGTTGAGGTGAGGACACAGACAATAGATTCACCACCAGTTAGTGAGGAGGCTTACCGGAGTAAGAGGATTCGAATTGGCATATGCTCAGTGAGTCAACAAGGCTTATGGTGCAACCACAAAAATATGGGACCTCCACGTCTGAGTTCCAGATCAAGTTGTAAGGCAATCCAAATGTTCAAGAGATATCACCAAGAAGCGGTCTTCAGAAGCAGCCAACTTGTCAGACCAAATCCTCTCAAGTGTTCCAAATAGCATGACCAAAAAAGAAAATACTCCACATAGTGTGAATCCATATAAACTTAAAATTTCTTAAAAGAAAATTGGAAACACTCACATTTAGAAAGTGGTTCAAGCACTTAAAATTGAAGTTTGTGGGTAACGCAATGAAATCAGCATGGCTCGTTCCGAAGCATTTCATCTAAAGAGATGACATCTTTAAAAATGATTTAAAAATTTATTTTTTCACAAACTTTTTTTATTGATACGTGTCCCTCAGGGCAGGACCCGGACCCCTATAACCATTGTATGCCCAATTGCATGCATACAAGCCTTCAAAAATGGGCACTTTTGATTTTTGACTTTCGGGTCCCTTTGATTTTAATGGGGTTTGTTATTCAGGTCCAAACTTTCGCTGTGTTCGAAAGTTCTGGTGCGAACCAAACAGAGGTCCATTCGGCCCATCCCTAGTTCCGTACAAAAATCATCTTTCCTGACTTCTAAGTGAGGCACCACATTCTGTCCACTTTCACTATTAGAGTCAGGGATAATTTCTTGTTCATTAACCTCAATCTGGGGCTTGGATCCCAGCTCCTCCTGCTCCCCAGTCATTACAGAAAAGGGAAAAGGATCTACCCCTCCATTGGAGTGTTTCCTCAGCAGGGGGAGCTCTGTCCTCCTGACTCCTTTTGTTTTCCCATAAAAAATCTCTCCCCACTTGGGCTTCATGAAGTATTGAGGGTACCACCCCCACGGAATGTGTCACCATGCCCCATGGGGTATCAAACTCAACCACAGCAGTCTGGAAGTCCCATGTGTCATCATGTATACAAATCACCCAAAAAGATCTAGGGTGTAACTTTGCAGGATTTAGTAGTAGTAACTGGCTTTTCATCAACTTAAATCATACACATTTGTTTTTCCTTGCTTCCCTGACATGATGCAGTGCATGCCACCTGTGCAAAAAGACATGCATTTTTTTAAATAAGCCTTATCACATTGCATTGGTTCATCATTTAGGGAACAATTAGCGGCAATATGGCCTGACACATGGCAGCAATGACATTTAATGTGTTCTGTAACCAGTCCTCTAAATAGCCTCAGAGACCTTGCTGACCTATTTGGCCAGTCTCCAGGTCCTGAGCCCATAGTCTCATTATCTGTGGCAACAGTCTTGTAATTTTTCCCCACACCCTTGAACCCTGGAACAGTCTTACCGGCTCTTTCGGGCGGGTTTTCACCCCTAGAGACATTGGAGTGGGACACGGATGGCTTCAACAAGTTATCAGCAGCAGAATATCTCTCCACCAGGTCCACCAGCTGGTTTGCAGTCTTAGGCTCCCAATGGCTGACCCACTTCCTCAAAGTGGCAGGGAGCGGACGTAAATAACGATCCATGACCACACGCTCCACAATCGTAGGTACTGACAAAGTCTCTGGCTGAAGCCACTTCTTGGTAAGGTGTTTTAAGTCAAACATTTGGGAGCGGGGTGGTTTGTCAATACTGTAGGACCAACGATGCACCCACTGATCCCGAACTGCAACAGTGACGCCCAGGCTTGCAAATATCTCCACCTGCAGCGACTCATAATCCTGGGTAGCATCTGGTTCCAGGTCAAAATAGGCCTTTTGAGGTTCTCCTGTCAGAAAGGGTGCTAGCAGTCCTGCCCATTTCTCTTTTGGCCATCCTTCTCAAACAAGGACTCTTTCAAAAGTCGCTAGGTAAGCTTCCACATCAACTGCAGGTGTCATCTTCTGCAGGTAATAGCTGGCATGCATCCTTTTCTGTTCCACTGGCAAAGGACCTGCGGACCCCTTCTTTAATTCCACCAGAGCCTCCACAAACTGGCGATTCGCCTCCTGTCACGCTGCAGTGGCTTCTGCAACTTGGCAGTTGGTTTCTTGCTGCTGGCGATTGGTTTCCCTCTCTCCCTCCCTCTCTTTCTCTCTCTCATGGCTTCTTGAGTCCAAGGCCAAGAGCAATTCTTTGCTCCGATCCAGCTTTACTTATACCATCTGTTGGTGGACACAAGTGGACCGCAAAATCTGGTCTGGAACCAATCCTGCCAAGGTGGCTGGTACAACCCGGACCGGATTCCACCTTAGTTCTCTGTAAATGAACGCATGTGAGATGAAACCTAATGTCCATCAATCACCTCGCCTTTTATAATGTCCCAATATATAGTATATATATATATATATATATATATATATATATATATATATATATATATATATATATATATATATATATATATATATATATATATATATACACATACAATATATATATATATATACACACACACAATATTACCAGAAATATTGGGATGCCTGCCTTTACACGCACATGAACTTTAATGGAAATCCAGTCTTAGTCCGTAGGGTTCAATATTGAGTTAATCAACCCTTTGCAGCTATAACAGCTTCAACTCTTCTAGGAAGGCTGTCCACAAGGTTTAAGAGTGTGTCTATGGGAATGTTTGACCATTCTTCCAGAAGCGCATTTGTAAGGTCAGGCACTGATGTTGGATGAGAAGGCCTGGTTTGCACCCTTAAAATCACTCTGCAAGGCAATGTCATAGTGTGCTAGTGTGCATCGCATACTAGCACATTATGAGAGACCTACCTTAAGGCTGGGTTCACACTATTGTGAATTGAATATGTGTTTCCCTGCATCCAAGTGCATTACAGGAGAGTGTGACTGGCTCTAAAATGGAGCTGGTTCACACATCACTGGGGTGGCCACGGAGCACACAGCAGAAGGGTCCTGTGCATCTTTGAAACTGTTTCAGGTCCGAATTCCGCCAAAAATTCTGACCTAATTGAGACCTGAAACAGTGAATGGGGATGCACCAGACCCCCTGCTGTGCCTCGTGCCCGCCATAGTGTGAACCCAGCCTCAAACAAAGTCCTCCCGTCATCTCAAGCCAGTCTTCCTTATGGGTCCATGAGCTCCGGCCATCTGACTGGAGTCACTCTTTACTGCACAGACTTCTGGAGGAATGGCACGGTGTGCCAATCCTTCAGAGTGCATGTGACAGTGAAGTCACTGGCTGTTGCTACGTTGAATATCTTCTTAATGGTGTACATTTAGGAGATATTCGTTTTACCTACAGTTAAGCATTATTATAAGCATTCCTGTAGGTAAATGTACCAAAAATGGCTTTACTACAACATTAAGGTGGTCCGGCAAGGTACATGTACTTACAAATCTGTAAACACAATTTCCACGTGATACTTTCACATTAGCCTTCTTTTAAACACTAATTTTTCTACAGAAAGGTAAGCCACAGAAGAAAACCAGATGCTTAAGAATAGTCCTAATATGGTATTGTAAAGGGTGTATATGCATGTCTAAAAAGCACATTGAAATTTCATGAAAAGGTGTGAACAGGTCTTAATCATTCTAATAATTTGCACTAAAAGTTATGCTCATCAGTCAGTTTAGTAGCAGAGGTAAGGTTCATTACAAGGAAGAGTTTTATGTACAGTCAACACACTACACCAGGTGTATTTTTCCTGTATATTGGTTAGAACTTCCTACCAGCCTTCATAGATTCCGGCACTGTAAAGTACATTAATTCCAGTAAAGCCCATTTTCTAAAGTTAAATATATTTTGCCTGCATATTTCATCTTAGCAATAATTTTCATAGTAAAAGCATTCACAGCAGTAATAAAATCATATTTCTTGATTCAAATTACTTCCAGCATGTTTTACATGACAAAAATCAGAGCTCTCTCATTTAACTGGTTATACGTGCCTCACATTATGGAGTTAGTTTTATTTCCAGACACATCTGCATAGAGAAGCATTTTCCAAAGTTTTTATTAGTAAAAGCACCTGTTGCTATACAAATTAACTTTAAGTCTCCTCTTCCAACATCTGTTATTTCATGCTTCAGTTACCCCAAATGCACTCAATTCTATGAAAATGCCTATATTTTCTTCCCAAGATAACATCCAAGAAGCTTACTAATTTGCATTATAAGGTGCATGGAATCTTTAAACTAAGTTATTTTAAGGCTTCCATTTGTTTTTTTTTCGCTATACGCTTTAAGAATTACAGAGAGTGCATACTAACTTGTGCTTGTTCGCACTTGCCCATGTACCTACAGTTTATTAAAAGCTTCAATACACACACACTACAGCTAGTAAAATTAGGTAAAGGCACTGTATATATTATTTTAGACAAGCGCTGGTAAAGGTAATTAGGTAAAGTCACTGTATATATTATTTTAGACAAGCGCTGGTTTGGTGACTTCGCTCCACTGCTCCAACACATTCTAACCTTGGAAGCCAGCCAAACTTTGGCCCTCATCACCTCCCACTTAATAGCAAATTCAATAAGGTAAGTCTGCACACTGCCCTCCTCCCTACAGCCCCTCCCTACAGCTCTTTTATTGTAATAATTGGCCTCTGACCAATAGGTATACTTAGGGCTGATCCTAGGGTCACAGACGCCTGGGTGCATTTCTGGGGCCCCCACGTGGGCGTGGTCATCTTACCAACTCCTCCCCTTTACAAATGTTACTATGGTAATGACTCAAACACAGAGATGGTCCCCTAAGAAGTCTTCGTTACCCTGGGATCCTCCCATGATCTTTTAACAATAAAGAAAATACAGGAAGCGTGTACACTAATGAGACCTGGAGGGGAGTCTGATGCACACAGAGAGGGCTTATGTTAGAGAGTCTGTTAGAAAGAGCCCCCAGACATAGTACAGGAGATGGTCAGAGACTGTAGACATGATACAAGATATGGTCAGAGACTGCAATAATAGTACAGGAGATGGTCAGAGACTGCAGACATAATACAAGAGATGGTCAGAGACTGCAGACATAATACAAGAGATGGTCAGAGACTGCAGACATAATACAGGAAATGGTCAGAGACAGCAGACATAATACAAGAGATGGTCAGAGACTGCAGACATAATAAAGGAGATGGTCAGAGACTGCAGACATAATACAGGAGATGGTCAGAGACTGCAGACATGTTACAGGAGATGGTCAGAGACTGCAGACATGTTACATGAGATGGTCAGAGACTGCAGACATGTTACAAGAGATGGTCAGAGACTGCAGACATAATACAGGAGATGGTCAGAGACTGCAGACATAATACAGGAGATGGTCAGAGACTGCAGACATACTACAGGAGATGGCCAGAGACTGCAGACATAATACAAGAGATGGCCAGAGACTGCAGACATGTTACAAGAGATGGTCAGAGACTGCAGTTCCTATGGAAGTTAGTTGATAATGGCCGATCGGCCCTCTCACCTGACCCAGCGATACAGCAAAAACGGTTCCTCTGATCAGGAGTCAGCTCACTCTGAATTGCCCGTGGCGACAGCGCTGGGTAGAGCCCAGATCTGTATTCTGACAATGATTCCTTTGTCTGCCAGGTATGGCTCTCGGCTGTGTGGCTTTCCCTCTGGTGGCGCAGGGCAGTGGGGTCCTCTCTCTGATGGTGTTTCCTCAGCACTCTTCTCTCCCTCTGGAGTCCTGGGTGTACTTTCCTGAAAGCTTTCCCAGGCTCCTGGCTCTCTCTCTCCCATTCAGCAAACTGTTTGGGCTGCAGTTTCCATGTTACAGTGGAGCTGCCAGTCCTCAGGACTACATGTCCCACAATCCTCTTCTTGGCTCCTTTTTCTTTCCCTGGCCGATATGAAGGTGGGGAAAGAAACATAGTGCACCGCTCACTAGTACAGCAACGCGTGCGAGGAGGAGAGGGAGAGGGGAAATAAGAGCCCACGGCTGCAGTGGCGTCACTAGGGTTGGTGTCACCCGGTGCGGTAAAACATGGTATCACTCCCCCTCCACCAACTATAGTCTCCGCTCAGTACAGACCCCCCTCCACTAAGTATAGACCCCCGTTCATCAGTGCAGATCCCCACTAAGTAAAAACCCCTCCTTCAGTACAGACCACCCATCAGCATAGAACCCCCAGGACAAAACACCCCCCCCTCTATCAGTATAGACCCCCTCAGGACAAACCAACCACTCCTCCATTAGTACAGACCTCCCTCAGGACAAACCACCCCCCCTCTATTAGTACAGGACCACCCCCTCTATTAGTACAGACCCCCCTGAACAAACCACCCCCTCCATTAGTACAGACCCCCTCAGAACAAACCACCCCTTACATTGGTACAGAACCACCCCCCCTCCATTAGTACAGACCCCCCAAAACAAACCACCCCCCTCCATTAGTACAGACCACCCCGGACAAACCACGCCCTCCATTAGTACAGACCCCCCAGGACAAACCCCCCCCTCCATTAGTACAGAACCCCCGGACAAACCACCCCCCCCCTCCATTAGTACAGACCCCCCAGGACAAACCACCCCCTACATTAGTATAGACTCCCCCAGGACAAACCACCCCCCTACATTAGTATAGACTCCCCCAGGACAAACTACCCCCTTACATTAGTACAGACCCCGGGAACCCCCCCCCCTCCAATAGTACAGATCCCCCCAGGACAAACCACCCCCCCTACCTTAGTATAGACCCCCAGGACAAACCACCCCCCCTACCTTAGTATAGACCCCCAGGACAAACCACCCCCCTCCATTAGTATAGACCCCCCCCAGGACAAACCCCCCCTCCATTAGTATAGACCCCAGGACAAACCCCCTCTCCATTAGTATAGACTCCCCCAGGACAAACCCCCCTCCTTATTAGTATAGACCCTCCAGGACAAACCCCCCTCTCCATTAGTATAGACCCCCCAGGACAAACCCCCCTCTCCATTAATATAGACCCCCCCAGGACAAACCTCCCTCTACATTAGTATAGACCCCTGACAAACCACCCCCCCTACATTAGTATAGACCCCCCAGGACAAACCCCCCCTCCATTAGTATTGACCCCCAACAAACCACCCCCCCTCCATTAAGCTAATTAAAAAACACCCGGGTGGCAGCTGGAGAGGAGAGGACAGTATGCAGCCGCAGAACAGAGCGTGTCAGGCTTGGGCAGCAGGCGGGAGTTACACACAGGAGGAGGAGTGTGTACACGTCGGGCACGGACCGCCCCCCCCCCCCAAGGAAGGTCACTGCGCAGCTGGTCTCTCTGCACACAGAGACACAGCCACTCCGATCTCTGGATGTTTCCGCTCTCCTCCTCTGACAGGAGGAGAGAGGGGGGATGGGCTTTGGCAAGAAACACAGCGGCAGCGCCCGCGGTGACCGGCGGAGAGAGCCGCCTACGGACAAGGAGAGAGGAGGAGGGAGGGGAGCTCTCTGATGCTTCAGCGCCCCCACCTATGTGGCACCCGGGTGCACTGCACCCCGTGCACCCCGCCCAGGATTGGCCCTGGGTATACTTGGCATGCAGGAGAGAGTAGGACAAGCTCTAGTTGTACTTGAAATGTTGAGATTTGCACATACCTTCAATTTCCTGTATCTCTGCTTAACCAGTCTATTTGCACCTGCAGTTTCACCTAAGGTAATCTCTGCATATGCCTTGTTATCCACATATGCTCAGTTTTAATATCCTAGGTGCCTAAAAGGTTTATTTAAACACCCCAAAATTCCTAATCAGGTTTTCTATCTTTGAGAATAAATAAGCCATTGAAAGATTCAGCTTAGGAGACGTGTCTGCCTTTTTGATAGAGGACATAGAGTATATGGCCTATGTATAAGTATATGGCCTATATATCCTATGAACACAAGTGCTTCCTGAAGTAAATATGGTTAAAGCCCAGATCCAGACAAAAATTATTTTTATGCCTCTACTATCCCCCCACCACCCTCTAACACATCCCGCCTGGTGTAAAGTTTTCCTTACCTGGTAAAGACAGATATATTCATCTCCATCCAAGTCCTTTGCTGATGCTGTCTCCTCCTGTGGGTACTACTAACCCAGTGTTGCTTGTTAACCCTTGCCATGTGGTCCATTTCAAACCAAACAGTCTGGTATTAGCTCTATTTGGGAACCTAAGAGGAAAACTTTGCTGCACAGCCACTGGGTATTGTCCACATCATACAAGCAGTGATGTGGACACCCAGAAGAAGAACCCCTCCAGAAAGTACAACAAGGGGAAGAACCCAATGCTGGATGATCATATGACCACAGTGTGAGGCAAGTAAAGATTTTTTTTTTTTTTTTTAAACCCAGCGATAACATAGGAGAGGGTGTCCAGAGATGAAACAATAACAAGAGGTGTGTGTTACTTGTAGGATCACCACGTGAAACTAAAGAGAAAAAATCATGAAAAAGAAAACTACATTTATATACAGTTTGATACTCTTTTAGGGGTGAGTCAAAGATACTAGTTTGACAATTAGCATATTAAATATAACAGTTATATTTAGCTATTAAATTTACAGAACTAGCAATGAGAGACTATGATATCAAGCTGATTTAAGACATCTTAAAAACATAAATGTGTATGGACACTCAGCAGCAGTGTTCCATGGCCCAATGCACACAAGCATTCTTGTATGTGTCCAGAGTACAGCACAATGTGCCATGTCAGACGGAACATCGGCAGCAGTGTTGGTGCTTGCTGACACTCTACCTTTCATTACTGTCAATAGCTCACCAGACATGCCCTCAACTGGGAGAGCATTACAATACACTCCAGCACATATCATTTTTACACATTTTTGTAACGTTGAATGTACTGAAATGAAAGTAAAAGTCAATCTTCTTTGAAAAGAAAAGATTACCAATAAAGCTGCTTACACAAGCCATTTTTTAGATTTAATATTATGAAAAATAACCTTTTTAATTTAGTCTCTAGCCAACAATTTTCTAAATAACTTTAAATTAACTTCTTGCACCGATGGCAACAGATTATTTTTTTTTTTCAGTTTGCATACAGAATACTGCAAGAAATCTAATTGTCTGCTTCTGTGATTGCATACACCTTTTTTAGGATACATCTGCACAATGTTTGAAGTAACATTTTAGATAAAAGTAGATGTAGGTCATAACTGAGTGGCATTTAGTTTGCTAAATCTCTCTGTATTTTTTAAAGAATTGCATTTTTTTTTATATAAAACACTTGTTTTCTTTCTTGTTTTAAGTGCTGCTGAACCCCCACAGGCTGGGAAAACAGCAGTGCACTCTCTACAGGTCATACATCTTCTCTGATTTAGGATTGGTAGAGTCTACCTGTGCTTTGAATGCATCACTCCAGCAGCCATGCTTTGCTTTATTATTAGTGAGAGGGCAAGAGCCAGCCAAAGCTCTTCCTGAGCCCTTCCTGCACAGTAACCATTTTGCAGCTCTGGTTCATACACCCCTGTGGCAGAAAAAAAATATTCAAAGTGTACTTGTCTGCATATTTATCTTACAAAACCATTTGCAAGCTCACCCAGATGCCTGAATTCTTGTAACCTGTTACATGGGGTGCTTTATTATAAAAAACAAAATAGCAACTCAATCTGAGATGTTGTCACGTATTCCCACCCTTCCAACCTTCTGTGGCTTCCTATTGTTCTGTGAGACAATGGAAAGAATTGATAGACCAATAAGGAGGCGTAAGATGCTATTCGCATTATTTATAAGTTTAAAATACTGTGGATATAGACTAGTGTGAATCTGGTTATGGATCAAAGCTGGATATGGATAAACATTTGTCTGGTTCAGCAGGCAACGGACTAATTTTGATGTACAAATGGGCACCCTGGTTGTACAGAAATTTACCTACCGATCAACATCTGTACAACCAGCCTGTCCATTTTTTTTCCCAGTTGCTCGATGCCACCGGCTAGAGATGGTAGCACTGAGCATTGTATTCTCATGGAAGGGAAAGCCCTCCACCTTCAGAAAACAGTAACACAGTGGAATATTCTCCCATCCGCATCAAATGTGTGGCTGGGAGAATCAGGTCATTTTTTTTTTTCGTTCCACCTGCTAGCAAAACTAAAACAAAATGCTAACTGTATGGGCTCCTTTCTACAGATAGTTTTTAGTAGATCACTTGTGCTACTAGAATTACTAACAATTATTGCTATGAGCAGGGCTTTTTTCTCAAAAAATAGGTGCAGGAACTCACCCCTTTTCTCCGCCCCTACCTCCGAGCTTTGTTCCTTGGTTCCACCCCCTACCCACCTCCCAGTATTGCTCTTTATAGAGAATACAGAAAAAAGTATCATTTTTTGGTGCCAAGTAATTTGTATGGATTTTGTTAACGATAACAAAAAACTGTAAAATAGATCCCCTGCAGCCAGCAACAACAATAGACCCTCTGCAACAATAGATCCCCCCCATGACAATGGACCACCCACAACAAAATACCCCCAGCACAACAATAGACCCCCTAGCAACAACAGATCTCCCCAAAACCAGCATCAACAGACCCTCCAGCAGCCACCCATAATAGATATAACAATAGTGAGTAAAAGTGCGCTAAAATTAACCTTCTACTAAAAACACAAATACGTAAACACTTCAAAATAAATACCACCGTGGCATTTATTTTATATGGAGCAATTGTTTATCAGGAAATTCATTTTCTTGTAGTACTTTATCCTTTAAAGTATATTATTGATTACTAGCGCTCTAAAGTTTATTATTCATTATCAGCACCACGCTGGTCTGTATACAGGTCTGGTGATTATATCCTGTGTATTTTATGTAGTTAGTGTTAATCCCCACATCTAGGTGCAATGTGTAGTTAGATTATAGCACTGTATTAATTAGCAATATTGCACTTAGCTCTTTAATAATTAGCAATATTGCACTGAGCACTTATATTAATATTGCATTAAGCACTTTATGTTTATCATTACCATGGTGGTATTTATTTTGAAGTGTTTAAGTATTTGTGTTTTTAGTAAAAGGTTAATTTTAGCTCGCTTTTACTCACTATGTTATATTAATTACTCATCTCTGGTGCCAGAACACCACCTGATTTGTTGCAGCTTTATGCTTTAGGTATCTTCTATTTATATCACAGTATCTCAATATTTAAATTGTCATCAGCGCTTTATATTATATCTTTACATCCATAATATGTCTCTCCCTCAACAGTAGATCTCTCAGCAATAAAAAAGAGTCCTTACACACCACGTAATCTAACTCCCTTTGAATCTATTTGCCATAAAGGCGAACCGGTTCGGCACACCCTCTCCCTTCTGTATAACATGTTACTTAACCTAGACGAGATGCCAACACCGGCATTCATTCATCAATGGGAAAAGGATCTAGATACCCAATTTACTCCACAGCAAACAGAAAAAATCCTGATTTTAGCGCACAAGGCCTCCATAGCAAACCAATATCAGGAATCGGGGTACAAGATAGTCTCCCGTTGGTATAGGGTCCCATACTTACTTAACAAGATCAGCAGATCAATTTCAGATAAATGTTGGAGGTGCAATACAGGCATAGGAACCATGGGTCACATCTTCTGGGCTTGTCCGGCTCTGGGGACGTTCTGGGAGGAGGTGACGGCGACAATAAAAAGTTTAACTTCTGTAGAACTAAGAGATAACCCTGCTGCGTGCCTTCTCCACCTATCAGAGAGACCCATACAAAAATACAAAAAGACATTGACGATGCAACTACTGAATGTGGCTAGGGCCTGCATTCCAGCACTATGGCGACAGCCCCAACCCCCGACCAGGGTCCTATGGTATTCGAAAGTCAATCACATCCTTAGGATGGAGGAACTGACAGCCACCCTATACAACATGGAAGAACAATTGTGCGATAAATGGAGACCCTGGAGATACTTTACCGGTACACAGGAATATATACATGAGATAACCCATGCTATTACTCCAGAAACCGAATGAACGCCTGACTCATTCAACCAACAGACAGGTGATTAGATACGTTCCCCTGTATGGGCAATGTTGGCCTGACCTAACTCCCCCCCCTCTTCCCCTTTATGTTATCCTCCCCTTTCCTTTTTTCCTACTTCCTTCTACTATTTCTTAGCCTTTATCTCTAAACATAGCCGATAACTTCACTTGTAATTACTAATTTACTGTTCGATAAACGAGTCTGCACGTTCAAGGGAACAAGGGGTCCTACAGTGTTGACCTCACCCCTCAGGCAGAACGACATGGGTAGCCTTTAGATCACCTTGCAGACCACCTTTCTAATAATTACCCAAATCACAGACATGACGGAGACACCATTATCTGAAGTGATTCGGCAGAGTTCATAATATATAATGTTACATGACTTTCGTGCTTTACTATGTAGAAAATATGTTTGGACTGTTAAAAGTTGTACTGTTATTTGTACCATACAGTTTGTTTTTTCCGCTGTACAACCAAATAAAAGAATTAAAAAAAAAAAAAACAGTAGATCTCTCCCAGCAACAACTGACCCCCAGCAACATAAGATCCACCCCTGGCAACCATAGTTCCCCCACCAGTACCAATAGACTTCCCCAGCAACAATAGACCCCCCCCCCCCATAAAACAGATTCCCCCACTACAATAGATCCCTCAGCAATCAGCATCAATAGACACTTCAGTAAACCCCAGCACCCCTTGCCAATACATATATCCAGTGCTGTAGGTGCCGTAACTGCATTCCCACTGAAAAAGCCCAGACTATGAGTAGCAGTTGTTTGCTAAATAGATGGAACAATGGCCCCTTTAGTGTTACCTACACAAATAGAATGTAGAAGCTATTAAAAGTGCATTATCATATTGTGTGTGATTAATCTCTATTAAATGCTACTATATGATTCTTGTGTAGCCTTTACTATAGAAAGCCATTTGTTACATCTCATTAACGAATCACTACTTCTTTAGCTGCTGGTGATTTTAGTAGAACAGCTGAGCTAGTAGCTGGGTGGAGCTCTAGCAAGCAAAAAAATGTCTTATAGATATATGTAATTACACTTTACAGAAACTATAAATAGTGCATGCTATAAATTATTTCTGGTTTGTTATTTGTGGTACTTCCACCATTATGACAAATATTGTTTGTCTATACATTTTGAACATTATATGGGAGCTCTCTACTTGCTCAGCCCTAAGCAGAGATAAAGTATTTATTAATATGCTTACTTTGTTATATAGAATGTTTTTTTAGGCAGAGCTGTCGATTCTTGTACGCTGTGTGATGTATAAGTACCATTTTATTAATCTGCCCAGTAGGTGGTTTTAATGGATCATGTCAAGCTTCTTGACTGTACATCAATTTTTCACTTGGAGCTCTGACATGATTGAATTGATTTGTCATTTAGCATTGCATCAACTCATAATTGAGATTAGACGTTGAAAACTTTTAACATTTAAAGGACCCTTTTTCAGCATGTGCTTCAGTAGTAAAGCTACCAGGATAATAACAACCTGCTCTGAAAGTTGGTAAATAAAATAGATCTGCAGCTGGAATTATTTTGCCTAATGATAATGTTATGGTAATGCTGATAGTAATTACTGATGATTACAATAAAGAAATACTGCTGGCATAATAAAAGTAAAAAGGCCGAATCTGTTAATGCAATCCTAAAGTAGAAGTACAGGCAAAGCTCAGTTTGTTCTGTACTCCTGTGACCCGTTTTCAGCAGAAGCCTGCTGGCGGCTGATGTCACAGAGCCGGTCCAGGCTGGAGAAAGATCGCAACCATATGGTCGGGAACCACCCATATGTCTGGACCGGAAACCCGACCCAGCCTCTCAGCAATCTACTGAGAGCCTGAGCCAGCCGCTCCCGCCCCCTCCACAGCCTAGCACTCCAGTGAGCATGGGAGGGGCAGGGGGAGGGACTGAATGGGACTGAACAATCAGCTGTCTTTGATTGCTTTGTTCTCAGTCTTAGAAACAACAGGGGACAGATACAGCATCAGACCGATGCTTCATCCAGTCTTAAAAAAAAAAAATATTCCCATACTTCTCTTTTAAAGTGCATAGTGCCATACTCATCCACATAGATCATCCAGGTGTGGGATGAGACTACACAAGCATGGCATCCATGGAAGCAGCTGGAATTTTGACAGTACTTGAGTTTGCTCTATACAGGTGTTACAGCCGATAAGGAATATAAAATTCTACAGGCAGTCTAGATCAGTTGTTTTTGGTGGCAAGGCTAATATTGGGGTTTAAGAAGTAAAGTTTAGTTTCCAGGCTTTAGGTAATGGATAGGGTATGATTTCATGCTAGGATTGGGGATGGGGACTGGTTTAGGGTAATGGCCCGTACACACGGTCGTATATTCCGATGGAAAAAGTCAGATCGGATTATGTTGTCGGAAAATCCGATTGTGTGTGGGCTCTAGCGGTCTTTTTCCTTTGGAATTTCCGAAAGGAAAAAAATTGAGAGCAGGATCTCAAATTTTCCGACAACAAAATCCAATCAGACTTTTTCCGATCGTGTGTAGAGAGTTCCGATGGACAAAGTGCCATGCATGCTCAGATCAAATTACGAGACCAAAGCTATTGGCTACTAGCCTCTACGTAGTTCCGTCGTACGCAACGAACGTCACCACGATCTGATTTTCCGACAACTTTGTCCGACCGTGTGTATGCAACACCAGTTTCGGACAAAATCCGTCAGAAAAAATTGGACGGATTTTGTGTTTGGAATTTCCGATCGTGTGTACGGGGGCTTAGAGTAAGATTAACCATTAGGGAAAGGTTTAGAATTCAGTATTATTTGGAAACATAGGTTAATTATAACTTGTTTTTTGCACTGAAAACCCTACACCAAGATACTACAATGTAGGGAAGGGGATTGAACAGGATGGACGTGCAGTGAGAGAGCTCCTCCTAGGTCTGGGAAACCACTTGCAGCTGATCGCAATGAATTACAGATGATCCCCCACTAACCTCCTCACAGCAGACGATATGCCGTTCTGAACACAGCTACACACAGCTACGAAGGATACACTCCAATAGCTTGGTTTGCTGGAAACACAAGCGGCGGTGAAAGGCTCCAAGGCTCACTCGTGGCTTACAAGGAGAGATACAAGGAGATACAAAGATTCGACAGCGATCTAACAGCTGTAACAACAAAAGCGTCTCCAGTGCGCTGACAGAGACCCCTCTCCGACACGAAGCTGAGACATACCGAGCGGGACGTAAGCCATACAAACCATACGGGATCCGACGGTCTGGCACGTCCCGGCATACTAAGACATTGTACTGCCTTTACGGAGACCCGAGTAGTGTGGATACCCTTCGGCGTCAGGAAGGGGGAAAGGGAAAGAAAAAGAGAAAAAAAGAAAAACAACATAACAGACTGACATCACTGTAACCGCGGCCGCGGTCAACAGATGAAACAGAGATCTCCACGGCTATTCCCGGGAGTAACCGTGTAGGACCACCCTGCAGATAAAAGGTAAAGCGGAGGGGACCGACAAAAAAACCCCGTTTTTCTCCATTTTTTTTTCTGGGTGTGTGTTATACAAAAGACACGGGAAGACGATTAACTGTATAACGGGGAGCACTGGGGGAATAAACGGCAGAATATATCAGTGGACGATTTGAGGACCCTACAGAAAAAGTATTTAAATACAACCTCCCTATAGAGAGAAGGAGTCCACTACCAATGGGATAAATAAACAACTATATAATCACATAGAATATCCCCTAATGACATTTGATACACCTGATAAATCTCCCCGACATATAACAAAGAAAATTGAACTCTTAAAAGCAGACTTAAATGGTACCTCAATAAGAATACTGGAGACAAGGAAGGTAAAATCCTTGAGATATCCTTCCATTGGACAGATCAAGAAAGATGTAGAGAAAACCCCAACAACTATTTAAAGAACAGCATTCCATATACGTAAAATATACGATTAGTGGAATACACCTTCCCCCTCCCTTTTCTTTTTGGGAGGAAGGGTTTTTTTTTTTTTCTCTTTTCTTGTTTTCCACCTAAATCCTATAAAATCCCTATAAAATCTCTATAAGGATGCCACCAAAAAGCACACACACCCAGAAAACAAAGAGAGGATCTACAGGTGGAACAACAAAAAACCCGGTTAAGCCACAGTCTGCACAGAAATCAGACATAAAGGGGTTTTTTAAACAGCCACTAATATCACCTCAACAAGACGTAGAGACATCTACTGAACTGAATTTTGCTTCACCCAATATGAGCCCGGAACCCCCACTTAATAACAGCCCCACAGGGAGTATACAGCACCCTATAATGGATATAGGGAGATCAACAAACAGTCCTAGCTGGGATATACAGGCATATCTAAAATCATTACCGACTAAGGAGGATATGGATAACTATGTTTACAGACTTGAGACCACATACAAAGAACAAATAAACTCATTAAAAACATCTCTGATAGATACTCAAGAGCACATGAATGCCATAGATGCCAAAATTCTGACCATTGATCAGAAAACACTTACTCTAGAAGAAAAAATAACAGAACACGATCGACAAATAAAACAAATAAGGGATTCAACAGACGAACTCGAAAATAGAAATAGACGCAATAATATAAAAATAAGAGGACTGCCAGAATCAATAGGCACTGAAAACCTGAAACAAATATTACAGCATATATTCAACACCTTATTACAACAACCTGAGACAACAGCAATAGAGATCGATCGAGCACATAGAATCCAAGGACCCAGAGACCCCAGCCAAGCGAGACCTAGGGACATAATATGTAGAGTACATTTTTTTCAAATCAAAGAAAGTATCATGATAGCAGCAAGAACACAAAGGGAATTCAAGTATGAAGGAACTCAACTCATATTTTTACAAGATCTATCCAAACACACATTAAATAAGAGAAGAGCGGTGAAACCATTACTGGGACTACTGAGAGAGAAGGGACTCCTCTATAAATGGGGATCCCCTTTTCAAATAATAGTGTACCAAGACGGCCAGAAAACGGTGTTTCGGGATATTGAAGACCTTCAAGAATTTCTCAACCGCTTGGGACTTCCTCTGATAGAACTGCCTTCGTGGGACCAGATTTATCAAAATTTTCCAAAACAATAACTCTAAGCAGGAAAACATAACCCTTTTTATTTATTTTTTTTTTTTTAATTTTTTTTTTTTTGGGGGTTGGTTTTTTTTTTTTTTTTTTTTTTTTAGTCCGTATTATGTGGGAAAAGGGAGGGAGGAGGGCGGAAAAGGAACGGGGCAAAAATAACACTAACACAAAGCATATATAAAGAATTGCAGATGCACAGTAATATAGGGTGGAAACAAAGGCTATAAAGGGAAGGTAAGGGACGAGAACACCAGTGAATTTTCTAAACACTTTTTTTTTTTTTTTTTCCCCACAATAGGGGGGTATTTTTTTTTTTTTTTTTTTTTTTTTTTTAGGTCACAACACTTAACTACACCGACAGTACAAGACACCCCGCACAAATTATAAGCATAATAAATTACATACTTGGGGGTTGATTTAAGACAAGAAAAGGGAAGATAGAAAGGGAGGGGAAACACCGATTGTACACTCATATACTAATATTATCTATACACGACATTGACATAATAGACATAAATATATAACACATAAAGCACACACATCAATTTTTTAGAGGATAAGGGCTAGGGAGGGACTAAAGGGGATAAAGGGAGTAAGTGGGGGAAAGAAACACCCCCTCTTCCCCCCCCCCTTTTTTTTGGGGTTTCTTTTTTTTTTTATTTTTTTTTTTTTTTTTATGTTTTTTCTGTTTTTTCTGCGGGAGGGAGCAGGGACTAGGGGGGATCCAAAAATTAAATACAAAGAAACAAAGATATAACATGTCAGAACATAGTGAAAACTGTGATAAGAATGTTTGAAACTGTAACACACTTGGAAAAATAGACATCTATGAACAATGTGCTTTTGTGAAATGGTTTGCCCCCATTGGATATAATCAATTTAATTTTCCTCCACTCTTCAAAAAGGGACTCTCCTCGGTGAGGAGGGAAAGGGTTAAGGCAATAGGGAGCCCCCCTTTTTTTTTTTTTTTTTTTTTTCCCCCTTTCTGCCCACCCCACCCCCACAACGAAGAGGGGAGGAAATGAACTTTATAGATTATACACCAATAAAACGAACTGTATCCAGAGGGGACAATCCAAATATTAAAGTTGAAACAATGGAATAATAGAAGGGATAGGATGCAGGATATACTATATAAACTGTTAGATTTAAAATACAACTCCAGGGGGGGAGGGGGGGGGGGGGGGGGGGGTGGGGAGAGGGGATGAGAGTAAGAGATCAAACGCAAGGAATCGATAAATATATGCTGGTCTTAATATCCAAAGACAGGTACAACATATGAACAGCGATACTAAAATGTGATATATAATACGATTCATGATAAGATGTCTTTTTTTTTTTTTTTTCCCTCCCCGAACAGAGATGGGGGGGGGGGGCGGAGGTGAGGGAAGGAGGGAAGTATTTTTTCCCCTTTTTTTTTTTTTTTTTTTTTTTTCCCCCCCCCCTCCTCCTCCCCCCCTCCCTCCCCTGCCTCCCTCTCCCCCTACTCCATCTTATCCCCCCTGTGGGAGCAAAGGGGAAACCCCGTTAAATCCTGCATCATCTAAACTAAATTATTCCCGGACCAGGGACACGTCCTAAACCTAAGAAAATCCCTATATACCCCCTAATAGGGAACTTACATAGTAAGGTTAGACTCAACGAGTCATTTAGTGAATGTTAATGGTATGAAAGATTAAAGTAACAAGTGATAGGGGACACCAAAAGAGCGTTTAGCTCTTGGCGCGAGTGTGAATAATAGGAAAGTCCCTTTTTTTTTTTTTCTCTTCCTTTTCCTTTCTCTTCTCCCCTCCTTCCCCCCTCCCCCTCTTTTGCTCTCTCCCCCCTCTTGGGCCCCTTACTCTCGACCTATGACAACCATTAAGGTTTGTTCATTTAATACAAGGGGACTAAATGCAACAACTAAAAGAACACAAATTTTGTACTCTCTCCAGCAACAAAATGTAGGAGTTATTCTCTTCCAGGAAACGCACTTCCGCACGGATCAATTACCAAATATACAGAACAGACAGTATCCTAACTGGTACCATGACACATATCCATACTCAAAGTCTAGGGGTGTCTCAATAGTAATCCATAACTCGATACCTCATCAGGTTATAGAAAAATGGACAAGTCGTGAGGGCAGAGCAATATTGTTAAAATTGAATATATACGGACAGAAATATACTTTTATTAACATTTACTTACCAAATATAGATCAAATTAAAACAGGCATCCAATTACTAACAAAAATTATGATTAAAGCAGAAGGGACAATCATAATAGGTGGCGATTTTAATTTCGTGCTAGACCGAAATATGGACACTACAGCAAAAACAAGACCCCAAAAGAAAAGCGAGAAAAGAGCATTTAAAAAACTACTAGAACAACATCAACTAGTAGATATATGGAGAATAATAAATCCAAATACAAAAGACTATACATATTATTCTCAGGTACACGACACATACCATAGACTGGACTACTTTTTGATAAATTCTTCAGCGATTACAGCAATATCTGCCCCCGAGATAGGGAATTTTATATGGTCAGACCATGCACCCATCTACTTAACCATAGATACAACAAATAAAAGTACGTTTAGAGGTACATGGAAACTAAATGACAACCTACTATTTGATGAAACCTGTAGAACCGAGATTAGCTCTGCGATATCGAATTTTACATTAGATCATATAAAAGACAATACATCACTCCCAAACCAATGGGAAACCCTTAAATGTATAATAAGGGGCCTTTTTATTAAACACGGGTCTAGATTAAAGAAGATGAAAGGTAACAGGTCAAAAGAGCTGATACAAGAAATCGCGGAACTAGAGAAACAACATAAACAGAATACAACACGAGAAACGTTAATGGTTCTCTCGGACAAAAGAATAGAGATGAGAACATTATTAAATGAACAATCACTTCGGATTAGAGATAAAAATCGCACCCTATACTATCACCAAGATAATAAACCAGGCAAAATATTAGCCAGAGCTTTAAAACAACAAACAAGAACTACATCAATTGCCAAAATTAAAACAGACTCAGGGGAATTGACATACGACCCAAAGAAGATTATGGAAACTTTCCATACATTCTACTCTGGCCTGTATAATTTACCCAATCAATCAACCAAACAAAATCCAGAAGATTTTGATCAAAGGATAAAACAATATATAACAGAAACTCCGATACCATCACTGCCCGACAGCGATATAGAACAACTTGAGAATGAATTTTCAGAAACCGAAATCCAAACAGTAATAGACTCATTGACAGTAAGTAAAAGCCCAGGACCCGATGGATTTACCCCGCGGTTTTATAAAACATACAAAGATTTACTTATTCCAATTTTAAAACGTACATTTAATTCTGTATCTTTAGCCCAGCCATTTGTATCACAGAGTATGCAAGCATACATATCTCTCATACCCAAACCTGATAAAGACCATACACTATGTGGAAACTATAGACCGATCTCCCTGACGAACATTGACCTCCGAATCTACTCTAAAATTATAGCCAATAGGCTCACCCCTAAACTACCAAGAGCGATACATCTAGATCAAGTAGGATTCGTGGAAGGAAGAGAGGCGAGAGATAACACCTTTAAAACCTTGACACTGGTCGAATACGCTAAGAAACACGCCATCCCATCCTGTCTATTGGCAGTAGACGCTGAAAAAGCGTTTGACAGGGTGGGATGGCGATTCTTCGAAGAGACATTGAAGCAATGGGGACTGGGCCCTAGATTGCTAGAAAAAATTCTGGTTTTATACCAGAACCCAACAGCTAAAATTCGAGCAAATGGGGAAGTATCAGATACGATAACAATACTGAACGGAACCAGACAGGGATGTCCCTTATCCCCATTGATATATGTCCTAACTATGGAACACCTGATGACAGCAATTCGGTTAAATAAAGATATACAGGGAATTAAAATAAAAGACCAAGAATATAAACTTTCTGGATACGCAGACGATCTATTACTATATATCACAAACCCCATAGTGACATTACCCAACTTAATAAAAGAATTTAAACGCTTTGCTGAAGTTAGTAATTTCAAAGTCAATTATAACAAAACAGAAGCCTTAAATATCTCACTTCCCATAAGTATCATTGACGTACTTAAAAAGAATTTTTCTTTTAAATGGCAAAATAGTACTATTAAATACCTGGGAATATTCATCCCCAATGATATGAGAAAACTCCAAGAAAATAACTATGTGCCATTAACACAAAAAATAACGAAACTACTTCAAAATTACAACAAAAGGACTTTCTCTTGGACAGGTCGCATAAATATTATAAAAATGGACATACTTCCAAAAATACTATATGTGTTCCAAACAATTCCAATATTCCCCTTAAAAAACATATTAAACACCCTACGAAAACTGATCGGCAGCTTTATCTGGGCGGGCAAACCGGCAAGAGTTAGCAGAGAAACCCTTATAAGACGCAAAAAAGATGGGGGTCTGGCTCTCCCGGATTTATCCGCCTATCTTAAGGCATCCCTGGTCACTAGGATCCTAGACTGGTTCCACAATATAGGAACCAAACAATGGGTGAAACTAGAGGAAGAAATTATGAACATAAACTTAAAAATATTACCATGGATAAAGAAGGAGAATAGACCATTAAGACAAGAGATGCCACTCTTGATCGAGGCAACACTGAAAGCATGGGACGGATTGATGAAGAGGGGAATAGGGTCATCATATATAGGCCCAATGACACCCCTCTTCAGCAACCCTGACTTCCCTCCAGCAAGCGAAACCAAAACCTTTTTAAAATGGGAGAAAAAAGACAACATCAGAATTATACAAACAATGGAGAATAAAAAACTCATTCGATTAGAAGACATGGGTAGAGAACATGCACACAAATGGATACAACACAGACAGCTTCAGGAATATATAAACACTCTTGAGAAAACAGGAATTCTGGATAGACCACCTACAACACTGGAAACTTTATTATTACAAGAACAAAGACCTACACATAACCTATCCAATATATATGAGTACTTAATCTCAAACAATAATATACAAGAGTTAAAATATGTAAGAAAATGGGAACAAGAGATAGAAGAAGTTATACCCAGAGAGAAGTGGGACAAAGCAATTCTATTAACACACAAAATGTCTCTCTCTAATAGGCACCAGGAAAGAAACTACAAATTACTAGTGAGATGGTATAAATGCCCAATTGATCTGCACAAGATCAATATAGAAAACGAAAACACCTGCTGGAGATGTCAAAAAGCAACTGGGACTATGTCACATATTTGGTTTTTATGTCCAAAGGTCTACATATTCTGGGAAAAAATATTCAAAATATATAGCGAGATGACAGATATAAACATACAACCAGATATAAAGATCGCCATATTATCAATGATACCAGGTACGATTAAAAAGATAAGAAAAGGGATATTAAAACACTGCTTAACCGCAGCTAGAACAGTAATAGCAAGAAAATGGAAAAACAATATAGCACCCTCTATTGAGGAATGGATAATAGAAATGGATGATATGCGTTCGCTGGAAGAGAGGATTATAAAAGAAGAAGACCCAAAAGACCACATAAAAGAAACGTGGCAAAAGTGGGAGGGATATAGAACATCATCCTCGCTACTGCATACAATATGAGAGGGGAGGGGGGGGGTGGGAGGGGGAACGAGACCCTTTTCTTTTTCTTTTTCTGTCCTCGATTTGTTTTTTAGGTAAACTCCCTTTTTTTTTTTTTTTTGTTATGTTTTTTTTTTTTTTTTTTTTTTCCCCTTTCTCTTTTTTTTGTTGGATGTTTGTTCGAATGAATGGAACAGGATAGTTTGTTAGATAAGTTTTAATGACCATAGGATTAGAATAGGGAACGAATGCAATATTAACATACAATCAACATGCATGGGTACAGGGATAAAAAACTCAAAAACTACAAACAGACACAACTGTAAAATGTATGTATAATATATACGAAATTGCAAAGTATAATTTTGTCAAAATGTGAAAATGGAAATAAACAAATATATATATATATATATATATATATATATATATATATATATATATATATATAGGTCATATTCTAGGCTTATGGACACTGACTATTCATACAGCGCCTCCCTCATGCCACTTTCCTATACTATACAGTTATGGTAGAAGTAGAACACCAACTCCTCTCATTGCATACGGTTATCACTGTGTGCTAGAAGCAATGAAAAATGTTTTCACATATATCAGCATATCCAAATAGCATTAGAATGGAAGAAGACCATAGCCAAACTCAATTTGAGAGAAGTGTTTTAATAGAGAGAATATACTGTATATTTTCAACTGTTACTGTAGATGGATTTGATGTGGTTTTCACATTTGTACACACTTGCTCTGTAATGTTACTTTTTTTAAATATAGAGACATATAGAATAGTCACTAGAGGGATCAAAAACACAATTTGCAGTCATGCTACATAAGGAGTGCTTTGTTTTCAATTTGCCAGTTGACCCTTAGGTGAATATTTATAAAGCAGGGAAATTGACATTTATCAAGCATTCACTACAGGTTAATCTTCCAGATACGTGTGTTTTAAATGACAGTGATTGATCCACCCCCAGTAAATGTTTGAAACCACATTTATGGCTTTATAAATATGCTCCTCAAGCTGGCCATACATGGGTCAAATTTCAAAAGAATTTTCTTAAGAAAATCTTAGCTAAGAATTTTCATTCAAATTTGGTCCGCATCTACAGCTGATTTTTCAAGCGGCCATCGATTTTGAGTGATCAGGCATGTTTGAAATTTTTTGAAAAACAAACAGTTTTCTAATCAATGATGGGAGAAATATAATCAAAAAAGAAATGCCCATGAGTAAAATAAAAGAAAATTCCCGAAAAGAAAAAAAGATTCCCGGACACGAAAATTATTTTCTGTAGCAACATGAGGTGAAACTGAAGGCTTGGTTGGTCGATTCTCGAATTCAATGGTGGAACCATCGGATCACACAACACACATTTCTGATTTGCGAAAGAAAATTTGTTCAGAATTCGACCCATGTAGGCATTAGACTTGCTTTGTAGGGAAGAACAGTAAAGCAGAATCAATGGGGTTGCTTTACTAAAATCAAATAGACTGTGCACAACCACAGGAGCAGTTGCACTCTGCAAGTGCAGTTGATCCAGAGCTTAGTAAATGTGGAAAAGCTCAGCTTATTTCCATCAGCCAATCATGGGCAAGAAAAATTGTATTCTTTGTAGCGTTAAGCTTTACCTCATTTACTAAGCTCTGGAGCAACTGCACCCATGCAAGTCCACAATCTACAGTATTTGCCATTAGTAAATGAACCCGATAGTGTGGCACTTTGAATCAGGATGCAGAGCCTTCATACGCAGTAAGAAACTAATGCTGCCCTCATAAACATACAAACTGTACATACAGACCACTTTTTCTAAAACAGTAACATACATTGATGAGATTATTTGCATCAAATCTCTTTTACATGCATATCTAGAAAAAAAAAAACATTAAAAAGTATGAAAGCAAAGAACAAAGACAGCGCTCACAGCAGGGAACACACCTCATAGATCAAGGGTGGAGTCCTTCATTGGGTGCACACTCCAACATGTAGAATGCACCTCCAGCCACTCTTAGGCCCCTTTCACACTGGGGCGTTTTTCAGGCAGTACAGCGCTAAAAATAGCGCCTGTATAACGCCTGAAAAAATCCTGCCCCATTCACTCCAGTGTGAAAGCCGGCAGGCTTTCACACTGGAGCGGTGCGCTAGCAGGACGGCAAAAAAAGTCCTGCTAGCAGCATCTTTGGAGCGGTATAGGAGCGGTGTGTTCACCGCTCCTATACCGCTCCTTCCCATTGACTTGAGTGGGAAACCGCGGTAAAACCGCGGCAATACCGCCGCAAAGCGCCACTATGGCGGCGCTCTGCGGGGGTCTTTAACCCTTTTTCGGCCGCTTGCGGGGGTAAAACCGCACCGCGAGCGGCCGAATACCGCGGTTAAAACGACGGTAAAGCAGCGCTAAATATAGCGCTGCTTTACCGTCACCGCGGCTCCCCGCCCCAGTGTGAAAGGAGCCTTAGGGTCAGGATGAGTGAACACTATGCATCTTATTCTAATGACAGGAATCTCTCAAATGTATCAAACACTTTAAACACGTGCACGCTGGAAATATGGAATCTTAACTTAACTAACTTAATAAACTTGGGCCTGGGGCAAGTGATTTCCACCATAGACTACTTGAGAGAGAGGTCTAGTGGATATTTGCTCTCAGTACTAGGACCCCTGCAGGTATGAATTCCAGGTGGGTTTCAGATTCATTTCTAAAATAATATAAAATATTAATTGCACTGGATGTTTATATCTGCTGCTCCACCGTTATTGTTTTTATTAATGGAATGCTTTCTTTTTTTTTGTAGGGCACAACATCAATCTAGATACCAGCTTGCACAAGCCTATTGTTATGTATGCTGTTTTTTTGATATGCTTTACGTTTTCATAGTCTTGTAAGGCCACATCCGATATGAATATGATCCGGTGCCGCTTTTTTCTGTCATCTGCCAGTTTTTTATTTTAATTTATAATTGTTTTATTGACATTGCTCTTCCTCATATGAGGTATGTAGTATAAATGTTCTGTCATTCATTTTGTGACTATGCTGCGAACAAGGCTGTATGCTGAAACACATCAGCTGTTTTTAATCTTGACCTTTATGTAGCAAATAAAAATTTTCCTGGGATTATGGAGTTGCCGGCTACATCTTTTCTTGGAATTTAAAAAAGTATACATTCAGTATAACCACTTTACACTTAAAACAGTTTTTGCTTTTTTCACACGTGTAAAATCAGCATTTTTTTTAAAGTAAAAACATGATATATTTCAAACATTATATATTTCCTGAAAGCACCTGGAGAATAAAATGGTGGCTGTTGCAATTTTTTATGCCACACAATATTTTTGCCGCTGTATCAAATGCATGTTTTCAGGATAAAATACATTAAAATGAATTTTAGTGTAAAAACACAATGTAAGACCCAGGTTTTTTGTAAGATGTAAAAGATGTGGTTGCATTGAGTAAATAGATACCATACCAAATTGCATGCCCCGTGAAATGGTGAAAAACTACAGTGCTTAAAACATTTCAGTGATGGATTAAAAGCCTTTACATTTTGTTAATTTAGAGATGAGGGTGAATTATGGCCCTAGAATTATTGCTCTCACTCCAACACTCTCAGTGATACCTTATATGTGTGGCACAATCGCTCTTTTACATGCATATCTAGAAAAAAAAAAACATTAAAAAGTATGAAAGCAAAGAACAAAGACAGCGCTCACAGCAGGGAACACACCTCATAGATCAAGGGTGGAGTCCTTCATTGGGTGCACACTCCAACATGTAGAATGCACCTCCAGCCACTCTTAGGCCCCTTTCACACTGGGGCGTTTTTCAGGCAGTACAGCGCTAAAAATAGCGCCTGTATAACGCCTGAAAAAATCCTGCCCCATTCACTCCAGTGTGAAAGCCGGCAGGCTTTCACACTGGAGCGGTGCGCTAGCAGGACGGCAAAAAAAGTCCTGCTAGCAGCATCTTTGGAGCGGTATAGGAGCGGTGTGTTCACCGCTCCTATACCGCTCCTTCCCATTGACTTGAATGGGAAACCGCGGTAAAACCGCGGCAATACCGCCGCAAAGCGCCACTACGGCGGCGCTCTGCGGGGGTCTTTAACCCTTTTTCGGCCGCTTGCGGGGGGTAAAACCGCACCGCGAGCGGCCGAATACCGCGGTTAAAACGACGGTAAAGCAGCGCTAAATATAGCGCTGCTTTACCGTCACCGCGGCTCCCCGCCCCAGTGTGAAAGGAGCCTTAGGGTCAGGATGAGTGAACACTATGCATCTTATTCTAATGACAGGAATCTCTCAAATGTATCAAACACTTTAAACACGTGCACACTGGAAATATGGAATCTTAACTTAACTAACTTAATAAACTTGGGCCTGGGGCAAGTGATTTCCACCATAGACTACTTGAGAGAGAGGTCTAGTGGATATTTACTCTCAGTACTAGGACCCCTGCAGGTATGAATTCCAGGTGGGTTTCAGATTAATTTCTAAAATAATATAAAGTATTAATTGCACGGGATGTTTATATCTGCTGCTCCACCGTTATTGTTTTTATTAATGGAATGCTTTCTTTTTTTTGTAGGGCACAACATCAATCTAGATACCAGCTTGCACAAGCCTATTGTTATGTATGCTGTTTTTTTTATATGCTTTATGTTTTCATAGTCTTGTAAGGCCACATCCGATATGAATATGATCCGGTGCCGCTTTTTTCTGTCATCTGCCAGTTTTTGATTTTAATTTATAATTGTTTTATTGACATTGCTCTTCCTCATATGAGGTATGTAGTATAAATGTTCTGTCATTCATTTTGTGACTATGCTGCGAACAAGGCTGTATGCTGAAACACATCAGCTGTTTTTAATCTTGACCTTTATGTAGCAAATAAAAATTTTCCTGGGATTATGGAGTTGCCGGCTACATCTTTTCTTGGAATTTAAAAAAGTATACATTTAGTATAACCACTTTACACTTAAAACAGTTTTTGCTTTTTTCACACGTGTAAAATCAGCATTTTTTTTAAAGTAAAAACATGATATATTTCAAACATTATATATTTCCTGAAAGCACCTGGAGAATAAAATGGTGGCTGTTGCAATTTTTTATGCCACACAATATTTTTGCCGCTGTATCAAATGCATGTTTTCAGGATAAAATACATTAAAATGAATTTTAGTGTAAAAACACAATGTAAGACCCAGGTTTTTTGTAAGATGTAAAAGATGTGGTTGCATTGAGTAAATAGATACCATACCAAATTGCATGCCCCGTGAAATGGTGAAAAACTACAGTGCTTAAAACATTTCAGTGATGGATTAAAAGCCTTTACATTTTGTTAATTTAGAGATGAGGGTGAATTATGGCCCTAGAATTATTGCTCTCACTCCAACACTCTCAGTGATACCTTATATGTGTGGCACAATCGCTGTTTACATACACGCTTAGGACATATATGCATTTGCATTCATGTGTACTGTATGTGGATGGGATGCGTTTACATTTTTTATTACTTGATTTTTTTACACTTTTTCATGTTACTTTTCTTCATTTAGCTTTATTGCTATCACAAGTGATGTGATAGCTTGGGCGAGTGTCAGGTACTATTTATAGAAACACTGTGGGTGTATTGGACCTCCCCAATGTCTCCCCTGCCCTCCACTGCAGCTAATCAATAACAGATCATGACAATAGTTGGGGAATAACAGCTCTGAAACCAAAAGTGGCAAAATCCTTGACACTTCTGGGTTGATGGTCCTCATTAGTCACAGACGAGATTAGGGAATTGATGTTCCTCAATCTCTTTGGACTTCTGAACTATTGGGACCATTTATTATGGTCCTGAGTTCCCCAGAGAAAAGAAAAAACCTCATGGCTGCAGTTGATGCCATGAGTTTGTTTTAACCACTTCAAGTCCAGGACATTTAAAAAAAGCCTAGTGAAGTGAATAGGTTAAGGAAATAGTGTATGCAAGGCTAGAAATACAAATGATACTGTAGGTAATAGGTAAAGGCATTTAATGGACATAATAAAGTAATATAATAAACTGAGGATAAAAACAGGTGATGAGAATTAGACCAAGTATTCAGAATGTGAGAAGTAGCAGAGCTGAGTTAATCAAACCGCTGCTATATTATTAGAAAATGCAAATACATACAGAACATTGCAGAAAAAAACAGCAGTCACCAGCAACCCTCACTATAATGTTAACTAGGTAAATGATACCTAATTCCTAACTGTCCAGTGGACCTCTTTTTATACTCCGTGTGTCCACCATTCCTCCTTCCTCTCCATTCATCCATAAGGAATGAGTAATTATTTCCTAGAAAGTTAAAACCCATTTGTTCATCTTAGTGACTGCACATTTCCTATCCCCGTTTTAAAGTAATTGAGGGTAATTTGCTTTTCAGATTTTTCCCCAGTGAATAAGAAAGGAACATTTTATACATTGGTGACTTCAATTTGTTCAGTCATGTCATGATTCTCTATATTTGCTACATTAAAGATGAAAAACAGAGTAGTCACATATGAACTGAGCATATCTGACACAATAACTAAATCTATACAGACTGTCAGTGAAAAGTTCAAAATCCTGATTTACTTGTGGTATTAAATGAGCTCTATTAGAGCTGTCCCATTATAGTAATCATCCTGAGTATGATGCCATGTTATCTCTGGTTGATGCCATTAATCAATTATGTGAGGCAGGCACATAATAACAAGTCTAACGACAAAATGCACAAGATGAGTGATTTTCAAATGTGATAGAACCACAGTATGAATCTGCAGCTGTAGACCATTATTATATTGCACATTTTTTTCATCCATTTTAGTTTTACTTCCCACTGACACAGTTTATCCTGTATGCTTTAGTAACAGAGATTGGTCACCATTCACCTACTGTATAGACTTTTTCATGCTTTTGATAGAAATGAAAGCTGTTGAAATGGTTGAAATTGCCTTAAAGTTGGCATGTGTATGACCAGCATAACAGATCTTCAGCCGATCATATGAATAATGCTTCCTCCAGACAATCACAACAGCTAAATGCAGGAACCACCCACCCAGGTCATACTGGGCTATTTTTATAGGAGTATTTCGAGAGTCGGCTATCAAGAGTGTACAATGATCTCACTCAACTCAGTACTCCCAATAGTTTACTGTGCTCCACTCCTCCTAAAATATACTTTTGTTACTAAACCAACAACAGTAAAATCAGTCTGTATATGTACTAAAACATGCTTGCTATACTCACTGTGGAACCTAAGGTGTAATCCTCTGCATTGTGTAAAAAGGCTGCTTGATTCTGTATGCACAGATCCTTCCCTCCTGCACTGTCCCCCTGGAAAAGTCCAGATAAGACAGAGCCTTTGGAGTCACATGCTCAGTTTGGTGTGTATTGCTAGAGAGGTTTTTTTTCTTGGGAGAGTGTATGTGATCAGCACTGTCCAGACATGTCCGGACAGAGGGTCAGGAGCCCTGCAACCTCATAAGACAGCTCAGTTCAGTATGACCAAGTTTCACCAGGAACTGAGGTAAGCTCTGCTGATTTTATCATACCAATCATGTGCAAGCTAAAATACTGTTTTTTATTTTCCTTGCATGTCCCCCTCGGATTTACAGTGACTGCACTTCGAAGTGCACTTGCAGTGAAAAGTGGATTTGCCTTTCCTAAATAACCCCCACTGAATGCAGGGTCCTGGGTATAGTGACACTCTAATTTATTTTATTTTATATGTTTATACATTTACAACTAATGTTTGTATGCGTTTACTTTTTATATACATCTTTATTTTACAAATAATTATGTATGACATTAGATTCACAGACCTTTCTTTGTGCACTGGTGCTCAGTCATGTTAAGCCCCATACACACGGTCGGACTTTTTCATCAATTTGGTCCGATCGGACAAGGTTGTTGAAAAATCAGACCGTGTGTATGCACCATCGGACAGTGTTCGTCGGTTTGTCCGTCGGACAAAGTCTTATCTCCTGCTGGAAAGATTTCCCGTCAACCCGGTCCGATCACACCAAATCCGAGCGTGTGTACGCTTGTCCGACGGACAAAGTGCTACGCATGCTCAGAAGAAATTCTGTGACGGAAGCGCTCGGTCAGGTAAAACTACCTTTCCTAATCGACACAGCACATTCGTCACGCTGCAATGTTAAAATGTCTTTAATGCAGCGCATTCTCTTTTTCTTTACAATGCAACAAGAATGACATCTTTTAGCTGCTCCTATTCACCCGCACTTCTCACAAACTTACTTCTTTATTACTTTGCAGCATTTATACACTACATGTTTATTTTTACTCAGATCGTAATACAATCTTTCTTATTTTTTTACCCAGATTTTTTTTTTTTGGGGGAATACATATTTGAAGGAGATTTTTTTTTTTTTGGAGGGGGTTTGTATGTCTCAACTTAGCAAAACCACATTATTAACATTTGTATTTCTTGCTTACATTTACTAGGAGTTTGTTGGTTGTTGGTGCCCCTTGTTAATTCTAGGATTAGTGAAATGTACCTGCCTACTCAAAGAAAAACTGTCATTGTAGAAAAGTAAAACACAATAGTCAATGATTATTTCAAATCAAAAAAACCTTTATTTAGGTCTCAGCAACAGACCAAAGAGGAACGCAGCCATGGTGAAACTTGGGGAATTTGCAAAGCCTTGGACACCCATGGCAACCATCATTTTACAGACTTAAACAATTGGGGGCATGAAGACTACCAATCTAAATAATAAGGGAGCGCAATCTGGTCCTGAAGTCCAAAACATCCGGAACTGCAGCAGATGCCATCTAGGTCCCCAGGCTCTGGTACTACGAGAGGCTCCATCTTCTCTCAGACCAGACTGAGTCCAGGTTGTCACTCTCTTGTCTTCCTTGTACGCTTCCTTCCACGCCGTGGTGCTGGTGCTGGTGGGGTGGCAGAAGGAGGAGGAGGAGGCGGAGCAAGGTCACTCTCGCAAACATGTGTGAGGGGAGTCATCTCCCCAGCCATCCCCTCATTTAGTATTTTGAGGATGACCTCCTCACACATGCTGCGTTGCCCCGCCTCCATACCCGTAAATTTACTTGTAACCAAGGAGGCAAAGGCCTCCTCGTAGGTGGGTGTGGCATAGAGGGAGGCTGAGGCATCTTTTATCAGCTGGAGCGCTGACTCTCCCACCTCCCCCATGTTTTTCGCCCTTCTGTAGGGAAGGCGGAGGGGAGAGACTTGGGAGACAGTCAGGCTCCTACGCCTACCCCCCTCTTGGCTGCCACTACCCCCTGCCTCCTCCTGACTGCCACCTTCCACAGCCACCTCCTGGCTGAGGTCTTCCTGTGTATGAAAAAGGGACATAGTTTCAGTTATTTGTTCATCAAACACACACAATTCTCATCTAGTGACTGTTGCAAAATGTTTTCAAATACAAAACCATACAATTCTCAGCCCTGCAGTTTAGATTCTTCCCAAAAATGTCTCCCACACCACTGTCTGTTGATATGTCAATCACGTTAGGAAATAAGCAATTGGGGATCCTGAATTAACTGAACATCATTCATTATTCAACAAACTGGTTCCAAAACTACTATACCTGGAACAAGCTGGGCACCTGCACATATTCCTGACTGGAAGGCCCAGGTTGGTCCTCGGAATCCTCATCAAGGGTGGCGTGCGTGGAAGGACGCGTGCAAGGAAGAGTCGAGAGTGACTTCCTGACAGTAGCCTGGTCTTTGAGAAAGTGGAGCCTGTCATAGTACCAGAGCGTGGGGACATGGACATCAGCTGCTGCAGCTCCAGATGCTTGTGACTTCAGGACCTTATTGCGCTCCCGGAAATAGGTAGTCTTCATGTTGGTGATCTTCACTTTTAAGTTTGCGACGGTTGCCATGGGCAGGGTAGGCTTTACAAATGCCACCAGTTTCAGCAGGGCTGCGTACCTCTTTGGTCTGTTGCTATAATCCCTGTGTTTTGCCTGCCATAAGAGGGGGAATTGCCGGTATTTATCAATGAAGTGTGGGAGAAAGCTCACGTTGTAGAAGGCATCCATCACCTCTGCAAGACACAACGCCACACAAAACAATATAAATAATGTCAGCCTAAACTCTCCTAATCTTCTCCATAAAGAAGCCTCAAGTTCTAATCAGTCTAGGCTAGTTATGTACCAACGTCAAATTGTACCTTCGTTTGTAGCGATCGTCTCGTGCGTGAGCTTTCTCTCCCCTCGTCTCCCAGATCGTGGCTACGGCACAGGCGTGTGACGTTTTATATACAGTGCGCATGCGTCAAACTCCGCCCGCCCCTGACGATCTTTCTCGTCTATTCCCCACCCCTTCTCTTTACGGCGCAGTGGGGAGAGCACATGGCGGGGACACAGCAGGTGCGCCCCAAATATCCCCCCAACGAGGAGGTGGACGAGGAAAGTCCGGAGGCAAAAACGTCCCGATCCCGGAGCCTGAAATTCAAGGCCTCCAATATGTCATTTGGAGAAATGTTGGAGATGGTGGACATATTAAAGAGGAGCGACTATGATGGGAAGTATGGGCCTTACCTCAACCCCAATGTCGGCAAGGCCAAGATCATGTCTAAAGTTGTGAGAAGGCTGTACAATCATTTTGGGGTACAACGATCCAAGGAGCAACTGAGGAAACGCTGGTCAGACCTGAAACTGAGGGAGGCCGATCAGTACAGAAAGATCAAGAGAATTCTTCAAAAAAGTAAGTAGTTGTGTTTTGTGTTTGATTTCTTGCTTGCATACTGCTCCATGTGGTTTGATTTTTACAAAGTTGTACATTCCAAAATGGCCACTTTCATGTTCGTCTGTGCATTCGATCGTACTCAGCCTCGATCTTTCTGCCACTGTCATGGTCGTGTGTGTGTCCATTCGATCGTACGCAACCTCGATCGTGCGGCCACTTATAATACGATGTTTGGTGTTTTTTTTGGGGGAAAGGAAGTTTGTTCTCCCTAGAAATGTCATCCAGAATGTAAAGCCAATTTATTCAATGTAAAGGAGAGGTCACCCAGTAGCTGTTTACCCATCTGGACTCGAGAGCACTAGTGCTGGGACACCCAAACCCCCTTTTTATTAGCCTTTTCCACACATGTGCTCCAGTGGATACTAGAGGGGGGTCTCCATCACACAAACTTCTACCAAAAAGCTAGTCAGTTTAGCACCTTTACAAAGTGACTACATTCATGTAGTTGACATTTGTAACTGGCCAAACTAAAATAGTGTCCGTCACTTTCAAGCAATGTTTGTCATTTCCTATTTCTGCCCTCAATAGTTTGTGTTGCTAAATCTTCCTTTTGGACATTCTCATAGGGGAGCGAAAACTTGGGCCGTCTGAGGAAACCCCCAAACCAACACCTCCCAAAAAAGGGGAAAGAGCAGAAGCAGAGGAGGAGGAGGAGGAAGGAGAGATCATCGAACTTGGAGAAATTGTCACCACAACAGGTGAGTGTGGGAGAACACAGCTACTGGTAAGCTAATCCATGTATGGCTGCCTCATTTCCAACACCCCATTTTTGTTTGTTTGTGGTTTTTAGGTGACGTGGATGTTGTGGAAGAAAAATCGCACTTTACCACAGAGAGTGCCCACGTACTCATCGGAGAGATAATGGTCTGCAATCGAGATCTAGATTACATAAAGCAAAACATCAATGATGTTCAACAAAAATTGAAGAACATCATTGATGTTTTAGGAAAAATATGAAAACGCACCAAGTAATTAACACACATTTGTGCCTGCTTCTGAACACATTTGCAACTTAAAAACTGTCTGAAATTTGGAACATGCACACATTGTGTCCACATGTGCTAGCTCCCACCATGGTGGATGAATGGCAACGTTTTTTTGGGGGTGCAAACACTTTACGAACTACGAAAGTGGTTGTGGTGAAGGGGTTGCACCCCCAAAAAACGTCCATTCATCCCCATGATGGAAAATGGCACTTTTGAAGCTTCTAGGCATGTGTTTTCCCATCTAATGACCATTTTCAGACCCAAATTGTGTGCATGTTCCAAATTTCCACTTTTCGGGGGTGACCCCCCCATGTGATGAAGGCAAGATCAAACACACTTTGAACATATAGTCATGTCTGATCTTGTCTTCACTTTACAAAGTTGAACTTTCCAAGTTCCTAGGTTCTGTTTTGCTCCATGCCTGGTTTTACCAATTGCGGAATGTTTGTAAACAATGTTGTAAATAACCAAGATGTTGTCAGTTTTGGCGTGAAGATTGTAAACGCACTTGGGAATGTTTTCCTAGTAAACTTTTATTTTTCTAAATGTGTGGCTTCCTTATTTAAAAAACACAATGCATTATGTATGTAAAATGAAAAGGATATGGGGGGCAATGGGTGTTATTTACTAAAGGCAAATCCACTTTGCACTCCAATTTTCTTTCCCGGGGAACTTTTTCAATGCACTTGTAGAGCATAGCGGATTTGACTTATGTAAATGACACCCACAGTGCTTTGTACGAAAACACGGAGCACAGCATTTTGGAGAATACACACATGTCAGACCTGGTGATGAAAAGGAGTATTTTGGGTGTCAGTTATGCAGTACAAACCTTCTCTAGACCAAAGATTAGGTAGCAAACACACAACATGAGAATAATCTTTTTGGGAAGAAGAGACTGTTACCTCCTTTTGCCCAGAAAGTGCATTCCCACTGTCGAAGGCAAAGGGAAAAAATGTCAAAGTAAAATAAGCTAAAAAGAAGACTGAAATGACATGAAATCATAGGTTGGTTAAAATATCAGATTTATTAAAAAATGCCTCTCACACATCGTCAGGCAGAGCAATGGCCCCCCTACCCACAAAGTACTGCATATATTGGTCCCGGACCACACGGGCATTTAGAGGGGGCAAGCCTGGACGTGCCACTCGAAGGGCTGTGAGTTCGGCATTTGGAGGGCCCTCCACATCTGGGCCAACGGGCACCACATAGTTCCTGTTATGTCTTTTGAGGAAGTTGTGCAATATGCAACAGGCAAGAACTATGTGGTTCAGTTTGTATTCCGCCAAGTTAAATGCCGTCAGGAACAGGCGGAAGCGGCTGGCCAGGATGCCAAAAGCGTTCTCCACAACTCTTCTGGCTCTGGACAGCCTGTAGTTGAAGACCCTCTGGTCCGGGGTGAGGGTCCTCATCGGGAACGGCCTCATCACATGGGGAGTCAACGCAAACGCTTCATCTGCGACAAAGACGAAGGGGAGTCCTTCGGCATTCTCCTCTGGAGGTGGCAAGCACAGACTGCCACTTTGGAGACGCCAGTAGAACTCCGTGTGCGTAATGGCCCCACCATCCGATATCCGGCCGTTCATCCCCACGTCCACATACATAAACTCGTATGTTGCCGACACCACCGCCAACATCACTACACTATTAAACCCTTTATAATTATAATAGTAGGACCCCGAGTTGGGCGGTGGGACGATGCGGACGTGTTTCCCATCAATTGCCCCTCCGCAGTTAGGAAAGTCCCAACGGCTGGCAAAGTGGGAGGCCACAGTCTGCCATTCCTGTGGCGTGGAAGGGAACTGTGGAGTGAAACAAGAAAAAAAAATTAGTCACTTTGCACCTAAACATTGCAAGCAGATTAGACAATCAACATCTTGGAACAAGAGCATTGTCTAAAATTGGAGGCTGGAAAGTATTTGCACAGAAAAGTAGAGGCTCCCCTTCACAGATTACTCACCCCCCCATCAATCCCCCCACTTCTGATGGGCCATTGGCAATAACTAGGGGTTTTGGGGGGGGGGGGGGTGGTGGACAGCTAACCCTCTGCACTTCATTGATTGGCAAATGGCTCAATAATGTGGGCTAGTTTGGCCAGACCCTCTGTACTTAACACTATTGGCAGGCCACAGGAAAGATCAAATAAAATTTCAACCCCCCCCCCCCCCCCCCAAAAAAGGCAGGCACAGTGTGACATTATTAAATTACCAAGCAAGCTAATAGGAGGGAAAGAAGACAAAAAAATAGGAAATGGAATGTATGGAGGCAGTCCCTTGCACTACATGCTTTGCTGAATTCATCCCTAAAGATGCGCACTATAAAGAGGTAGGTATATAGTGTGTATGGACCTTGGGAAAGCCAGCAGATAAAGGATTGGTACCATCTGACAGAGCAGTTGGGGGAGGGGGTTCCTAATGAGTTTGCCCCCCCCCCCCCCCACCAAAAGAACAAAAAAAGGGGGCTCTACATGAAGTAAACCACACAGCAAACATTTGTGCATATTTTAGGGGGTGTTTTGGGGCAAACAATACTATGCAGCAGACAAAAGACATTGCTTAAGTGACTAGGCCATAGGTGTCTATTGGGGCAGAAGAGCATGCTGGTGAGGTAAGTGAAGGGAAAAATGCATGAAGGAGAAAAGGGGCACAGCATATTAGAACATATTGCAATCATGGTAATTAGGGAAGGAGGTCAAAAATACAAGTCATTAGCAAACAGAGCATACATAGAAGGGAATAGTAAAGTAGAAATGTTACCTTAATATAGTCCTCCTGCAGGACCTGAATGATGGCAGAACAGGTCTCTGGAATAATGATTCCCAGGGCCTGGGGAGAGATACCTGAAGAGAACTTCAAATCCTGAAGACTTCTCCCTGTCGCCAAGTACCTCAACGTGGCAACAAGCCTCTGCTCCGGAGTAATGGCTTGTCTCATGCAGGTATCCTGCCGGCTGATAAAGGGGGTCAGCAAAGCCAAAAGACGGTGAAAATCGGGGTCCGTCATCCTGAGAAAGTTCCTGAAATCATCAGGATTATTCTCCCGGATCTCACGAAGCAAAGGCATGTGCGAGAACTGGTCACGCTGAAGCAACCAATTCTTGGTCCACATACTCCTCGTCACTCTGTTCATGGACGGGTCTTGGGTCAAAGCTAAAAGCCCGACACCAATTCCGCGTACAGCACGAACTCGGCGACGAGTACGCACGGGAAACATCGCTCAGAAGGTCACAAAAGGTCGGCTGGTCAGAACGGACAAACAGAAAGCACCGATAAACAGCAAGGCCTGAAAGAACGAAGTGAATACCAGCAACGAGCAGACAATAAGCAGTGCAAATCAAAGCGTCCTATATCAAGATATAGGCCGCAATGACCAACAAATGCGAACTGACTACACGCACTAATAAACAGATACGCACGACAAGCACAAACTGAAGAGCAGTAACGATCTGAGTCAGAAAACTGAGAAGCGCGAATCTTAAGTCACCAAACTTCCACTAACTCTCGATAAACACGGGATCAGCAGAAGGAGCCCAACGGGTGCCTGACGTGGTGCTGAACTTCCCTTTTGTAATCTCGTGGACGACGACTTACGTCACGACGTTCTTCCGGACCGGATATTCCGACAACGTAGTCCGACCGTGTGTACGCAACGCCAACATCGGACAAAGTACGTCGGACAAAGTCCGAGTGACCTGGTCCGCGGATTGTCCGAGCGTGTGTATGGGGCTGTAGCTGCTCTGCTCCTCCTCGCTCACTGGATCGCTGAGCTGTGGAAGGGGCGGAGAGGCCATCTCAGAGACGGGTGTCAGTCCAGGCACCTGTGTGATAAGTACTGAAGCGCTGATAAATATATACAAACCTAAAACCTCATTAGTAAATAAATAAGATGACTAAATGATGTGCTGCACCATCAAAAGTGTTCCCACACTTAAAATAATATGAAAAAATATACAAAGAGAGTATAAATAGTGCGCAAATCAACCTTATTGTGATAATAAAATCTTGAATAAATACAGTGTGGCCGGTATCCAATAAATAAATGCAGTGTGGCCGGTATCCAATAAATACAGTGTGGCCAATATCCAATGATAGATATATAAATATTATAAATTATTATATAAAATCCGTGCTAAGGTGAAAAAATCCAAAATGCAGATAATATAAATGATGTTCCAATTACAAATGCTCCGAATGCAAATGCTGAGTGAAAAATAAATAAATAAAGTGCTCAAAAATTTAAATATCTGGTTGGCCAGTATGTGTAGATAATAACTGACCGATCAAATTTTATTCTGATCACATACACATGTTTATTGGTCCATAAATGGACAATATTTGTATAAATATGTTTTTTTGATTCTACAATTGTAAATAGCTTTGCCTCCAGGGGGTTTTTACTCACCGAGAAAATACTTTATTGATGTCCCATACCTGGCAGATCTTTAGTGCCCTCCCACTACTCTCTACCTGGCAGCCTAACCCCAATTGACCCATAGTCCCCCTACCCCGTGATGAGGGGCATCGCGGGATTTCCTTTTAGGGGGGTAGTTCCTTCATATTCCATCTATGATGGTCTGGAGGTCATTTTGGATCCTTTGGGGTATTATTTATTTGGGTAATTAGGAATTTATTTTCCGATTCCCAGATACATTTCTTGCCAGTGGTTTTAGTCCCCTATTGTTGCCTTGTTGTGGGGGATGGGGTATCTCCTCACATCCATGTACCTGGGCCTTGATTAGGCTCTGGGACAATGGAATTGTGGGGAGGTTTTTCTTCCCCTCCCCAGCACCCTTCTATGCAACAATTAACTCCCTCCCAGTTTATATCCCCCAGCTTGGTACGGGATTCTTTCCGTATTTTGGGGGACACCTTTTCCCATTGGCTTGTTCCCCCAAGGCGCCACTCTCTATGTCCAGATTTGGGCATGGGGGATGGCGGTTCCATGTGTGGCCACTTGCGCTCTTGGCGCTATCCACAATTCTGTCCATGCAGATCACATTGCGCATGCGCAGTTCCATACTGGGCGCCGGCGCCATAGACAGACTGTCCTTGGCTGAGCTTCCCACTCCACGCATGCGCACATCGCACCACGCGATTGTGCTGTATGGGCAGAGACGTCTTATGACGCCGTGTGGCTGACGCCTAATGAGACGCAGTAGGCGGTACACACATTGTTAAACCGCCCATGTCAGCGGTTTTACCCTTCTCCTATTTTCCATCAGGAAGAGGATCCAGCCCAATGGGCGGGATTGGAGTTGATGACGCGGGACGCCTTTGCGTCTGACGTCATCCCAACACACCCACAAGGGCGGGACAGAGTTCTATTCCACCTATTTAAGGACGCCAGAGACGGTATATGGCGTCATTCCGCCTCACAGCATTGAGCTGTGTGCATCACTCTCCACCTAGGACTCCTTGAGGACTCTTCCCTGGAACATTTCTTTCTGTTTGAACCCTTGGATCATGGACTCTTGGGTAAGCAACCCTTATATGAGAGAAACAATTTTTTCAATCTCATATCCAGGCTCTAAGATACTATTCCTCTTTCTCCATGGGTGGTTTTGTAGGTTTCTGCGCCATTAGATATATGGAACCTTTTTACCCTTACCGTCTTGTAGAGATTATGGGAATGCGGCCATTACTTTCTGCCAACTCTTGGACGTCTCTTCTTCTCGGAGAGTGAATGGGAGGCAATGCTATATATGCAATATTTGATTATGTAAGTGCATGTTTCAAAATTTATTATGGATATATATTGAATATTTGTTCATATTTACATGCAATGTATGACTCTCCACCCCATGTCACACTGGGGTGGGGAACATTTTTGCTTTGTTCTTGTACACAATTGACACGTTTTGATATTCTGTAGATGGTGACTATAATTCCCTGAGGAAGACAGGCATAATTTAGCCTCTTGGAAACGCGTCGGAATTCTACACTCTCACCAATCGCAGATATGCATATCATTTTGTACCACTTGTCTTACTGTTTTTAAAGAACTATTTCATTTTTTATGTCTTTGTATTTTGATAATAAATCTATAAAATTATCTTATGTATGCCTATATGGTTTATCTTGTTGCCGGTATAATCCCACCTCTTGAGGTCTCTTCTTAATACTTATTTGGGGATGATGGCAACCAATATGTGTCTCGAGATCTGAGTTCAATCTATTTTCAATTTATTCAGGGTGGAAAATACACCTATACCTCAATCATGAGCTCAATTTCTTGACACAGCCTTAATGCTGAACAATTTATAGAATTTTGGAGTTAGTTCATAGTCCCTCAGTAATCAGGCGATTTCTATACCTGATCCATAGCTGGGGGGTTCTTTTTCTCCTACCCAGACACTATTTCTTCCCCATCTGGGGAGTGTCACTAATTTTTTTTCTTTTTCTTCTCACCTCTGTCTAGTGATTCTTTTTGGACAGATATGGAGTCTTGTGGGGGAACGGGGAATATGGGGGATCTGCAGGGGAGAGAATGGGATAATCTTATGGCAAATATTCATTGTAATTATCAAGGAAAGGAACAGACTTCCTCTAATCTGACTGCTTTATTTTCAAACCTTACTAAAGTGTTGGAAAGGAAATCAGCATTACATTGGCATATCCACTCTTTAGAACGATATATTCGTGAAAATATCAATCCCATTGGCCTACGCATACAGATTTTCCCAATCTTGGAAAATATTTCCAAAGAACTTAAGATGAACTGGGAAAGTAAATTAAATGACTGTTCTAGGAATCTTATGTTATTATTGCAAAATGAATACAAGTCACAATTGGTAACAATGAACGATGAGATTGGATCTCTTTATACACGGCTTACCCCCCTTAAAAATCATGAAGAATATAATAGATCTGAAATAAAACTGAGGGAACATTTGGAAACCTTTGGCAAACAAATTTTGATCAAAAAAGAGAAAAAATACTGGAGGGATAAAAATGCTTTTGGAGAGAATCGTGCTTATAAATGGAATACTGATAAAAAATTTAAAAATGTCAAAGGGACCCGAAAAACCAAAAAGGGTCAAGTTGATAATTTATTCAAATCAAATGATGATTTGTCAGATACGCCCTCTAACTCCTCCTCCTCAGTCTCCTCCCATACAGGCCGGCAATCTGGGAAAAGGAAAAGTCTATTTCCTAGACAACAAGATTTGGAAGGTGAGGTTCACCAATTACCCAAAAAATCGGCTACTGACCTCCATATGGATCGGGACGGTAAGACAGGCATTACTGCAAAAAATTTAACAGGTGGAATTCTCAAAAACAACCCTTCTAATCGCAATACCAGAAATAATAAAAAGGATCAAGGAGCTATCCCTAAAACCCAACGTACACAACTAGATGATTTTTTAGACCGGAACCGGATCCCGCAGATCCCTCCGTTATCAACTCCATCAACACAGACAGTGGTAACTCAGATAGAGACGGAACCAATCATGGTCAAGGGTCCAATGAAGGAGGTTTAAATATTATTAATTTGTCTTCCCATACACTTTCGAAATGTGAGCAGGAAGTACTATCTTTGGGATTATCCTTTTGTCCCAACAAAAATTCAGATGTCTTTGAGGTGATTAAAGATATTCACCTCTTTGCTCGAAATCTGTTTTATAAAAGTTTGTATAATAAAAAACAAACTAAAAAAGAGGATGAGATACCACCTAACTTAAGAGCAGCAGATTTCAAAGCCTTGAGGGACCTTAATCTCCTTTTGCTGGAAAGTGGGGCCTGGGATGAGCAAGAGGATGATCCTCTTGATAGTGAGGGGAGTGAGGAGGAGGAAGAGGAGGGTGTTAAATATGAACCTAAAAAGTTTAAACGAAGATCACATGTTTTTCCACAACTTAATCAGAATCCAGCTTTGGCGTTATTTGTTAAACAAACTGCCAAAGACTTGGAAAAACTAAAGGAAGATTCAGGACAGCAAAACCTAAATGTGGGTCAGAAAAAAGCGCTTCAATCTCTCAAAAATAACTTTGATATTACAATCAAAAGTTCAGACAAAGGGGGAAATATCGTTATCATGAATAATGTCGATTATGAAAATATGGTCCTTAAAATACTCAACGACCTTAATTGTTATAAATCAATTTCCCCTTCATTGGTGGACAAATACAATCAAGATTTCTATGCATTGGTTGATGAGTCCTTTAGTGTGGGGACAATTACTCGAGAAATCTGGGAGTTCATCAGAACTAGATATCCCAGATTACCCACTCTATATGCCCTCCCCAAAGTGCATAAAAGTCTTCAAAATCCACCAGGAAGGCCCATAGTGTCAGGCAATGGATCCATCACGGAAGGAATCAGTCAGGTCATTGATGACCACCTGAGACCCCACGTCATGGATCTACCGTCCTACACTAAGGATACCATTCATCTTCTGCAGATCATCGAAGAGCTAACTATCCCCGAAACAGCGATCCTAGTGACCATTGATGTGGAATCGCTTTATAATAGCATTCCACACGACTTAGGTATCAAGGCAGTGGATAAGGTTTTAAAACAGAGAGCCACTACAGATTGGAAATTCAATTCCTTTATTGTTCAAATGTTGGATTTCATTCTCCGACACAACGTTTTTGTTTTCAAAAATTCCCACTACCTCCAGGTACAGGGAGTAGCTATGGGGACGTGTTGCGCGCCCTCATATGCGAATCTGTACCTGGGGGAGTGGGAAAAAGACTTTTTGACTAGTGAACATGCGTCGATGTACACCTGTCACATTTTGATGTGGCAGAGGTACATCGACGATGTTTTCATCATTTGGGACGGATCAGAGAGACAGCTAATAGAATGTTTGGAACTTATGAATAACAATGCCTACAACTTGTTCTTCACTATGAGCTTTAATCACAATGAGACCCACTTTTTAGATATTTGTATCAAAAAAGCACCTAATGGAAATTTAACCAGTAGGTTGTTTCGGAAGGAAACTGCTGGCAACACCCTGCTTCACGCGGACAGTTTCCATCCATTGCCATTAAAACGATCTATTCCCTTCAGTCAATTCCTCCGGATTAAGAGGAATTGTACGAAGGAAGAGGACTTCCAAAGAGAAAGTGATGGACTCACCCTAAGATTATTAGATAGAGGCTATACCAAAACATGCCTCAAAAAGGCTTTTAATAGGGTTAAGGCTCTTACTAGGAGAGATCTTCTCTTTAAAAAGAAGAAAAAGAATGTTGATGAAAACACTCGTATTATACTGCGATTCTCAAATGAACATGAGAGGATTCGCAAAATTATCAACAAGAATTGGTCAATCCTTACAGATGATCCAGTTGTAGGTACCCTGGTCTCACCTCGCCCTCTGATTTCCTATAGAAAAACTGTTTCAATTGGTAATCTAGTCACACAAAGTGAATATAAGGGAATCTCTAGGAAGGATCCCTGTAGGAACTTTGGAACCTTTCCATGTGGAAACTGTGCTCAATGTTCAGTCATTGGCCAGAGAACCACACTGACGCTGCCAAATGGGGTAGACTTCTCCCTGAGACATTATGCCTCCTGCCAGACTCAGGGGGTGGTGTACCTCATGCAGTGTCAGTGTGGTTCTTTTTATGTAGGCAAAACTAGACAGAAACTCTGTAAGAGAGTTGAAAAGCATATGCATGATATGAAGATCTGCAATCTATATTTGCCTTTGGGGCGTCATATAGCCAAGAAACACAATTATAGAGTGCCGAAAATCAACTTCACAGTTCTTGATAGACTACACATTCCAATCAGAGGAGGAGATTGGAACAAAGTTCTTCTCCAACGAGAAATGCGTTGGATTAGAACTTTGAAGGCAACTACTCCACCTGGCTTAAATGAGGTGGAAAGTTTTAGACCATTCTTGGATGGCTATAGTTCAGGGAAGACTGACTAAATTGTCAGCCCTCCTTCACTTGGTCTTCGTACAATAATAATCTTACATTTATATGACCCCCTATCCTGTCTCGTTTTCTTCAATTGTAGGTCCCCCATCTATTGGGGGGTTCTCCCTCCATTCTCTTTGCTCTTTCTTGAAGTGGGTCACTAGGTTAAGTGAATAGTTCAGCTTTTTGGTTTTGTTTATTGGTCCATAAATGGACAATATTTGTATAAATATGTTTTTTTGATTCTACAATTGTAAATAGCTTTGCCTCCAGGGGGTTTTTACTCACCGAGAAAATACTTTATTGATGTCCCATACCTGGCAGATCTTTAGTGCCCTCCCACTACTCTCTACCTGGCAGCCTAACCCCAATTGACCCATAGTCCCCCTACCCCGTGATGAGGGGCATCGCGGGATTTCCTTTTAGGGGGGTAGTTCCTTCATATTCCATCTATGATGGTCTGGAGGTCATTTTGGATCCTTTGGGGTATTATTTATTTGGGTAATTAGGAATTTATTTTCCGATTCCCAGATACATTTCTTGCCAGTGGTTTTAGTCCCCTATTGTTGCCTTGTTGTGGGGGATGGGGTATCTCCTCACATCCATGTACCTGGGCCTTGATTAGGCTCTGGGACAATGGAATTGTGGGGAGGTTTTTCTTCCCCTCCCCAGCACCCTTCTATGCAACAATTAAACTCCCTCCCAGTTTATATCCCCCAGCTTGGTACGGGATTCTTTCCGTATTTTGGGGGACACCTTTTCCCATTGGCTTGTTCCCCCAAGGCGCCACTCTCTATGTCCAGATTTGGGCATGGGGGATGGCGGTTCCATGTGTGGCCACTTGCGCTCTTGGCGCTATCCACAATTCTGTCCATGCAGATCACATTGCGCATGCGCAGTTCCATACTGGGCGCCGGCGCCATAGACAGACTGTCCTTGGCTGAGCTTCCCACTCCACGCATGCGCACATCGCACCACGCGATTGTGCTGTATGGGCAGAGACGTCTTATGACGCCGTGTGGCTGACGCCTAATGAGACGCAGTAGGCGGTACACACATTGTTAAACCGCCCATGTCAGCGGTTTTACCCTTCTCCTATTTTCCATCAGGAAGAGGATCCAGCCCAATGGGCGGGATTGGAGGTGATGACGCGGGACGCCTTTGCGTCTGACGTCATCCCAACACACCCACAAGGGCGGGACAGAGTTCTATTCCACCTATTTAAGGACGCCAGAGACGGTATATGGCGTCATTCCGCCTCACAGCATTGAGCTGTGTGCATCACTCTCCACCTAGGACTCCTTGAGGACTCTTCCCTGGAACATTTCTTTCTGTTTGAACCCTTGGATCATGGACTCTTAGGTAAGCAACCCTTATATGAGAGAAACAATTTTTTCAATCTCATATCCAGGCTCTAAGATACTATTCCTCTTTCTCCATGGGTGGTTTTGTAGGTTTCTGCGCCATTAGATATATGGAACCTTTTTACCCTTACCGTCTTGTAGAGATTATGGGAATGCGGCCATTACTTTCTGCCAACTCTTGGACGTCTCTTCTTCTCGGAGAGTGAATGGGAGGCAATGCTATATATGCAATATTTGATTGTGTAAGTGCATGTTTCAAAATTTATTATGGATATATATTGAATATTTGTTCATATTTACATGCAATGTATGACTCTCCACCCCATGTCACACTGGGGTGGGGAACATTTTTGCTTTGTTCTTGTACACAATTGACACGTTTTGATATTCTGTAGATGGTGACTATAATTCCCTGAGGAAGACAGGCATAATTTAGCCTCTTGGAAACGCGTCGGAATTCTACACTCTCACCAATCGCAGATATGCATATCATTTTGTACCACTTGTCTTACTGTTTTTAAAGAACTATTTCATTTTTTATGTCTTTGTATTTTGTAAATAAAATAAATCTATAAAAAATTATCTTATGTATGCCTATATGGTTTTATCTTGTTGCCGGTATAATCCCACCTCTTGAGGTCACAGCACCTGGCGGATCCAGACTTCCATTGTCATGATGACGTTGTGCCTGGACTGATTTCTGTGACGTCAGCAGAGAGCTGACTCAAAATATTTGTTTTCATTGCTTCGTCCTCCTTGACTATGGGCTTTGCCCCTCTAAACAAAGCAGAACACTTGTGATTCCATATTCTTACACACCTCCTTGATGAGTAACTGCTGACATGCATCAGGGTCTTCACCTTCTTCACAAATTTCACCACTGACCAGGCCACAATTGGAAACCCCTCAAATAGACAGAGCAGTGGCAAAGGATTTTTGGAAGAAATGCTGATACACTACCCATTGTAAGCAGTTAAAGCAGAACTTCAACCTAAAGGGGAAGGTCTACTTTATGCCCTTTCCCCTCTTCTGTTTCTGCCCCTTTTCTTGGAGGGGGGGGGGCAGGTATCCACTCCTAATTCCGTTTAGATTGCTTCAGCGATCCAGAAGTTCTCCCACCCACAACTGTCTGGGACACATCACAGGTCCCAGAAGGGTTGAGCAATGGGCAGCTGACTGTAAAGAAATCACAGCTGGCTTCTCACAGTAAACATGCCTGCACAGAGGACCCAAAGACCAACAAAAAAACAGTTGAGGTGAGCATGGTGCTGGACCCCTGGATGGCTGAGTGCCCTTACATTAATAGTCAGCAGCTACAGTATTTGCAACTGCTGACTTTGAATTTTTTTAATACAGGGTGAAGAACCGCTTTAGTATGTGTGTTTGTTTCTTATCCATCCCGAGGCTGATAAGGGCTCAAAGACAGTTTATGCACACTACTGTTTGGAAGTAGGACACCAATGTATACCCATTATTAAGATGGGCTCAGGCATGTTCGCAGCTCCACATGCCCAAGCTGCCTGGAAGCTTACACTGCGCAGCGCTAATCACAGGCAGTGATACATTTCCCGATCCGCAGCTACACAGATTGGGAAATCTCTCACTGCCTGTGATTAGCACTGGGCAGTGTAAGCTTCCTGGTGGGCTGGGGCATGTGGAGCTGCAAACACGCCTGAGCCCATCCTTACCCATTATCACCTAAATTGCTCCTGATTAAAATAATTCACTTCTTTTTTTGTTGCACATAACTGTTTATTTTATGTAGGCTTAATTCAACATAGTTACCTCTTGATTTCGGTTTATTATTTAGATACTGAACACCAGAATGATATCAGAGTGTATAATAGTTGTTCAGGCATATACTTCCCATATTTGTGCCAGTTAATGCTAATCGGGCCTAAAAAAAAACATATTTGTCTGATAAGGAGTGCCTTTATTATATGCAGTGAGAAAATAGATAAGCTCTCAATACTCATTGTACCCAAAAAAAAAGTAATTACACGTTACATATTTAGTGAGAAAGAAATTAATTGTGTTTGGTGGTAGTGATAAGGCAGTTACAAATACCATTAAAATAATTAGGTATTGTACTATCAAAATTGCAGGAGCACCAAAATCAATGAAATTATTGTAATGCCGTAGGATAGGCTTGCTGTTTTTTTAATTTAATTAATGCCTGCTGTGCCTTTCTCAAAATTCTGTCCATACTCTACTTTTACACATTTAAAGTCTTGAACAGTTTGCTTATAAATGAGCAAAGATCAAACTATAACAATGCCCATGTAGAAGAGCCAATAAGCATGACCCCAGGTGTGGGCTGACTGCCAAAAGTAAATTAATTGGCTTCAATTTATTCAGACAAAAGTAGATAGGTCAGTTTAGGTTTAGATCATGAGCTCTTCACACAATGCAGTAGGGTTAATTGTCAAACAAGATCTCCATTTGATTTTAGCATATTGAGCGCCATTGAAAAGAGACTAATAAACTTGCATATGTGCTTATTGTAGTTCAATAGTTAGCAAAAACTTTTAAAGTGGGTTTTGAATGTGTGTTACTTCTCACAAAAGAAGATATAATAATGTAAATGTTTACATATCTTTAGTCAGGATTGTTTTCTTAAGGCTCCATTCATACCTGATCCAGATCGTGGGCAGTACCGCCGCAATTCTGCCCCCGATTCCAGAATCGCAGCAAAACGCAGAAGACGTTTGCAATGCCATTAGTTCTTAATGGCACCCAAACGGAGGGTGATTTTGCCGCGATTGTTGAGTGATAAATCGCTGTATAATCACAGCAAAAATCGTGCCCGCAAAGGCTCCTGGCTATGTGCCAAGATTTGGTACATGAGCTTCTTTTTGATAATTTTTGGAGTGGATGGGGGCTTCCCCGCTGAAAGCTGATTGGAAAAAAAAGTCGGCACTTAAAAATTCTAAGAAAATAACGGTGTGGGCCCCCCCTCCCAGTCCATACCAGGCCCTTCGGGTCTGGTATGGATTTTAAGGGGAACCTGAAGCCAAAATGAAAAAAAAATGGCTTGGGGTACTGATCCATACCAGACCCTTATACGGGCATGCAGCTCAGCAGGTCAGGAAAAGGGGGGGATGAGCGAGCACCCCCCCCCCTCCTGAACCATAACGGGCCACTTGCCCCTCAACATGGGGGGTGGGTGCTTTGGGGCAGGGGGTTGTCTGCTCCCCCCACCCCAAAGTACCTTGTCCCCATGCTGAGGGCATGTGGCCTGGTATGGTTCAGGAGGGGGTGCTGGCTTGCCCCCACCCCTTTTCCTGACCTGCCGGGCTGCATGCTCGGATAAGGGTCAGGTATGGACTTTGGGGGGGCCCACAATGTTATTTTTTCATAATTTTAAATTTCCGGCTTTTTTTGTACAATCAGCTGTCAGCGGGGAAGCCGGCTGACAGCTGATGAGTCATCGGTTGTTAAGGACACGAAGGACGTGGAGGCTGGCTTCCTGGTCTTCTGCTTAGCAACCTGGCAATTACACTATATTACCAGAAGTATTGGGACGCCTGCCTTTACACGCACATGAACTTTAATGGCATCCCAGTCTTAGTCCGTAGGGTTCAATACTGAGTTGGCCCACCCTTTGCAGCTATAACAGCTTCAACTTTTCTGGGAAGGCCATCCACAAGGTTTGGGAGTTTGTCTATGGAAATATTTGACCATTCTTCCAGACCTTGCTTTGTGCACTGGTCCAAATGATTTGGTGGAGGGGGGATTATGGTGTGGGGTTGAGTTTTAGGGGTTGGGCTTGGCCCCTTAGTTCCAGTCAAGGGAACTCTTAAGGTGTCAGCATACCAATACATTTTTGGCAATTTCATGCTCCCAACAATGTGGGAACAATTTGGGGATGGCCCCTTTCTGTTCCAACAAGACTGTGCACCAGTGCACAAAGCAAGGTCCATAAAGACATGGATGAGTGAGTTTGGGTGGAGGAACTTGCCTGCACAGAGTCCTGGCCTCAACCCGATAGAACACCTTTGGGATGAATTAGAATGGAGACTGCGAGCCAGGCCTTCTTTTAAACATCAGTGACTGACCCCACAAATGCGCTTCTGGAAGAGTGGTCAAACTATCCTATAGACACACTCCTAAACCTTGTGGACAGCCTTCCCAGAAAAGTTTAAGCTGTTAAAGCTGCAAAGGCTGGGCCAACTCAATATTGAACCCTACAGACTGGGATGCCATTAAAGTTTATGTGTTTGTAAAGGCAGGTGTCCAAATACCTTTGGTAATATAGCGTATGAACAAAATCAAAATCAAAATATATAGAAAAGTTAAAAGTCCTAAGTGAAAATAAAAAATATGAATTTGCAATCCAGACGTGTTCGGTGGACAAGGTCTGCAGTGCAGTTGTCAAAAATCCTCCACAGATGACACTGTATGAGGCTTACCATAACGCAATGATCATCTAGTTAAAGATAGGTCAAAGAAAGCATAGGGAATATGGCATCTAGTAATTCTTCAAACATGTTGTCATCAATAAAAAGGGTTCATCTGGTCATCTCATGGTGGGTGTATGGGAAGGAAACCGCATTCAGATATCAATCACAATGTTGGTACATTGAAGATAAAATTTAAGAATCCTCACAATGTATACGATAAAAACAAATTTATTCATAAAAAGTAGAAAACTTACATGTGGCGTGAACAAACGGTGTTCGTTTTAAAAACACTCCGGCAGGTAACAACAAAGATAACAACTTCCCAATAACCTCTGGCAAAGCGCAATGGCGTCACAGCAGGCCCCGCCCATCTCTTTATATACCAGTATCAGGATGGCTCAAGGACTATAAGTATAAAAAAAAGGTGGGAAAGGGTCACAATTTTGGCAAACATTTCAGCATGTCTGTGCTTTTCTGTTCCACATGCCTTCCTGTTCCCCCTTTTCTTTTCCTCGTAATAAGAAAACACAGTAGACTGGGCCAAAAATTTTCTCCGGTATGGTCACAGACAGCGTTAAAAGGATAGAGGTTCTATACCCTACTATTCTATCTAAAACTAAAAAAAAGTTACGTTAAAGCGGACTTCAACCCACATTTACAAAGTGGTCTTAAATTATAGACCCCCCCCTCCACCGCTCATTTTTGGAAATCCATATATATATATTTTCTTTCCTACATTTTTAGAAATACAAAGTATACTTCCGTCCTATCCCGGCTGTGGGGAAGTACGTAATGTCCTCTTCTGCGGCGAGCCCTCCTTCTTCTCCCCCGCTGCCTTCTGGGACCTGTGTGTGTCCCAGAAGACGAAGTGGCCATTCACAAAGTGCTGCGCAACTCACTCATGCGCAGTAGGAAACCGGCTGTGAAGCCTGAAGGCTCCACTGATGGTTTCCCTTAGTTGTAATGGCAGCACCTGCACCAGAGTTAGTGGACGAAACGGCCTGGGGGGGGCGACATTGCGGGCTCCCTGGACAGGTAAGTGTCCTTGTTAAAAGTCAGCAGCTGCAGTACTTTTTTGCTGCTGTAACTCCGCTTTAAGTTGAGCTAGGCCTTGTATTAGTTCCAGCCTCAGAGAAACCTGTAAATTAATGTTCCTAACATAAGAGGAACACACAGGAATACTAGCCATTGAGTTATGAAGATAGTTATTCAAAATAGAGCACTTGGAGCAAAAATTATGCAAACAAGGGGAACATTCCAAACAGATAATAGGTAAAATCAAACACATGACCACAGTCCTGCAAAGCAAGCATGATAAATATATACATTTTATATAAATCACATCTTTTGGAAACATACCATTGTAAATCTATGTGGTGCACATGGGAAACATTAAAAATGCCACTGCCTACTAAAATGTAACCTGGTAAAGATGAAGTACTGTAGCAAGTATTTAAACAGGTGCTGTTTTATACAGGTGCTCACTGAGAATTGCTTGAATGTCCATTACAATAAGGAAACATCATTAAGGTATCTTCTTAGGTAAAAGGGAACATCATATTTCATAAAACATGGCATTTCCTGAAGAGACTTTCCCCTTCATCGAAAGACATTATCATTATTATTTCATGTTTTACTGAATGTTCTGCCAGCTAGCACAATTTAACACATTTTCTACATTTCAGATTTTGCTAATAACTAGTCATGAGGGCAACAAGTATTTCACATGTATTAAAGAAAACCCAATGACTAAAACCTTATATAAATTTAAACACATTACTGTCTCAATTTAGGAAAGTAAAAAAAAAAAGCAAGAAAAAAAAAAAACATATCGGTTGTTTATATAATACAATGCTTTAGCAAACTAAATTGAATTCAGTTTGGGTTTAGATCTACTTTTAAGAGAAACTTTTTGTAAACATTTTATTATATTTCCAAAAGTTATAATTATTGCTTTGACTGCATCAGGAAGATTTTACTAGTTCAAAAGCCCTCATGTCAGAGTGGGCACTTGCATGTGTGCTGCCATGTCACTGCCTCCACATAGGGCTGTCGCTATTCATATGCACACTTATGTATGTATGGTTGTAGCATTGGCAACATCCTGTTATTTAAAGTTGAGTTCTCTATAGGCTCAGTGTTGAGTAATCTTTAGTGGTATCCTGTGACCCTCAACCCTCTATCTGTGATTCTGATTGTCTCGCCATTACTAACCCATAATTTTCTATTATTATTGCCTATTGTTGACCCTGATCCATACCTCCAATGAAGCCTCTGCTGATTTGGTGCCACATTGCTCATCTGTTGCTGATCCTGGCCTGTTCATCTGGCAACACATTGCCTGCAGATTTTGTATAGTACTTTCTGGCCTGATGCCCCAGCTTGTTTTCTGATTACGCACCCACCTGCTTTTCCGGTACCGGTCTTGTCCATCTGTTTTTGACCCAGCTAGTTTCCGAAGTTGCCTACCCAGCTTTTCTGCTATCCTGATGTTGGCTGATGTTAACTTCAACAACAGCTTTGCACTTCAGTAAGTCTTATTTACACTGCACTCTGTGTCCGTGTGCCGCCTGTCACCACTGCCAGAAGCTCTGGGCTAAAGGTGCAAGAGAGGCTGTCTTTGTAACTTTAGGCTCCTGATCAGGTATATGACAGACTGAGACTGAAATACTGCTTTTCATGTTAATCTGCACAGATCACTTGGTAAAATTTTAGACATCCCCTGCAATTTCTTTTACTTAAGTAACCCATCTATGCAGAGGCAATAGCATAAATAATAAAATGTAAATCTTTACACAAAAAAGTTATTTTATTTTACCAAGGGATCTATTTGTCAATTTTTTTTTTTAACAGATCTTCACATAGGATTCAATTGGAAAATGCATTATTTCTAGGATAGTTTGCTGCTTGGTGAGAGGATTTGAGGTGATAAATTGCAGAAAAATGGTATGACCTCATGCTACTTTAGTTGGTGATGACTATATCCACCAGGACATACTGTACATGTCTGCATAGTATTAATGTTTTTTCTTAGTAGTGAAAACAAAAATCCTAACATTTTAATGTCGCTAGTTGGTTTCGTCCAAATGGGTGAGTGGGTCTTCCTACTTTAACATTGAATGTAATATGTTGTTAAAATTTATTTTTGCTTTGTAATTATGTTTAGTCTAAATATATTATTTGTCCCATAAACTATTCCTCCTGATGAAGCAGTTTATACTGCAAAACCGGTAGAGGAAACATCTTATATTCCCCTTCAACAGAAACTCTACGGGGGAACCCGTAAGTAGCTAGTTATTTGTGGTGTATTTTTTAATATGTATTAAAATTTGATTTTTATCACAATTAATTTGTCATTGTATCAGTACCGAGATAGTCCATTTATCATTTCAGGTGGTCATGTGCATTGGTCAGCATCAGCAACTGCCCCCACATTTCCACCTCTCCAATTTTCCACATATTAATTTGGATGATGGTACTTTATACTATATATTAACCGCTTCAGCACCGGGCGATTTTTACCCCCTTCCTTACCAGAGCACTTTTTGTGATTCAGCACTGCGTTGCTTTAACTAACAATTGCGCAGTCGTGCAACGTTACACCCAAACAAAATTGACGTCCTTTTTTTCCCACAAATAGAGCTTTCTTTTGGTGGTATTTGATCACCTCTGCGGTTTTTATTTTTTGCGCTATAAACAAAAGAAGAGCGACAATTTCGAAAAAAAACACAATATTTTTTACTTTTTGCTATAATAAATATCCAATTTTTTTAAAAAAAAAAACATTTTTTTTTCCTCAGTTTAGGCCGATACGTATTCTTCTACATATTTTTGGTAAAAAAAATCGCAATAAGCGTATATTGATTGGTTTGCACAAAAGTTATAGCGTCTACAAAATAGGGGATAGATTTATTGCATTTTTTTTTTTTTTTTTTACTAGTAATGGCGGCGATCTGAAATTTTTTTTCGTGACTGCGACATTGCGGCGGACACTTCAGGCACTTTTGACACATTTTTGGGACCATTCACATTTACACAGCGATCGTGGCTATAAAATTGCATTGATTACTGTGTAAATGTGACTGTCAGGGAAGGGGTTAACACTAGGGGGCGCTGCAGGGGTTAATATGTTCCCTAAGGTAGTGATTCTAACTGTGGGGGGAGGGGAATCACAAGGGGAGGAGACCGATCGGTGTTCCTCAGTACTGGGATCACATGATCGGTCTCCTTGCCACTGACAGGACGTGGAGCTGTGTGTTTACACACACAGCTCCACGGTCCCGCTGTTTTAACGGGCAATCGTCGGACATCGCGGCCGCCATGCACGCGCACCAGGTCCCGAGTGACGCCGCACGCACCCCCTAGGCGGCCGAGAATGGGAGGACATCATATGACGCCCACCCAGGATGGGAGATCAACCTTGTGGGCGTCATATGACTATGGGCGGGTAGTGAAGGGGTTAATATATGAGGCAATACTCAAACAATTAACATTTTGATTTGTTTACCATCAAATGATTTTCACTATTAATTATTTTTAGATTGCAGTAACATATAGCAACAAATCAGAGCCTATTGTAACTGATTACTTAATGTACATTTTTAGTTTTCAATACATTACATGGCATCACTGCTCTAGCAGTTCATTATTTAATAGTAATGAAAGTCTGGTAGCCTTTTTCATTAATTATTCAGGTAAATACCTATTTATAGTGTTCAAAAAATGACTGCAACATTTATGCAGAAAATAAAACATTATCAAATGACAGAAAACACAGTAAAGTAGCCAAAGCCATTTTATTGCCAACATAATTATAAATCAATTTAAGAAATGAGAATATCCTAGTAGAGAACACAACATGGCTGCACATACTGATGGGCTGACTGGCCATTTCTATGTAAGTATAATTTATATAAATTACTTGATTAAACATTTTCCATTATTAAACAAGACAACCACAAAAAGCAAAACTGATTTATTTAAATGCCAATAACTTTAAATTACAAATGCATAATATATCAGCTTGAAATAATGATTTAACATATAAATCCACTAATTGGATTTCAAAATCCTATTCACTTTTAAAAGAAAAATGAAATTTCCAGTTACTTGAAGTACCTTTTTTAACCATAATGAATAATAAAAGTAAAAAAAACAAGACTGCTGCATTGAACAGAAAAAATCCATAGAATAAACCAATGTATGAAACAGATAAAGTGAAAGTGTAAGTAAAAAGTGTAAATATATGCATTCATGTATATACCCCAAGAGACCCCCATTTGCATTACATACAAAATAGGAAGTGAGTATATTATTCAAATCAGGTCTGCGTTCAGGTCAGTGGGCTGTTTATTCCCCTGAGAAAACAATCAGTTACACATGCTTTGAGCTAGCATATTTTACCTCAAATGTAGTAACCAAATGGGAATGACAAAATGTCACCTTGACTGCCGTGAGAAAGCTGTGTATTTTTTAATGATGTGTACATTAAAAGTAAAATAAACTATAGTGGATTCCATAAATATGTATACATTTTATAAAGGACTACTAAAATATAAAATTTTAAGTTCTTTTTTTAATGTTTACCTTTATTTTTACAGAGATATCATCATGTATATACAGCTTTATATATTATATTATATACTATATATATTATAAGTATATTATTATTTTATATTTTGATATCCAGCCAGCAGCTGCCTCTCCTTATCTCTATTGATAAAACCTGTTCCTTATAGCTCACGTTGAAGTTCACACACAAAGCTGAATGAGTCAGAGCTGTAAATCCGGCCATAGATGGTTCCAAATTTCAATCCATCTACAGGCAGCCTTGGTTTGCTGTCTGTACTGTACTGAACTGCCTGTACTTGTACTGAAGTCAATCTATTAATCAACTTTAGTACAACCAGCCTGTCAGTGTCACGTACCTGGTAGAACAGCCTGACACTGGCGAAAGCAGACAGGTACAAGCTGGTAGCAGACAGGTGGTGAGCAAGCACCATAGGACTATAGGTGGAGGATCGCAACAAGCAGTTCAGCAGCGATGGGGACAGAGGCAAAGTCAGACAAACCAGACCATACACAGGCAGATAGATCAAGTGCAGATGAATAGGCATCACAGAGGACAAGGGGGCACTCTTTATGTCTAGAGGAAAAAAGATTTTATCTCCAAATATGGAAAGGTTTCTTCACAGTAACAGCTGTGAAAATGTGGAATAGACTCCCTCTAGAGGTGGTTCTGGCAAGCTCAGTAGATTTCTTTAAAAAAGGCCTGGATTCTTTCCTAAATGTATACAATATACCTGTATTTGCCGGTGTATAAGGCGACTGGGCGTATAAGATGACCCCCTAATTTTCCATTTAAAACGTTGGTTTTGTGCTATACTCGCCATATAAGACGTCCCAAAGTATATAAAAGAACTCTGGACAGCCGCACACCGGAGGAAGATAAAAACTTTAGTGATTTATTTAAAAAACAGGAATCACATCAATCCAGTAGTCCACTGCAAAGCAAAGCAAAAGGGGGGCACAAAGCTGACGCGTTTCGCACTATGTGTAGTGCTTACTCATAGCCTATCTAAGACGACCCCCTTCCGACTAGTCTGTCAGCCTTCTGGATGTTCGGTAATACCGTATGTTCAGTAGCTTCGGTAACATACTGTCTCACAGTATACATACAGTATACCGCCAATCACGGCGAGCGATGCATTCTATTAATGAATACAAAGCCTGCTCGGATTGGCAGAGGCCGTATCATCATCAACCCGCGCCTCTGACTCTCAAAGCCAATCCGAGCAGGCTACTGTATGTAGCCTGCTTGGATTGGCAGAGGTTGTTACTCCAATCCGAGCATTAATTCATTAATAGAATACATCGCTCGCCGGGATTGGCTCAGCGGTGTATACTGCATGTATGCAGTATTACCACACATTCAGCGAGCATGCGATGGGCTGACGTATAAGACGACTCCCACGTTTTGGCCGTTTTTCTTTATGTTGTAAAAGGTCGTCTTATACACAGGAAAATATGGTAACTGGGTACTAACATTTATAGGTAAAGTTGATCCAGGAAAAATACGATTGCCTCTTGGGGGACCAGTAAGGAATTTTTTCCACTGCAGTAGCAAATTGGATCATGATCCTCTGGATCAACTGTGGGTATAGGATTGTGTATATGGGACTGCACTTTTTTTTTTTGGTTGAACTAGATTGACTTGTGTCTTTTTTCAACCTGACTAACTATGTAAAGTCAGGATACAGGCTCAGTAACAGATCTGTGGAACAGCAAAAAGGGCACAGGCAGAAACAAGGTCAGAGGCAGGCTGGGGTCAGAGGCAGGCTGGGGTCAGTGCAGGCGGAATTCAGTAGTAGTCAAGACAAGCTGGATCGGTAACAGTAGCCAGATGCAGAGTAACAGGTTGCAGGTATGCATAGGAATGCTGTAGACAAGACAGCACTAAAGCATAGCACAGGCTCAGTTTAAATAGCCCTCTAGCGCCAATACGAGCAACAGATGCGCGTGCAAGAGCAACATGAATTACATGAATTAGCCTGTTCCTATGCATAGGAAATCATCCAGAAGAGCCATCTAGTCTGCTGGTATGCCCCTCTTGGCAGTCAGTTTTTTTTTTTTTTTCATACAATCACTGTTGGCAGCTAAAGGCACCAGCAGTGATCATTGTATTCTGACAGTGGGGAAACCTCCGTTGTCAGAATACAATAGCGCACCGGCGAGGGATTCCCCTATCAACACTGACAGTGTTGATGGGGGAATTGAGTGATTTCCTTTCCTTCATCCTGTGGTAAAAGGAAAGAAAATTTCATAATCTATGTCCAGCCTAATTCATGTAATCCCTCCTCACCCCACTTGCTTTATGCATACTGTTTTGTATGTTTCAATCAGAGAGAGAGAGTCTGAAATGGTATAGCTTTTCTCTTTGGAAAACGTATAATTATTCTTAAATAATGTGTCATGGGTGCACCCTGTGTAAAAAAATAGTATTTAAATAAAAGACATAAAAAATAATAGAGAATTGACCAAAACTATTATAGTTTACCTATAATCAATTTTATCATTCAAATAAGAAATCTATACAAGTAAACCTGATCGACCATATTTAGTGTCCGCATTGTACTTTATTCAGTACTTTAGACTGTAGATTTGGTCAGTCTTGATATGTTTATATATTGTATATTATTTGGATCACCTCTAAGGTCTTTTTCTGCAAATTATACAAGACAGGTTCTAACTTTGTTATATAATTACAGCCAGCCATAGACAGTTTGAATCTCGGCCAATTCAGCAGGGACCAGCCGAGATTCGAACCATGTAAGTCGATCCATCCATTGACTTGGGTACAACCAGCATGTCAGATTTTTCATGTGATTATTGCCAATGGCTATAGCTGCTAGCATTAACCACTTCCCGACCGGCTCCTGTACATATATATATATATATAGCGGCAGGATGGCTCTCCTACGCGAATCGCCGTATATGTATGGTGGCTCTTATAAGGGGAGGAGAAACAGATTGTCTGTTCCTACTAAGTAGGAACAACGATCTGGCTCCTCCTCTAGTCAGTCACATCACCTCACAGTTAGAAACACCCCCCAGGACACACTTAACCCCTTGATCACCCCTAGTGTTAACCCCTTCCCTGCCAGTGACATTTATACAGTAATTTCACAAAATTGACACTATTCTTTTGTTTATAGTGCAAAAAATAAAAACCGCAGAGGTGATCAAATACCACCAAAAGAAAGCTCTATTTGTGGTAAAAAAAGGACATAAATTATGTTTGGATACAATGTCGCACGACCGCGCAATTGTCAGTTAAAGCGACACAATGCCGTATCGCAAAAAATGGCCTGGTCAGGAAGGGGGTAAATTCTTCCGGGGCTGAAGTGGTAAAAAAAAAAAAAGACCCTTTGGGTCTGACATTGAAGGTTTTGGAGGCCAAAAAACATTGATGGTTTTGAAGGCCAAAAAACCCCCACAAAATCCATACTAGGCCCTTTGTTCTGGTATAGAATTTAAGGGGAACCCTGTGCCAAAAAGTGGTGTGGGTTCATCTCGAAAATCCATACCAGAGACTTATCTGAGTGTGCAGTCCTGCAGACCAGGAAAGGGTGAGGGACTATCGAGCGCCCCCCCCCCCTCCCTGAACCATACCAGTCCACATGCCCTCAACAAAACTCCGGTTGTGGAGGTGTGGGCCTGATGTCACCAGATGAGCCCACTCCTTTGTTTACTGCAGTGGGGGAAGTCTGTTTACAAAAATTTTATAGTTTGTTATTTTTTTGCTTTTCGAATATTGTATCTTTGACTGACTGTTTTGACTTCTATTTCTGTCTTTGAGGACAGTATATTCTAATCATTCAAGTATCAAGGAACAATATTTTTGGCCAAGAATATAAAGAACATAAGAGGATTTATTTTATTATCATATCATTTAAAAATTGTGGTATTTATATGTAAGAAAATTGTTTCAGGGGTGAGCTTGATGGATTTTAATATAATGCTCATAAATGGCTTATTTTATTCCAAACCAAATTAAAGCAGAAAATAAAAACACATGTTTATAATCATTTTTTCAATCATTCTATCATTTGTATCCTCCATAGAGATACTGTAACCTTTTCAGGTTATTGTCCAGGTCAGGTGTCTGCTACATTCACTTTATCATATCTATGTAAATACAATCAGCAATTCCAAAATTTTCTTTGTCAGGAAATTTCTTAAATTTTCTGCATACATTTTATCATTCCTAATATCACATTATATTTTTATATTACTGTTACCACCTTTAAGTCTATTGATCAAATTCATTATATTCTCCTTTTAACTTCTGCCATAGACCACTCTGGCTACATTATTTAGCCCACTTCCCCATATCCACCCACTCCCCTCCAACTCCCTGTTTAACCACTTTGACGCTATACACTTTCACCCCCTTCCTGTCTAGGCCATTTTTCAGATGTCAGTGCTGTCCCACTTTGAATGACAATTACCCAGCCATGCAACATTTGACTCAAATAAATGTTATATAATTTTGTTTAGATAGATAGAGCTTTCTTTTGGTGGTTTTTAATCACCACTGGGTTTTTATTTTTTATTGTACAAATTAAAAAATACAGAAAATTTTGAAAATAAACATGTTTTCCTTAGTTTTGGTTATAACATTTTGCAAATAATCTTTCTTTATAAATTCATGCCAAAATGTATTCTGCTACATTTCTTTTGTGTTAACGTTATAGAGTGTACAAACTATGGTATATATATTTGAAAATTGATTAACCACCTGATTACTGGGCACTTAAACCCTCCTGTCCAGACCAATTTTCAGCTTTCAATGACATGACAATGACAATTGCGCGGTCATACAACACTGTACCCAAATAAATTTTTATCATTTTTTCCCCATAAATAGAGCTTTCTTTTGGTGGTATTTAATCACAGCTGGGGTTTTTATTTTTTGCTAAACAAACAAAAAAAGATGGAAAATAAAAAAAATAAAAAAAAATCATGTTTAATAGTTTGTTATAACATTTTGCAAACAGGTAATTTTTCTGCTTCATTGATATGCGCTGATGGGGCGGCACTGGTGGGCACTGATAGGCTGCACTGCTGGGCACTAATAGGCTGCACTGGTGGGCACAGATAAGGTGGCACTGGTGGGGACAGATAAGTTGGTACTGATGGGCATAAAAAAGATGGCACTGATGGGCGCGGATGGGTGGCACTGATGGGCACGGATGGGTGCCGCACGGATGGATGGCACGGATGGGCACTGATAGGTGGCACTGATGGGCACTGGTAGGGGACACTGATGGGCACTGGTAGGTGACACTGATGTGCAGCACTGTAAAGGCACATTGTGGGAACTGGCACTGTGGGGACTGACAAATGGCACTGTGGGCACTGACAGATGGGACTGTGGGCACTGACAGATGGAGCTAGTGGGCACTGGAAGGGGGCAATTTTATAGGGCACAGGTGGGCACCATGGACCCTGGGCACATTGCAGTGAGAGGGACTGATGTCCCTCTCACTGCCGCCGGTGATCGGCTTCTTTTTTTTTTTTCTTCTTGCGCTGTCAGCCGGTTACCGGCTCTGTTATTATCACATGATCAGCTGTCATTGGCTGACAGCTGATCACGTGGTAAGGGGTCGGGATCGACCCCTTACTCGGATCTGTGATCCAGTGAGTCTCACAGGCTCGCTGATCACAGAGCGCGCCTTCAGGGGGCGCGCAGGCCGCTCGTGGCCAGGACGACGTCTATAGACGTCGTCCCGGCATCTTAGATCCACGCTGTAGCCATCATTAATAGCAAGTTATTTCTCTCACGACATAGACATACTTATAATTACACCCCAAAACACATTCTGCTACTCCTCCCAAGTATGGCGATACCACGTGGAACATTCAAATGCGGGACATGAGCATATTGTCAATACATCAAACAAGGCAAATGATTTCTTTGCCAAATGGTGAGACAATAAAACGCAAGTACTTTGCTATTTGTGACACAGTGGGGGTCATTTACTATAGCGCCACGGCGCTAAAACGGTATTCACTATAGCGCTGATAAAAAACATACTCGAAATCTAATTTACTATATTTCCCTGAAAACAAATAGTGCCCAAACCCTTAGCCCCCGTACACATGGTCAGAAATTCCGATGACCAAATCCGTCGGATCATTTAAGTCGGATTTTGTCCAAAGCTGGTGTTGCGTACACACGGTCGGACAACGTTGTCAGAATTTCCGGTCGTCAAGAACGCTGCGACGTAAGCCGTGTATGACGGGACTAGAAAAGGGAAGTTCAGCACCACGTCCGGCACCCTTTGGGCTCCTTCTGCTGATTTTGTGTTTATCGCGTGTTAGTAGAAGTTTGGTTAGAGACGATTCGCGCTTTTCAGACTTGTGCTTCAGATCGTTACTGCTCTACAGTTTGTGCTTGTCGGTGCGTATCTGTTTATCAGTGCATGTAGTCAGTTCGCATTTGTTTGTCATTGCGGCTTATATTTTGATATCTTGCTATAGGACGCTTTGATTTTCACTGCTTATTGTCTGCTCGTTTATGGTATTCAGTTCGTTCTTTCAGGCCTTGCTGTTTATCAGTGCTTTCTGTTAGTCCGTTCTGACCAGCCGGCCGCTTTGAAGCCATGTTTCGTGTATGTACTCGTCGTAGAGTTTGTGCTGTGCGGGGGCTTGGTGTTGGGTTTTTAGCTTTGACACAAGTCCAGTCCATGAACAGGGTGAGGAGGAGTTCATGGACCAAGAATTGGTTGGTCCAGCGTGACCAATTCTCACACATGCCTTTGCTTTGCGAGATCCGGGAGAATAATCCTGATGATTTCAGGAACTTTCTCAGGATGACGGACCCCATTTTTCACAGTCTGTTGGCTTGGCTGACCCCTTATATCAGCAGGCAGGATACCTGCATGAGGCAAGCCATCACTCCGGAGCAGAGGCTAGTTGCCACATTGAGGTATTTGGCAACAGGGAGAAGCCTTCAGGACCTCAAGTTCTCCACAGGCATCTCCCCCCAGGCTCTTGGTATCATAATTCCAGAGACCTGTTCTGCCATCATCCAGGTCCTGCAGAAGGACTATATGAAGGTAAGAGTTCTCCTTTAACATCACATTCTATGTATTTACTGTTTGCTAATGTATTGTATTTCTTTCCTCGTTCCCTAATTACCAGTATTGCAATATGCTGTAATATGCTGTGCCCCTTTGTCCTCATGCATGCTGGAAACTTTTAATGTTTTTTTTTTGCCTTCACTTACCTCCACAGCATGCTCTTCTGGGCCCATATAAACCTATGGCCTAGTCACTTAGCAATGTATTTTGTCAGCGCCATAGTATTGGTTTCCCCTAAACACCCCCTAAAATCTCTACAAATGTTATGTGTGTATTTAACTTCATGCAGAGTCCCCAAGGTTTTTTTTTTTTCAGTGGGCCAAACTCATTAGGAACCCCCCTCCCCCAACTGCTAGGTCAGCTGATACCAATCCTCTATCTGCTGACTTTGCCAAACCCAATACACACTATACCTACCTCTTTAATGGTCATATTATTGTTAAATTCAGCAAAGCATGTAGTTCAAGGGCCTGCCTCAATACTTTCAAATGCTACATTTTTTTTTTTTTTTTACTCCTATTATTATCCTGATAGGTAATAGTAGAATGTAAAAATGTGCTTCCATTTGTTCATTTTGTGATATTTTTTTGGTATTATCACACTTCTTACCTGTCCGGTGGGCTGCCAATAGTGTAACGTAAGGAGGGTCTGGCCAAACTATCACACATTATTTAGGCATTCAGCTCTCAATGAAGTGGAGAGGGTTACCTGTCCAATACATCCCCACCTAATTTTTGGCAATGGGCCATCAGATGTGGGGGGGGGGAGGGTGGGGGTGAGTAATCTGCTAAGGGGACCTTATACTTTTGTTTTTAAATACTGTTTTCCAAAAATGTTATACTGATCTTGGCCCAAAATGTTTGTTTCTAATCTGCTTGCAATGTTTATGTGCAAAAATACTAATTTTTTTTCTTGTTTGACTCCACAGTTTCCTTCAACACCACAGGAATGGCAGACTGTGGCCTCCCACGTTGCCAGCCGTTGGGACTTTCCCAACTATGGAGGGGCAATTGATGGGAAACACGTCCGCATCGTCCCACCCCCCAACTCGGGGTCCTACTATTATAATTACAAGGGGTATAATAGTATCGCGATGTTGGCGGTGGTGTCAGCGACATATGACTTCCTGTATGTAGACGTGGTGAAAAATGGCCGGATGTCAGATGGTGGAGTCATCGCACAGACGGAGTCCTACTGGTGTCTCCTGAGTGGCAGTCTGGGCTTGCCACCTCCAGAGGAGAATGCAGAAGGACTCCCCTTCGTCTTCGCCGCGGATGAGGCGTTTGCGCTGTCAAGCCGTCTGATGCGACCTTTGCCGATGAGGACCCTCACCCCGGACCAGAGGGTCTTTAATTTCCGTCTGTCCAGAGCCCGAAGAGTAGTGGAGAGCCAGTTCCTCCTATTTTTCACACCTATCCACATGGCGGAATATAAACTCAATCACATTGTGCTTTCCTGCTGCATTCTGCACAATTTTTATAAAAAAACATTCACAGAACTATGTGGTCTCAGTTGGCCCTGATGCTGAATAACCCCAAAATGCCAACCTGACGGCCCTTGAAGCTGTCCGTCCTGGCTTGCCCCCGCCCAAAACGACCGCAAAGACAGAACAAGATATATGGAGTACTTTGTGGATAGGGGGGCCATTGATATGCCAGACAATGTCTGAGAGGCATTTTTTAAGAAGTTTTACTTTTAAAATGAAAGAACATTTGTTTTCATTTACTGCTTGGGTTTGTTTTAGGTGTCTCCTAGCTTATTTAATGGTTTAGTTTTTGGCCTTTATCTTCAACAGTGTAAACCTACTTTCTGGGCGAGATGAGGTGACAGTCTCTTCTTCTTAAAAATAATCTTCTAATGTTGTGGGTCTGCTACATACAGCTAGTTTTTCGAGTAAAGGTATGTAATGCATTACTGACAAAAAGATTACTCCTTTTCAGCACCATGACAGAAATGTGTGGAGTCCTGAAAATGGCGTGATTGGTGGTTAATTAAAAAGCACTGTGGGTGTTATTTACTAAAGGCAAATCCACAATGCACTACAAGTGCACTGCAAAAGTGCACCTGAAACTGCACTTGGAGTGCAAAGTGGATTTGCCTTTAGTAAATAACACCCATTGTCACAGAAAACAACAACTTTACTACAAATAATGCTTTTGGGGTATTGAATAAGGAAGCAACACATTGTTGAGAATGAAAATTTTTACTTCAAGCACATTCACATGTGCGTTTCTAAATGGGTTTTACAACAAACCAACATATTTGGTGTAGATAACATTATTTGCTAACATTAATATAACTTGGCGCTTTTGTGTAAACAGGCATGTATCAAAGCAGAACATACAGAACACAGGAACTTACAAAGTTCAACTTAGAAAAGTGAAGACAATATAACACATGAGTATGTCCAAACTGTGTTGATATTGCCTTCATCACATGGGGTGTCACCCCTGGAAAAGCAAAATTTAGAAGATGCACACAAAATGGGGATCAAACTGGGCATTTACTTTCTGAACCCATGCCTAGAATGTCAAAATATGCAATCTCCCATCATGGGGGATCAATGTACGTGTTTTGGGGGTGCATCTCAGCCACTTTAGTAGCAAGGAAGGGGTTGCACCCACAAAACGTGGACATTGATCCCCCATGATGGGAGATGGCACATGTTGACACACTGTGTGCATCTTCCAAATTTAGATTTTTTTAAACTTGAAAATTTTGAGGTTCAAAAACAGAAAATGTCTGCTAGCTAATTTGGGGTGTTTCAGATTTTACCTAAAACATCAATGATGTTCTTCATTTTTTGTTGAACATCATTGATGTTTTTCTTGATATCATCTAAATCCCGATTGCATACCATTATCTCCCCGATGAGGACGCATGCACTTTCACTGGTAAAATGCGATTCTTCTTCCACAACATCCACATCACCTACAAATAAACCCCACAAAACACAGTGTATTATAAATATGCAGGCATACATTGATTAGCTTACCTGAAGCTGTGGTCTCAGACACTCACCTCAATCTCTCCTTCCTCCTCCTCCTCTGCTTCTGGTGTTGGTATTTCCCCTTCTTTGGGAGGTGTGGGGTCCCTGGTGTCCTCAGACGTTCCGAGTCTTCTCTCCCCTATGAGAATGTACAAAATGAATACTTAGCACACAGATCTTTGAGGGCAGAAATAGGAATCTGAAACATTGCTTGGAAGTGTCATACAATTGTGTTTTTTGGCCGAGTTCAAAGCAGAAAAACATTATTTTTGACACTTTCTAAAGCTGGAATACTTATTACCTGTTTTGTGAAAGTTTGTCAGATGGAGACACCCCTATAGTATCCAATAGAGCACGTGTGTGAGACATCCGAAAAAAAAGGGTGTTCTGGTGTCCCACACTAGTGCTCCAGAGTCCAGATGTGTAAACAGCTACTGAGTGTCCTCTCCTTTACACTAAATCAAGTTTGCATTTCATTCTATTACCAAGCCCTCTAGACAACAAACTTCCTTTGACTAGAGATAGATAGGGCTGAATAAATGTATCTTTCTGCAACTTGCAAAAACATCGTATCGAAAGTGGGCGAATGATCGAGGTTTATTACGAACAATTGAACTCACGAACATGAAAGTGGCCATTTTAAACTGTACAACATTAAAACAAAGCACATGGAGCAGTATGCAAGCAATAATAATAATATGAACACACGAAAATTACTTACTTTTTTGAATAACTCGATTGATCCTTCTGTACTGATCGTGCTCCCTCAGTTTCAGGTCTGACCAGCATTTCCTCAGTTGATCCTTGGATCGTCGTACCCCAAAATTCTTCTGTAGACTCTTCACAACTTTAGCCATGATCTTGGCCTTTCTGACATTCGGGTTGGGGTAAGGCCCATACTTCCCATCATAGTCGCTCCTCTTCAATATGTCCACTATCTCCAACATCTCTCCAAAAGATATATTTGAGGCCTTTAAATCTTCTCCTCCAGGATCGGGACATTTCTGCCTCTGGGCTTTCCTCGTCCTCCTCCTCGTTGCTGGAATAATTAGTGCGCACCTGCTGTGTCTCCGCCATGTGCTCTCCCCACTGCGCCATAAAGAGAAGGGGCAGGGAATAGACTAGAAAGATCGTCAGGGGCGGGCGGAGTTTCACGCATGCGCACTGTATATAAAACGCCACACGTGTGTGTCGTACATACGATCTGTAAGTAGAGGGAGAGAGCGCCGATCGTGCTAACGAAGGTACAATTTGAACTTGGTACATCACTAGCCTATACTGCTTCTAGATTGAGGCTTATTTTGGGACAAGATTAGGAGAGTTTAGCCTGACATTATTAGGGTTTGTCTTGTGTTGTGTCTTGCAGAAAATACTATGGATCCTTTCAAAATCCCATTTTTCCAAGGTATGATTATTGATCAGCTCAGGGAGCTGCCCTGCCTGTGGCAGATTTCAAACCCTGATTATAAGGACCTAAGTAAGAGGAAGGCAGCGCTGGAGAAACTACATGATTTGGTAAAGATCATGGTCCCCACGGCAGACATCACCTATGTGATGGTCAAAATTGGTGCCCTGAGGAGCACATATCTGAGGTCGCGCAAGAAGTTCAAGAATTCCCTGCGATCAGGAGATCCAAATGACATTTATGTCCCCAGGATGTACTCCTCATGCCACCAATTTTGCTGTTACATATTTGATGTCTGCCCTGAGGGCCAAAAGGCTTTGCCAAATTGACCAGTTTCTCCAGCGTTGCCTTCCTGTTTATTTTGTTTAATAAAGGTTTTTTTTGTTTCAAAAAATACTTGCCTGTGTGTTTTTTACTTCAAAAATGTCAGTTTATTTGTGAGTAGGCAGGTACATTTCAAAAATAGAAAGTCAAATTAACAAGGGGCACCAACACCAAACAACCTCCTAGAGATTAAAGTGGATGTAAACCCAAATTTTTTTTTTGATGTCATAATGTAGAGAATACGATTTCCTTTCATTTGAGCCCTGTCTTGCCACACAGATTTACTCGAGGCCTGAGCAATCCTCTTTTGTTGTTCAGTTAGAGAAATCTTGACAAAGTCTTGAAAACTTTGTCAAAAACGCCCCCTTGCTGTGAGTGACAGGTGATTTACATATCTCATGCACTAGCCTAGGTTATTATCAGATCACTGGATGTTCTACTCTGCCCAGCTCTGACTACATACATGTCCCCTAAATCACTTGTCTGTCTATAGTCTGCTGACTGTTCACTGCATCCCATGATGAGAAACATCCAGTCAAAACACAGTAAAATGTGAATTGTGAACTTTTTACACAGGATGTGCCTGTCTCAGGCTAGTGCATGAGATATGTAAATCACCTGTCACTCACAGCAAGGGGGCGTTTTTGACAAAGTTTTCAAGACTTTGTCAAGATTTCTCTAACTGAACAATAAAAGACGATTGCTCAGGCCTCGAGTAAATCTGTGTGGCAAGACTGGGCTCAAATGAAAGGAAATCTTATTCTCTACATTATGACATAAACTATTTGGGTTTACATCCACTTTAAAATAAAAAAATGCAAAAAAAATTAGAATAATGGTGTTGGGGTAAGTTGAGACACATAAAACACACCAAAAAAAATTACGAAGATGAGCAAAATGTCAAATAAAAGAGATCTTGATTAAAAAAGCACACACAAAATTGAAAAAAAAAAAATATATAGTCTGGAGATCTGACGAATTAAAATATTCTATTCATGAAATCAGGAAAAAGAATAAAGAAATATGTTTTGAAGAAGTCAGTGTGAATATGAGCAGCAGAAGAACTTCATTCTTCTTGCATTCTAAAGAAAAAGAGAATGCGCTGCATTAAACAATTTTTAATAGGGCTGTGTAAATTAAAGATTAATTCCTCGATTAATCTTACATTTTTTGATCGATCAAAATTTTTTTGATCGGTACTCACCTCTCTGTCGGCTTCCGGGTCTTCAGGGAGTTCCGTCAGAGATCTGGTGACGTTGAACTTCTGATTGAACGTAATGTGTAGGGGGGAGGAGCTACGCATGAGGTCACCCGCTACTGCCCTACGGAACTAACACGATTGTCGGCTTTACATGCTGTGTTTTTATCACCTCAGTTGTTGGGAATTCCTACTTATGTTTGGCAGGATCTGTTCCAATGTTGTTCTTTGCTCTGTCATGTCATTCTCCCTGTGGTGTTTAATATCATGGAGATTGTGATGCCCCAAGGAAAAAAGGGTTGCAGGTGTATTTGCTCCAGGTCACTTGGAGGTCACATGAGACTTGTTACTACTTATACTTCCTGTTTATTATCCGTTAGGGTTTTCTTCCATTGCCAGGTGGCAGCCTCTTTTTTGCTTGTCTTTTTGATTTCCATAGTTCTCATTTCTGCATAATCTTCAATACCCAGGGGGTTCATACTTTTCTCTCGTTTTCAGTCTGTTACAGGTAGGTATATTATTGTTCACTAAACTTTCTTTTTGTTCACAATAATGGGTAGGTTAAGATTTCACTCGTCAGGTGTACAGCGTTACACCACCACAATGTTACGTTCCATGGGTTATGGTTTGGGAACCCCCATCAACATGGGGACGAAGTGCTTTTGGGGGGACCGCAAAGCACCCTCCCCATGTTGAGGGCATGTGGCCTGGTATGGTTCAGGTGGGGGGGTGCTAGATCACCCCCCCATCCTGTCCTCCAGGCTGCATGCTCGCATAAAGGTCTGGTATGGATTTTGGGGGGACCCCACTCCAATTTTTTTTTAATTTGGGTGTGGATCGAAAGGCCTTGTATGTACTTGGGGTGGGCCCATGCCAATTTTTTCCTTGATTTTTCATCTATTTTGGAGAGAACCAGCAATACATTACAGTAAGTTTAAATAATTTTTTTTTTCTTTAGAAATTGAATTTTGTTGCGGCACTGTTCTGCGCCACTTTACAGACAGACTCCCCAGACATGATATTTAAAGGAATATTTAATTTTTTTATTGTTTCACTTTAAGCATTAAAAAAATCACTGCTCCTGAAAAAACGGTTGTTTTAAAAACTTTTTTTGCATTGGTACATGTCCCCTAGGGCAGTGCCCGAGTCCCCATACACTTTTTATGGCAATAACTTGCATATAAGCCTTTAATCACTTCCGGACTGCCGCACGCCGATGTACGTCCTCACTTTGAGGGCGGATATCGTTGTTATGGCAGCAGCTAGCTTCCATAACCCCAGTATCCTCATGTTCGGCCGGCGGTCCGGTACAAGATAAAAATGGTCTCTGCGGCGGATTCGCCGCAAGATCACTTTTATTGGTGGTGGGAGAGGGCAATAATTTTAGCCCTAGACTTCCTCTGTAACACAAAACATGCAACGTAAATGTCGCCTATGGAGATATTTAAGGGTAAAAGTTTGTCACCATTCCACGAGCGGGCGCAATTTTGAAGCCTGACATGTTGGGTCTCAATTTATTCGGCGTAAAATTATCTTTCACACAAAAAAAAAAAAAAAAAATCGGGCTAACTTTACTGTTGTCTTATTTTTCTAATTAAAAAAAGTGTATTTTTTAAAGAAAAAAGTGCGCTTGTAAGACCGCTGCGTAAATACAGTGTGACAGAAAGTATTGCTACGACACCCATTTTATTCTCTAGGGTGTTAGAAAAAAAAAAAAGTATAATGTTTAGGGGTAATTTTTTAGCAAAAAAACATGTTCTGGTGTGAACCGAACCGGGGGGGGGGGGGGGGGGGGGCTGTTCGGCTCATCTCTTATTTTTTATATGTCTGACTACCCGGTGAACTAATGCTACAGTCCTGGAAAAGACAAATTACATGGTCATCATGCCCAAGCTGGTACATAGCTATATTTTACATTTAATGCATAAACATAAGCTCTAATGCACTTGGACAAGCAAATAAGTAGTAATTTTAATGGAGACCAACATTTCTGTGGGCTGTTAGTACATTAGAAGCCAATAGAGCTATCAGTGACTCATCTTATCTCGAGTGCCCCTGTTTCTGCTCTTTGCTCATCTCTTGTGTACCACATCATGATGAAAAGCACCATCACATTATCTGTAAATATGTCATTAGTTTAAAACTGAATTTACATAAAATGGGTGTCTGTATATAACATCATTCATGAAATGTTTAAAGGAAAGAGGCATGGATGTAAAATATTGCCTCCACATATTCTTATAATGACTCCAATATGTACTGTAATATATATTTTCACCATTATGATTTCGAGGATTTTTTTCTCATCATTTTAATGCCATCATTGCCTTACCTTGTTATCATTGACTGCCATGACCACATTATCTGAGCTGAATATTGCTTTAGCCAGAACACACTCCTGCTAGCTCACACCTTTTCTGGATAATCAACACATTTTGTTTCTGCAGAACATTAGTACTTTACGTTTCTGTTATTTTATTGTATTTAATGTGTGCCTAACATTTAAATAGCCACACCAATGCGAAAAAGGTTTCAGCAAGATATTTATTCATGTATTTTAGCAGTAAATTAACAAGTAATCACAATGATTTTTCCAGCAGGTATTTTCCTTCTCTTAATATATAGAAATATAATAAGGGTTCTTCAAAAAGTTTCCCTAATTCATTTAACTCTATTAAATATAAAAAAGTGCGGAAACTTTTTTGAAGACCCCTTGTATATATGGGTATAATAAGCTGCAAGCTCACTTCTTGGATTCTGACTCTGCTCAATAATGGAGGCTACAACAAACCTAACCATTACCTTTATGACACAAAATATAATATTGTCTATGACAGGGCTCAAAATTTCAAATCCTGAGCTACTAGCCAGGCCTTAACCACTTGACCACTGGGCAGTTAAACCCCCTTCCTAACCAGACCAATTTTCAGCTTTCGGTGCTCTCACACTTTGAATGACAATTACTCCGTCATGCAACACTGTACCCAAATGAATTTTGTGTCCTTTTTTTCACACAAATAGAGCTTTCTTTTGGTGGTATTTAATCACCGCTGGGTTTTTTATTTTTTGCGCTATAAATCAAAAAATACTGAAAATTCGGTTAAAAAAAAAAAAAAAAAAAATTCTTTGTTTCTATTAAAAATTATTGCAGAGTATTGGCGAGTATTGGCAGAGTATTGGCAGAGTATTGGCAGAGTATTATTGGCGAGTATTGGCAGAGTATTGGCAGAGTATTGGCAGAGTATTGCACAGTGGTTGCAGAGCATTGCAGTGGTGGCAGAGTATTACAGTGGTGGCAGAGCATTGCACAGTGTTGGTTGCAGAGCATTGCACAGTGTTGCACAGTGGTTGGTGGCAGAGTATTGCACAGTGGTTGGTTGCAGAGCATTGCACAGTGGTGGCAGAGCATTGCACAGTGGTGGCAGAGCATTGCACAGTGGTTGGTTGCAGAGCATTGCACAGTGGCAGAGCATTGCACAGTGGTTGGTTGCAGAGCATTGCACAGTGGTGGCAGAGCATTGCACAGTGGTTGCAGAGCATTGCACAGTGGTGGCAGAGCATTGCACAGTGGTAGTGTGGCAGTGTATTGACCAGCGCTGTGGGCACTACACATCCAGCCCACAGCACTGGTCCCGTCTCTCCCCCTCTTCGCTTCTCTCCTCTCTGTACCGATCGGTACAGAGAGGGGAGGGAGGAACCGGCGTCATGACGTGACGCCGGTTTGTGTACATGTGATCGCTCCGTCATTTGACGGAGCGATCACGTGGTAAACGGCCGCTATCAGCGGCTGTTTACCGTGGTCCGTGATGCGCCGGGTCCTCGGGACCCGGCGGTCACGGATGTTCCCGAATGCGCGCGGGAGCAACTTTCTGGGAGGACGTCCACTCAGGGAAACCCGACCGCGCTGTAGCCGTCTTTCGACTATAGCGCGATCGGCATGTGGTTAAAGGTTACTCGCCACCAGTTGCCCCAACCGATCCCTATCCTGCACTGCCCCTAATTCCCCCCCTAAACACGCCCTTGTAAATTATCTCATGAAATGGCACTTAAATGTTTTATGCAGAATTAAAGTTACAAAAATAAATATTAACAACAGCTTTATCAGTGCAGCCTCACCTGTCCCCGACATTGCAGCCTCACCTGTGCCCGCCATTGCATCCTCACCTGTGCCCACCATTGCAGCCTCAGCTCCCCTGTGCCCGCCATTGCAGCCTCAGCTCCCCTGTGCCCGCCATTGCAGCCTCGGCTCACCTGTGCCCCCATTGCAGCCTCGGCTCACCTGTGCCCCCATTGCCACCTTTAGCTCACTGTGCCCCCATTGCAGCTTCAGCTCACCTGTGAAAGAGGATCATCACAAGGAAGCGAGCATGCAAGAGAAAAGAGAAAAGCCACGGGATTACAGAGTGGATAGTCCGCTGTTACAGCTGAGTTTACATTACAAGTGTCTCCCCTCCGCTCGTGGTTACACACAGCCCCGCCCCCTGACCCCGCGCCTGTGATAGACAGAACACGTCCCAGCATTGGACTGGCATTCTGTCTATCACAGGCGCAGGGTCAGGGGGCAGGGCTGTGTGTAACCACGAGCGGAGGGGAGACACTTGTAATGTAAACTCAGCTGTAACAGCGGACTATCGACTCTGTAATCCTGCGGCTTTTCTCTTGCTGCATGTTCTTTTCCGCTGGGGCGATCGAGGGGAGAACGACTCCCGATCAACCCTGCATGCCTGTTGTACTCGCCCCCCCCCCCCCCTCCGTGTCCCCAGGGAGCCCAACTCCTCGCCAGAAACAATTTTCCACACATTGTCCCAAACTAAACCCTGGAAGGAGTGCAGCTCATCTGAGTGGTTTTTAGTATGATCATAAGTGACTAAAGTGGTGGTTGGCTTGGGCAGACTGTGCAAAGCTTTAAAGCCAAGTTTTTCCAACAGGCTCTTCTGTTTTCCCACCCTCCCTTGCCCTTTAACCTAATCTAACATAGAACTTACAGTCAGATCCCTAGTTATCTTTCAAGGACAGTGGTGGCCTCCTCTTTAGGTTAGGTTAGGCAGCTAGGAAAGGCAGTTAAATGGATTTTTGGTGATATTTGAACTTGCCCTTTAACATACAACTTTGTTAAGTAGCTAGGACTTTGTTGGTAAACATACTTAATATAAGAAGCCACAAGATTAACATTTGACATTGCCGTAGCGCCACACATATTATTCAGTAAATATAGGGTTAAAAAAGTCAGTCAGAGACTGCAGACATGCAACAAGAGATAGCCAGGGCCTACAGGCAAGAAATGGTCAGAGAGTGCAGACATTCTACAGAAGGTAGTCAGAGGCCATGTTTCCATGCTATAGAAGTTGGAGATTATGAACATGCTTCAGTCATAGACTGAAGAAATGCTACATGAGACTGCTAGAAATCAGCGCTCTTTCAGCCTATTTACAAAGCAATGTTTTCACATTTGTGCTCCCTACAGCCCTAAAAAACAATTTGTGCTACATTTGATATTGCTCCCAACCAGATCCCTTATAAAAAAAAAAAAAAAAAAAAAAAAAAAGGATGGATAGCACAGGAAAAAAGTAAGACTGTGTCAAATAAACCAAACCATTTACCTACTGGAATCCAGCCTAAAGGGACGGACCTGTCAGAGCTCCGCTCTCCCCTATGGGGGGGGGGGGGGGAATCAGATGATTAGGGACCGCCTGTCCGTTTTCATCCGACCTGCCAGACGGATGGAAATTAGGGTTTGCATCCATCTGGATTTTGCAGATCGGGGAGGATCGGATGTCAGCGGACATGTCACCGCTGACATCCGACGCTCCATGAAGCGCCCGTCCAGATCTGCCTGAAAAAACTGACAGGCGGATCTGAACGGTCCACACATGTAAAAGGGGCCTTAGTCATGGAATGGAATTTGTCTATTTCAGCAAGGACCGGACAAATTTCGATCCATGTATGGGCAGGGATGTTGTACAGAAGTTGATCTACAACTGTCTGATTTTCTCTGCTTGATCAGCACTGTAGGCATAGCCTGCAAGGCTGATTAGTGTATTTTGACTGCGGGGAAATATCCCTACTGCCAGAATACAATAGCTCAGCAGGGAGGATTGCCCCATCCACCTCAAGTTTGTGGATGGGAGAATCAAGTCAGTTTTTTTTTGTTCAATCCATGATCCAAATTTGTGGGCTGCCTTAGGTAATGAAAAGCCAGAGTGTAGGGGCTCTTTGGACCACACTATATGCACCAAGGGGCGCATGATGACTTTGCTGCCTGGCTACCCTACTTTCTCTCCTCTGAAATACCCACTATAATTCTTGGCAAATTCAACATTCCTGTCAATGTGAACAGCCCAACTACAGCTAAACTTCTCAACTTAACCTCTTCTTTTGACCTAACCCAATGGACACATACTTCCACCCACTCCAATGGTAATACCCTTGACCTTGTATTCTCCCATCTCTGCAATCCCTGCAACCTCACGAACACCCCCTTTCCACTCTCTGATCACAACCTCATCAGTTTCACTGTATCCTTGCCTCCAACCAACCATCCCTCCAAGCAGCAAACAATTACTTGTAGGAACCTTCGCCACTTTAACCCATCTCTTCTCTATTCTGCTACTGACCATTTATATGACATAATCTCTCCCCTGTCCTGTCCTGACCTGGCCACCTCTGTCTACAACAGTTCACTCTCATCATCACTAGATGCACTTGCTCCGCTAACCACACGCAGAATCAGGCCCCGACCGTTACAACCATGGCAAACTGACAACACTAGAAATCTCAAGAGACATTGCCGTGCTCTTGAACGAGTGTGGCGTAAAACCAAATGCCTGCACGACTTGACCCTATATAAATCTGCCCTTCTAAAATACAATTCCTGCCTCCATGCTGCCAAACAAACCTACTTTGTCTCTCTTATTAATACTTGTCATCCAGTCCCCGTCGGCTCTTCTCAACCTTTAACTCTCTGCTTCGTCCCCCCCCCCTCTACCCACTAACTCACTCACTGCCCAAGAGATTGCCAATCACTTCAAAGACAAGATTGATGCAATTCGTGAGGATACCTCCACTGTGCGTACACCTTCCCCACCCAACATACCTTGCCTAACGACACTTTCCACACTCTCCTCTTTGAATTGGCTACTATTGAAGAGGTTACAAAACTTTTCTCAGATGCCCACCTAACCAATTGTCCCTTGGATCCTGTTCCCTCACAACTACTACGGTCACCCTCTTCTTCTATCCTATGCTCCCTCACTCACATCTTCAATCTTTCCCTCTCTAGTGGCACCTTCCCCTCCCCTCTAAAACATGCGCAGATCACTCCCATACTTAAAAAGCCCTCCCTGGACCCCACCAACCTGAATAACTTAAGGCCCATCTCATTGCTCCCATTCTCCTCTAAACTTCTAGAGCGCTTAGTCTGCAACCGTCTTAGCTCCTACCTCAGTGAAAATAACCTTCTTGACCCTTTACAGTCTGGCTTTCGCTCGCAGCACTCCACGGAAACTGCCTTACTAAAACTCACTAACGATTTACTAACTGCTAAATCCGACAGCCAATACTCCATACTGCTACTACTTGACCTCTCTGCTGCCTTTGATACTGTTGACCACCCGCTCCTTCTCAATAAACTCCATTCCCTTGGTCTCAAAGATTCTGCTCTATCCTGGTTCTCTTCCTATCTATCACAGCGCTCCTTCAGTGTTACCTACAACTCTGTCTCCTCCTCTCCGTTGCCCCTTTCTGTGGGGGTCCCCCAAGGCTCTGTTCTTGGATCCCTTCTCTTTTCCATCTACACCTCCTCCCTTGGTCACTTGATAACCACCCACAGCTTCCAATACCACTTATACGCTGATGACACCCAAATCGATCTGTCTACTCCTCACCTCACTCCTTCAGTCTCCTCTCGCATTACTAACTTACTAACTGACATCTCAGCATGGATGTCGCACCACTTTCTTAAATTAAATCTCTCCAAAACTGAGCTATTAATATTCCCCCCCGCCCGTGCCCCCCTCCATGACTTTTCCATCAAAATCAACAATGCAACCATCAGTCCCTCCCCTCACGCCAGGGTACTCGGTGTAATCCTAGACTCGGACTTGAGGATGCAAGGTATTGCGAAACATGTCGGGCAGTTTATGTTGATAGTGGGTAGTACGAAGTAAGGGGGCGCTGTGATACAAGGAAAACCCAATATAAAGTGCTCTAGTGCTATATAATTAATTAAGCCATTACAGCCATGATAGTAAACAGTTCATAAAGCATAAAAAAATATTTAACTATAGTACGGGGAAAACAACCCAATATAAAGTGCTCTAGTGCTCTGTGACAAGATGTGATTAATTATGCCATACCTAGCATCATAATATCACAATAAATAATACAAAGAAAGTTAAATTAAGAAAGAGAAAGTCCATATGTTTGGAAAAATTTCCTTAGTATTGAGATATATGGATATATGAACCCGTCACCACTTGAGGAGGAAAAACGACAATGTTTCTTCACCAGGTGGAAAATAGTAGGTATCCTACTCACCGACTCACCATGACCCCTTTAATTAAAAAGACCTGTCTTTTTATACGATTGTGGATTCGACACTTATTGGACATATACATATGCTCACAATTTTTAAAGTTATTATTCACATTACATGTAATTCATTTTAGTTTACATCATTTAGTGGTGATAGATGGCAGATTGAATCTATAGCACCTATAGCTCTTCTTATAGAGTTGTAGGGTGTATGATTTATATATTCCTCATTATAAGGTTTACTAGCACGGTGTAGGATTGTTTATATATCCTCATTGTAGGTCACTAGTGCTCACAGCACTTAATAATAATGTAGCGTTTTCATACTGGTCACTGGAAGTTCAACATGGCACCTCATGACAAAGAACTCTCAGAATCTGAAAAAAAAGAATTGTAGCTCTACATAAAGATGGCCTAGGCTATAAGAAGATTGCCAAGACCCTGAAACTGAGCTGCAGCACGGTGACCAAGAGCATACAGCAGTTTAACAGGACAGGTTCCACTTAGAACAGGGAGGTTAGCCTGTCAGTGCTCAGGCTATATGCCGCCCACTGCATCAAATTGGTCTGCATGGCTATCGTCCCAGAAGGAAGCCTCTTCTAAGGATGGTGCACAAGAAAGCCCGCAAACAGTTTGCTGAAGACAAGCAAACTAAGGACATGGATTGCTGGAACATGTCCTGTGGTCTGATGAGACGAAGAAAAACGTATTTGGTTCAGATGGTGTCAAGCGTGTGTGGCAGCAACCAGGTGAGTACAAAGAAAAGTGTGTCTTGCCTACAGTCATGCATGTTGGTGGGAGTGTCATGGTCTGGGTCTGCATGAGTGCTGCCGACACTGGGGAGCTACAGTTCATTGAGGGAACCATGAATTCCAACATGTACTGTGGCATACTGAAGCAGAGCATAATCCCCTCCCTTCAAAGACTGGGCTGCAGGGCAGTATTCCAATATGATAATGACCCCAAACGCACCTCCAAGACGACCACTTGCTAAATAAGCTGAGGGTAAAGGTGATGGACTGGCCAAGCATGTCTTCAGACCTAAACCCTATTGAGCATCTGTAGGGCATCCTCAAAAAGAAGGTGGAGGAGCGCAAGGTCTCTAACATCCACCAGCGCCGTGATGACGCGATGGAGGAGTGGAAGAGGACTCCAGTGGCAACCTGTGAAGCTCTGGTGAACTCCATGCCCAAGAGGGTTAAGGCAGTGCTGGAAATTAATGGTGGCCACACAAAATATTGACACTTTGGGCCCAATTTGGACATTTTTACTTAGGGGTGTACTCACTTTTGTTGCCAGTGGTTTAAACATCAATGGCTGTGTGTTGAGTTATTTTAAGGGGACAGAAAATTTACACTGTTATACAAGCTGTACACTCACTACTTTACATTGTAGCAAAGTGTCATTTCCTCAGTGTTGTCACATGAAAAGATATAATACAATTTTTACAAAAATGTGAGGGGTTACTCACTTTTGTGAGATACTGTATATTACATATCACCTAATAAAAGGCTTCTTTTATTGTTGTATTTTGTGAAAAGTTCAAACATGTTTTTCTGACATGTAATCTAGGCCCATATTTGCTGCTTTATTCTCAACTATGCATTAGAGGAAATGTAACAAGGATAGAACTGCTAAATCCTCTTAGCACTGACACTGTACTGTTCACATGCCATTTGGTTTCAGGTCACTAGGTCTAGTCACTCCAACATTTTTAATTGGCATTGGAGATTTAAATGTCCAAACAAGCTAAAGCTGTCCCTGAAGCTATCACACACACATTAAAGGAAAAAAATTGTGTTCGCTCGAGTTTTTTAAAGAGTGGAGGAAAAAAAAACCTTGACTGCCTGAACTGGTCTGGCTGATATGAAGCCAGGTGGAAATCATAGTGTAATGAGCTACTTGTCCCTCTAGCAATGAAGCATCTGAAGCAGAAAGCAATCTTGCCTGCTGTCTAGCATCTCGATAGGAAGCTTATTAGAGGGTTTGCTGAGTCACATCATATAGAAATGTGAAAATAAGAGAAGGAAAAGACCTGATAACTAGAATGTCGTATGTGTAATTATCAGATATGTCCTGGAGTGTGAGGTACAATATCGCCAACATGAAGGCTCCACAGGCAGAGCAAAGAGAAGACGACTAATATGCCAGAGAGCTGACCCTCTTTATGACACTCTTTTGACCTAATAATAAAAGCTGGTCACTGAAGTGTTTGTCACAATTTTAACAAGCCTGAGACAGAAAGATGCATCTGCTGGTAAATGCGAAGGAGGCATCAGACTGAATCAGGCATCAAACAACAAGGTAATTTAAGGGAGTGGTTTTTAAGGGAAATCTAACATTCTTTCAAATTATATTGAATCCAGCTGGGTTTATTCCTCAATTCTATTCTTCCCAGACTAGTAACAACATTTTTAAAGAAAACCTGCAGGAGAATATGGAGCCTGCCTTTGCTGATGACTTCTTTCTGAAAATGCTAGTTGACTTTTCTGAGACACTGACCTCAGATAGGTACTATGGCACATGGTTTGTTTTTCTTCAAATAATGTAAATTTGTTCAACAAGTCCAGATTAACAGTGGTTGGTAATGTGGACTTTTCAGTGTTTATTTTCTTACACAAACCTATAACTTTAAAGCTGAACTCTAGGGCAATGTAAAAACGACCCTTGCATTGGGACACCCCCTGCACTGAAAAGGTTAAATACTTGTTTATGTCTAGTCTGGGGTACCATTAAATTGCAGTTTCACTTCCCTTATCCCATGCTCCCACAGAAGCTGGAGTACTTCTCTTATCTTTGATGCGCCAGGTTGTGGGTGGAGCTTTGGCATTCTCACGTACAATCCAATACAGGGAGCAGCTTTGGGTGACCAGTTGCATGGAGAGGAGAAAGGCATGCATGAGGGATATGGTAAGTAAAACTGCCTTTTAACGGGACCCTAGACAAATACAAGCATTGGACAATGAGATAACAATAGATAAGAAGAATATGAAAACTGTAATAACCCAATTTTTGAGCCCCATTTACACTTTCAAATAGGGCTGGTTGTGCTTAGATGTGGGTGACCCAGCAATGATTTCCCTTTGATTAACTGCAGGTAGGAAGCATGGTAAAAACAATGAGGGGTTGACAGCCACCACAGCTATTCATGGCCCCCATCCACATCCAGGGCTGGTAACTTGCAGGTAATCGCTTCATGACCCACCGGAATTCTCAAATCTAATGGGGCCTTACCCCATTTCACCTGCTGGAGACACTGAGCTCCAGAGGTTAGAAGCATGGGATTCTTGCAGCCACCAGAGAGCATCTTTTGGGACTTATGCACCCCTCAATCATCAATCTACACCAAGCTGGAGGCTGTTTATATCCTGACCTTCTCAATCTTAACATTTTACCTGGTACCTTGTTACTTTGTTAATCTTATCTTCAAATTCTGTTCTGACCTGATATTCTTGTCCACCTTTGTTATTACTTTGCCCTGCTCCTGTCCTTCCTTTTATATAGCTGGCATATAGTACTGGTTTGCAGTTTGATTTTTTTATATTCAGTTATGCAGTGCAGCACACATACATGTAGCACTAACCCCCGAAGGAGCTGCTGGTTTTATTTGGGCTTACCGTTACCTCACCTGCTTGCATCTCCATCTTGGAGATCCCGTGGAAAGTGGCCCAAAGAATGTGAATTTCCAATACTCAGTCCTTTTTATGATTATTTATTCAAAATAGAAGCAAAGTCTTTCAATAAAGGGTAGAGGGTTATGGATGAGTTCAGGCACCTGGTACTGCGGGTTTAAGATCTCTTTTAGATCAAGAAGACAATGGTTTCACTCTCTAGAACCAGCCACAACACAGGATAAGCCCCTCTCACTGGACCTAGCAGCCGATGGGGTATGTAACAGTCTCTGCCACAGACTTGTGAATTTGAACTTAAGCGTCACTGAGAAATTTAAGAGTACTTCCATACAATACCAGTCTCTTTCAGCCGAACCGGTGGTACTGTAGGTCTAGTGAGCCGGATTGTGTCCTTCAACTGAGCCTCCAGGCTCCTTCAGAGATACCAGCCTTGTGCACGGTCTTCTCTTGAAAGAGTCCTCCCCTGGGTCCTTCAGTTTCTGGGCCTCTCCCTTCAGATGAGACGGCATCGCACCATCCCTGGATTAATAGGCCTATCCTCTCAGTTGCGCTGCCTCGAGACAGCCAGCCCTGAGATACAGGATACATAGCTCCACATCCCAGGCCAGGAGGGCCATGGGGTCTGGGTCAGGAGGGACCCGGAAACAAAGCTAACGAAAAACCCCCGCCACATGGTGTTGGTACCTTAAATACCACCCCTCAGAATGCTCAGCAGGAAAACCCTCCCACTGGGCTAGTTCCTAGCAATGGGTGACATTCAATGCATCCAGCTAAGCTGCGTTTCTACTCTTGCCGGCGGTGACAGCGACACCTGTGGTCAAGGAGAACCCAGTGCAACCCCACTGGGCTGGTGCAGAAACCAGTAATTTAGAGAAATTAGCCTGAAGCCCAACTGTGGCTTCAGGCAACTTAATTTTGAAAAAACAATAGCGCCTGCTTGTCAGGAGCCAGCGCTACATATATATATACAATGCACTGCAGTATGCTATGTTAAAAGAAAATGTGCACGTCCAGTTATTGTTCTATTACTGTGCATTGGCAACCCATTTAAAATTAATTGACCAAGCACATTAATGCACAAAATGCTGTGTGTGTGTGTGTGTGTGTGTGTGTGTGTGTGTGTGTGTGTATTGTTGGTGTGTGTGTGTGTGTGTGTGTGTGTGTGTGTGTGTGGTAACACTCAACAATGGGAAGGTAAGATTTGAAGGGTTCTAACTGTAAGCAGTGCAAGTACCTAAATTTGACTTGGTATTAGTTTCTTGTAATTCCCTATATAGAGGTGCTTAGACTATGTGAGTGTGCCACATGTGGATGTATTTGCAAGAATTATGATGTTAGGAGGAGAGATGGGGTGGAGAGAGGATGCAACTCTATTCCATCACTGTAAGTGGTGTCATCCACCTGGCTGTGCTGTGCGATGAGGCGGTGGTAATCTCAGGACTGAATGGACACACAATATTTACCAGGTAAAAGAAAAAAAAAATATATATATATATATATATATATATATATATATATATATATATATATATATATATATATATATATATATATATATATATAAGAATAAAAATATATATATATATTATATTATATTACACACACTATATTACCAAAAGTAATTGGACACCTGTCTTTGCATAGACATGAACTTTAATGGCATCCCAGTCTTAGTGTGTAGGGTTTAATATTGAGCTGACCCACCCTTTGCAGCTTAAACTCTTCTGGGAAGGTTCTCCACAAGGTTTAGGAGTGTCTATGGGAATGTTTGACCATTCTTTAAGAAGCGCATTTGTGAGTTCAGGCACTGATGTAGACGAGAAGTGTCATCCCAAAGTGTTCTATAGGGTTGAAGTCAGGAATCTGTGCAGGCCAGTCAAGGTCCTCCACCCAAAACTCGCTCATCCTTGTCTTTATGGACCTTGCTTTGTGCACTGGTCCATTAAAGTTCATGTGCGTGTAATGGTAGGCGCCCCAATACTTTTGATAAAATAGTATATATATATATATATATATATATATATATATTGTAAAGTTCGGGGGACCAGCCAGACCGCAGGACACAGGCTTTTAACCCAAAAGGAGGTTTATTAAACTTAAAACAGCTTGACAGCAGCAAAAACAAAAGAAAAAGGTTTCAGTCTCACCGACATTCAAAGTCCAGCATTGCTATCGCAATCAAACAGTCCTTGGGGTGGTTTCAGGTGACTTCACCTGCTAGGAGGCTTCCAGGCAGAACGCTGCTGTCCACGTTGGTTGCTGCACATCAAACCAAACACAAACCACCATCATCTCCTCTACACTCCTCCACACCCATCTGCAACTTCCTGTCTTGTTTTTAAACCCACTTCCTCTGACAGGTGAGTTAACCCTTTTTGTTCCCTTAAAGGGATCACAGACCAAACAGAGGGGAAACATAGCGTTCTTCCAGGACCCAGCCACTGCGTCCTGTACATATCCCCCCCCCTGTGCCCCAACGCCAAGGAGGTGGAGGCAACAGTGGAGCTCAAACAATGGACTCGGGAGAGGGCATCTGCATTTTGATGCAGTCTCCCGGGCCTATGCTCCACTACAAATTTAAATTCCTGGAGTGCCAGGAACCACCGGGTAACCCTGGCATTAGTCCCTTTACCTTGTCTCAGCCATGTTAAAGGGGCATGGTCAGAAATCAGCCTAAACTTCCTCCCCAAGAGGTAATATCTGAGGGATTCCAGAGCCCACTTAATGGCCAGACACTCTCGTTCAATTATAGCGTAGTTTTTCTCCGCTGGTGTTAACTTCCTACTGAGGAAGACTACTGGGTGCTCCTCGCCATGAATAACCTGTGACAACACCGCTCCCAATCCTACATCGGAAGCATCAGTCTGTACAACAAACTCTTTTGAAAAATTGGGTGCTACTAGGACAGGGTGTTGGCACAGTGCCGACTTGAGCTCCAAAAAAGCCTTCTCAGCGTCTGCATTCCACTCCACCATGACCGATTTCCGACCCTTAGTCAGATCGGTCAATGGAGCTGCCAACGTGGCAAAGTTGGGTACAAACCTCCTGTAGTATCCCACCATACCCAGGAATGCACGTACCTGTTTTTTTGTGAGGGGGCGGGGCCAATTCTGTACAGCCTCTACCTTGTTGACCTGAGGTTTTACTACCCCTCTACCCACAACATAGCCCAGGTATTTCACCTCCTCCATTCCCAAAGCACACTTTTCCGGGTTTATTGTAAACCCCTCCTTCCAAAGAGAGTCCAGTACTGCCTGGACTTTGGGCAAGTGTGACTCCCAGTCTCTGCTAAAAATGACTATGTCATCCAAGTATACTGAGGCATACTCCCGATGAGGACGTAAAATCCTATCCATTGCCCTCTGAAATGTGGCTGGAGCAGTTTGCAATCCAAAAGGCATTCTCTTGTACTGAAAACTTCCCTCTGGGGTAGAAAAAGCAGTTTTCTCTCTAGCAGCCTTAGTCAACGGGATTTGCCAATACCCCTTGGTAAGGTCTAATGTAGTGATATACCTGGCTGGACCTAGTCTCTCAATAAGCTCATCTACCCGGGGCATGGGGTAGGCATCAAACCGTGAAACTTCATTTAGTTTCCGGAAATCATTGCAGAATCGCAGAGTCCCGTTGGGCTTCGGTACCAACACAATCGGGCTTGACCACTCACTCTGTGATTCCTCAATAATCTCCAGGTCCAACATCTTCTTCACTTCCTCTGAAACAGCCTTCCTTTGGGCCTCTGGAATGCGGTAAGGCCGGACAAAAACTTTGACTCCTGGTTCCGTGACAATATCATGCTCTATGACACTAGTGAGCCCTGGCAAGTCTGAAAATTTCTCTTTATTTCTCTGCAAGAACTCCTTTGCCTGCTGACTTTGGACTCTAGACAGGGTATTTGCTACTTGGACACTCTCCACCCCAACCCAAGGCTCAAGTCTTGCACCAGCCAGGGAGGTCACCGGTTCCCTGTCTGTCCAGGGCTTTAACAAGTTTACATGATATATCTGATAGGGTTTCCTCTTACCTGGTTGGTGGACTCTATAATTTACCTCTCCCACTTTTTCTACAACTTCAAAGGGGCCTTGCCACCTGGCCAAGAATTTACTTTCCACAGTGGGGATCAACACCGCTACTCGATCCCCCACTTGGAAGTTCCTTATTCTAGCAGCCCTATTATAGACCCGTCGTTGAGCCTCCTGGGCTTTTTGCAAATGTTCTTTGACTAGAGGCATCACAGTTCGGATCCTCTCCTGCATTTGGGAAACATATTCAAGAACACTCTTATGCTGAATAGGTTCACTTTCCCATTCCTCTTTAACAAAATCCAGTAGTCCGCGAGGTCTCCGCCCATATACCAACTCAAAGGGCGAAAACCCAGTGGAGGCCTGGGGCACTTCCCGGATAGCAAACAGGAGAGCGGGTAACAGGCAGTCCCAGTCTTTCCCATCCCTTTGGACAACCCGCTTGAGCATAGACTTAAGGGTCTTATTAAAGCGCTCTACCAACCCATCCGTTTGTGGATGATAGACCGATGTGCGCAGCTGTTTAATCCGGAACAGCTTGCACACATCAGCCATAACCCTCGACATAAACGGGGTGCCCTGGTCCGTGAGTATTTCCTTGGGAAAACCAGTCCGTGTAAACAACTGGAATAATTCCCGAGCAATAGCCTTAGAGGAGGTATTCCGCAGGGGTAGCGCTTCAGGATACCGGGTGGCATAGTCAAGGATCACCAGTATGTAGGAGTGACCTCGAGCTGACTTTACCAAAGGACCCACTATATCCATGGCTATTCTCTCGAATGGGACCTCAATTATGGGCAGAGGGACCAAAGGGCTCCGGAAGTGGGTCACCGGCGCGGTCAACTGACAGGTGGGACAAGAGGCACAGTATCTTCTTACCTCTGCTTTCAGACCTGGCCAGTAAAACCGGTCGGTGATCCGTGCCTCCGTCTTTTCAACTCCCAGGTGTCCCCCTAAAACATCATCATGGGCCAGGTCCAGGACCTTGCGTCTATACTGTTGGGGTACCAATAATTGTTCTACCACATTTTCTCTCACTTTGGTAACCCGATAAAGCAATTCATTATATATGGCAAAGTGGGGCCACCGCTCATTCGCACCTGGCTCTTGGGGTACCCCATTTAATACTACAACTTGTTCCCGTGCACGGGCCAAAGTGGGGTCCTGCATCTGGGCAGTACCAAATGTCCCCTGGGGAACACCCAAATCCGGCAGGGCAGGGGTAGAGGCCACTTCCTCATCCTCTTCACCCAGCATTACCTGAAGTGGGGAAGGTTCCCCCTCCTCAGTGTTCAGGTAGGTCTGTGAACCACACATTTTGACACCCTTCACAGTATCAGCACTACTTTCATCACCATTAACCCAATCATTAGCATTTGTATCAACTGGATCCACATTAGGTTCATTTGGCATCTCAGGGTTATTACCCTCAACCATAGGAACAGAGGAACTAGTTTCTCCCCAGTCTTGGGATCGTTCAGATAGTTCTCCTTGTCCCCACAGTTTTTCAAAAAATGGACAGTCTCGTCCTATGATAACATCATGTATCAAGTTCTTTACCACCCCCACCTCTTGAGTACCAGTGCCATATGCTGTGGAAATGGACACCGAGATGAGAGGGTACTCTCTAGTGTCCCCGTGAATGCATACAACCCGTAAAGTTTTGCTTACCGGACCGATCTTCCCAAGTACTCTAGGATGAACAAGGGTTACCATGCTTCCGGAGTCCAACAAAGCCCAGGCAGGGAGGTGGTTCACTTGGACTACACACTCAAATTTCTCTTCTCCACGGTCAAGGTGTGTGGTACATGCTCTATGAGCATAAAAAGACCCCCTCCGAAGAACCCCGCATTCCATGGGCTCCTCTTGCAGTGGGCAGTGGGCCCGGGTATGGCCCCAGGAATGACACCGCCAACATTGTACATCCCCTCCTCTCCGAACAGGAACAGATCGCTGAGGAGGTACTGGGAGTGACTCTTGACCTTCCGGGGTGTTGATTCCAGGGCTCCGGGGGACATCCTTTCGAAGGGCGGCAGTCGATCGAATAGGCCGTGGCAGACTGGGCCCTTGGCGCTTGGTAGGGCCAAGCAGATCCTCCACCACTGTATATCGCTCTACCATCTCGACAAGGAGGTTCACTGTTTTGGGGTCTCCATGGCTGACCCACCGTTGAAGGTCGTCTGGCAGTGACCGTAGGTATCGGTCCAGGACGACCCGCTCCACGATTTGGGGGCCCGACAACACTTCGGGCTGCAGCCATTTTTTTACCAGTTGCACCAGGTCATGCATTTGAGACCGTGGTGGACGATCTGGACAATACTTCCATTGGTGCACTCGTTGGGCCCGAACGGCCGTAGTCACCCCCAAACGAGCCAGTATTTCTGCCTTTAGTTTTTGATAGTCTTTAGCGTCCTCTGGTGGCAGGTCGAAGTAGGCTTTTTGAGGATCTCCGGTGAGAAAAGGTGCAATTAGACCGGCCCACTGGTCCTGGGGCCACCCTTCTCTCTCTGCCGTCCTCTCAAATGTAGCAAGAAAAGCCTCTACATCATCACTCAGGGACAATTTCTGCAAAAAATGGCTTGCCCTCACGGTCACTTGGTTGCCAGGGGCAACAGCTGCTTGCTCACGACCCTGAGAAAACTGCTGCACTACTTCTTTTAAGGCAGTCACCTGAGCCTGCATAACCCCTTGCTGGGTTGCTTGCTGTGCTGCCAACTGAGCCACCAACAGGCGAGTATTTTCTTCATGGCGGGTCTGCGCTTGCATATTAGCCAGGGATAGTTGTTTAATTAGTTCCTCCATTGCTTCAGCTTTCAGGGCTTGGGCAGCTTTAACCCAGGACATAAACCCACTGTACTGTCCCTTTAAATGTCAGTTTTAAATTCAAATGCAAAAACAGCAAACAAAAAAAAAAAACGCCTGTTACTCTGTCCTGCCCGCATTCGAGCACCACTTGTAAAGTTCGGGGGACCAGCCAGACCGCAGGACACAGGCTTTTAACCCAAAAGGAGGTTTATTAAACTTAAAACAGCTTGACAGCAGCAAAAACAAAAGAAAAAGGTTTCAGTCTCACCGACATTCAAAGTCCAGCATTGCTATCGCAATCAAACAGTCCTTGGGGTGGTTTCAGGTGACTTCACCTGCTAGGAGGCTTCCAGGCAGAACGCTGCTGTCCACGTTGGTTGCTGCACATCAAACCAAACACAAACCACCATCATCTCCTCTACACTCCTCCACACCCATCTGCAACTTCCTGTCTTGTTTTTAAACCCACTTCCTCTGACAGGTGAGTTAACCCTTGTTTGTTCCCTTAAAGGGATCACAGACCAAACAGAGGGGAAACATAGCGTTCTTCCAGGACCCAGCCACTGCGTCCTGTACAATATATAATATATATATATACCACACAGTTAGCTTTTTAAATTAGTGAAGCTTTTAATCCCTACAAAAGGAATAGATAAGCTAGAATTCTGCAGCAGAACTCTCTAATGAACAGACTATTATATTAAATTCTGCAAATGACCAAAAAAATTATATAAAGCATCCATACACAGAACAAGCAAAATGGTCATGCTCCAATATATGCACTTAGCAGGCACATTCATACATTATATTTGCTTTTACTGTTCCTAATAAATTTGTTCAGAAAACTAATGAAAATTATTATTCTGATCACATTTAAGTGAAATGAATTATGCAGAAAAAGAAGGTTTTCATGCTTTCAATCATATTTACATATACATGCTAGCCTGCACATACAGAATTCTTTATTTACTGCTGATTTCGAAAAAAAAAAAAGAAAGTCTATACTCTCACACTGCTACATTGTTCCCTTTTGATAAAATGGTAACAATAGAATGGGGAAAAGAATTGAACAGAACAGAAAGACTGGTGCTCACCATTCAGCCTTGGTTTTAACAGAGTATTTATGACCTTCAACAAATACAGCGAAGCCTTAAGTGACAATACTTCAAAACAACTATTATTCTGAATATTTGTATTGTATCCTGTGAATAAAATGACATGTCATTCCAGAAGGAAGCTATAATATTTTTATGGTCTGCAACAAGCACAGTTTCAATTAATGAGCTTGCCACATCAAGACACCCATGTAAAATAAACTCACACAGTGCGATATTTTTTGACTTGCTTAAATTGCTTTATATGGCCGTGAACTATACTCAGTTCTAACCTATATAAGGTTTTTGCAGGAAAAAAAATTGTTACAAATTTGCCTATATTAAAGCATGTCTAGATAATATTTTCATTATAGCGGGATTAATTCCAGGACAAAAGATGTAATATATTGACAGCTATTAGATGTGGTGGCTGCATCTGTTTTATTTTTTAAGGCTTTTTTTCCTCTATTTTGACCTGGTGATCCTGCCAGTGACACACCTCTAATGCCCCGTACACACGGTCGGAAATTCCTGCCACAAAATCCGTCAGATTTTTTCCGACGGATTTTGTCCTGCCAGTGACACACCTCTAATGCCCCGTACACACGGTCGGAAATTCCGGCCACAAAATCCGTCGGATTTTTTCAGACGGATTTTGTCTGACACTGGTGTTGCATACACACGGTCGGACAAAGTTGTTGGAAAATCCGATCATCCTGAACGTGGTGACGTTCATTGCGTACGACATGACTACGTAGAGGCTAGTAGCCAATAGCTTTGTCTAATGTGATCTGAGCATGCGTGGCACTTCCGTCAGAATTCGCTACAAGCGATCGGAAAAAGTCCGATAGGATTTTGTTGTCGGAAAATTTGAGAGCAGGATCTCAAACTTTTTCCGTCGGAAATTCCGAGGGAAAAAGTCCGATGGAGCCCACACACGGTCGGAATTTCCGACAACATGGTCCAATAGGACATTTTCCGTCTGAAAATCCGACCGTGTGTACGGGGCATAATACTTTATAACCAGCTACAGCAAACAGCTTTTTTTTTTTTTTTCCTTTTGGGATAAAGGTTTTACATTAATGAATGAATAAAAGATGATCATTGTAAGCACCCCTGCCAGTGTTAAATGGTTTGCCTCATCTCTGTAACTGATGGAGAGCTTGTTCTTTTGAAAAACAACAGATTCGCTGGCTGGATCACAAGATGAAAGTAGAAGAAAGAAAGACTTAAAAAAAAAGAACATAGACATTACATCTAAGAAGTGGTAAGCTGTAATATAATAAATGTTTAATTTTGGGTTTATTATGGCTTTAGTTTTAGGGACTGTGGCTATGGATATTTGTTTGAATCAGACAGGTTTTGCAGCTCCGTACAAGTCTATGGTTGTGCACCAGTGTAGGTTAGGAGAAAGTTTTTTGAAGGTCTAATGCACCTGTCAATGAATTCTGAATGATTTTAGAAGTGTTTCCACCTGATGTCAACTGATGTCATCAGGGCCGTCTTTAATATTGATTGGACCCTGGGCAAACCATTTTCTTGGGCCCCTCTCCCCTCCATGCAATTTCACTCTCCACCTCCTCTGAGACATACAATAAATAGCAGCTAGACTCAAAATCAGTTTACTGAATCAGATCAGGCAGTGCTTGCGATTGGTTGCCAGAGGTTGCAGCATATCATTACTGCTTACTGACTGGTTGCTAGAGGTTACAGCATATCATTACCGCTTACTGACTGGTTACTAGAGGTTTCAGCACACAGTATGTCTCACTGGTTAGTTGCTAGAGGTTACAGCACATGATTTGCACTTGTTGATTGGTTGCAAGAGATTACTGTACATCGATACTGCTCACTGATTGGTTGCCAGAGGTTACTGCACATCATTACTGCTCACTGATTGGTTGCTAGAGGTTACAGCACATCATCTCCTCACTGCCTGCACACCATTGACTGGGGAGGTGAGGGGACACATCAATAGACAGAAAACTCCCAGGGATCCTAGAACTCCTGGGATTAGTGTCAGTGCTAGGGGGAGGGTGTGATCAATGGCAATGCAGATTTGTTTACCGATTACCAATATAAAGAGGAGTTTCAACACTGGTCACCAATGTAATGGGGGCTTACACTGACCACTAATGTAAGGGGACCTTCGCACTGGTCACTAGTGTTAATAAAAGGATTGTACACCAAGCCCCAATGTAATGAGAAGATTTACACCACCAATGTAACTAAGACATTTAGCCTACGTTCACATTTGTGTGTCGGAAACGCATGCAAAATCGTTTTCCTGACACCACAGAAACGTGCTGCCCTTTAGCAGATACACAGCATTGCCATTGATTGTTAATGACACCCTCACACATCTGCTGACGTGCTGTGGAACTGTGTGATTTAGAAAAAGCGTTAGGGACTTTCTTCTGCATTTATAGCACATAAAGCAGCCCATGTAAATGAATGTGCTGCCCTACACGTGACCTACATCTTTATCCACCCTGTCAGTACACCATTGAATCCTAAAACCCCTCTGTGGTCTATTGATCCAGCAAATCTCAAAAAAAAAAAACACTCAAAGGAAGGGGAAGAAACGGCAGCGAGTAAAGTAGTATCATCAGAAGCAAAATATATAAATGATCCGTCACCTGGGAATCTTAGGATTTGGATAAAGACACAAAAGAACTATCGCCTAATCTTATTGGGTAAAGCTGAGAACAAACAAATCTTCCAAAAACAAACAGTTTTTAGGGAAGGGGAAAGTATAGGTAGGATGCTGGCCCACCTAGTTAAAATGAATTCACCATCTTTGGTTGTTCCGATGATTACTACTAGTGAGGGTAGGACTTCTACATATACACCAGAGATAGTAGACAGATTTCGTAACTACTATGAGAACCTATATAATTCCAATCAGGAGGACAAAGACGAAGAAATTGATCGTTTCTTTCAAGGTCTAGTGGTCCCCTGTCTCTCTGAGGAGGACAGGGCTGCTCTTGACAGCCCTGTAACCCTTGAAGAGATACAGCGGACCGTCAGGGAAATGGCGGGACGAAAGTCCCCAGGACCAGATGGCCTCCCCATTGAAGTCTACCGACATTATGGGGAGGTGCTTCTCCCCGAACTGCTTAAAGTATTTAAATCTTCAGAAGGGAAGGGAGAACTCCCTCCATCGATGATGGAGTTGACTATAATAGCGATTCCGAAGGAAAATAAAGATCCACTTTCCCCCGCCTCATATAGACCCAGTTCGTTACTGAATTCAGACACAAAGGTTCTAGCAAAGGTCTTGGCAGCCAGATTAAACAGAGTCATACAGAAGTTGGTCCATTCCGACCAATCAGGTTTCATTCCCGGAAGGTCCACTAGCATAAATATTAGACGGTTATTTCTAAATCTTCAAACTTCCACGGATGAGGACGGCCATAGGGCCGTTCTCTCTTTGGACGCTGCCAAGGCCTTTGATACCCTAGAGTGGAAGTTTTTATGGAAAACCTTGACAGAATTCCAGATTGGACCACACTTCGTTAACTGGGTGAGGTTACTGTATGGATCTCCTGGGGCGAGGGTAAAGGTAAATAGTGAATACTCTGCGGGGTTTCGATTGCTGAGGGGGACGAGACAGGGGTGCCCCTTGCCCCCCCTTCTCTTCGCCCTCGCAATCGAACCCCTGGCTTTGTCTCTTAGATCCTCTTCAGAAATAAAAGGTTTTAAACGAGGAGATGTAGAAGATAAAGTAATATTATACGCGGATGATCTCCTCTTAATGCTCAATGACACACAGGACTCACTTTGTGAGACCATGTGTAGAATTGAAAGCTTTAGACAACTGTCAGGACTGAGGATAAATTGGGAGAAGTCGAACCTACTGCCTATTGACCCATTGGATAACACCCTGCCCCGGGAGGCAGAACAGCTTCAAATAGTTAATCAAATGAAGTACTTAGGTATAATTATTTCTAGAGACCCCAAACAGTTCATTGTAAACAATCTAGTCCCATTGTTAAATAAATTTAAAGACAAAATTAAAATCTGGAAAAAACTTCCATTATCAGCTGCAGGCCGCTGTAACTTAATTAAAATGTTATTCTTACCACAATTGCTGTATGTGCTGCACAATTCTCCAGTAAGGATTCATAAAAAATGGTTTCATAAAATAGATACCATACTGAGAGAACTGATCTGGAAAGGGGGCATATCTCGTATTGGCCTTAGTACTCTGCAACTCCCAAATAAAGATTGAGGATTTGCCCTTCCACACTTTTTTAGTTATTTTATGGCGGCCCAGCTTCAACATATGGGGGGATGTGAATCTGAGAAAGAAGGGCGAGAGTGGAAGATTCTCCTCTGTAACTCGGTACATAATTCCTTGACCGAAGTACTGGAGGCAGGGACCTTCCTGAAGGGCTTACCTACCCCTAGACCTGATGGCAAAAGTTTGGGAAGTAGCAAAAAATAGTTTGGGATATAGAGGATTTACGGAATATTCTCCCCTATGGGAAAATAGCAAGTTGGGTGAGGTGAAAAAAATGGGGATTATTAGAGAGTGGGATAGACTAGGGTTGAAGTTTATTTCCCAGATCTATCAGGATGGAAGGATAAGATGTTTTCAGGACTTAAGAGAGCAATTTGCACTTCCCAAGAAGTCTTTTTTTAGATATCTGCAGGTAAGGCATGCCCTTACAGAGCAGTTCAAAGGGAGGACACCAGAATGGACTAACATGTCGGTACTACAGAATATTATCAAGGCAGAGACACGGAAGGGGTTAATATCCAAAATATACCCATGTATACATAAAGGGAATCGGGAAGGGCTACAAATAAAGTCATACAGTAAGAAATGGGAAAGGGACGTGGGAAGTATCTCGGATCTACAATGGGAAAGGATTCTCGAACTTGCTCCTTTGGTGTCCCTCTCCCCGCCCCAGAGGATGTCACACCTTTTTTTGTTATACAGAGCTTACTACACCCCACAAAAAATGTTCCGGTTTGGTCGCAGACAAGATGACACTTGTCCAAGGTGTGGTAGAACAGGGTGGGACCTTGTCCAAATGTTTTGGAGATGCCCAAAATTTTGTATTCAAAATTCATATGGACATGGATCCCATTCTATGTGTTCTGGGGTGGATGGAGGGAGAGGGAAGACCTAGAGATGCCCAGTTGGCGGTTCTGAGAAGCCTTTTCCAAGCTAGGAAACTTATTGCCCAGAGGTGGCAGTCCTCTGCTCCCCCATCCTGCAAGGAGTGGGAGCAGAGCATGGATGTGGTGGACCTTAAAGAAAGAACGACATACATTAAACAAGGAAATCTAAAGAAATGTGATAGTATTTGGAAAATGTGGAAAGCGAAAGAGTAGCATGATTAACTAATGTACTGTGAAGGCGATCTGATGATCTGGAAGGTGAAGTGCTACGATGAGGGATGAATGTAGTGGTAATGCGAGGGAGGTGTAGGAAGTATGGAAGAGGGGAGGGAGAGTCTGGTGAAGTAGCTAGGGTCAAGGGAGAGAAGAATAATAGACACATTCAGCTGATCTGGCAGGGGGGGCTCGGATGCTCCCTCTATAGTTTTTTTGTGTTTTTTTTTTTTATTCTTTTTCTTTCTCTTTCCTTTTTTTGTATTGAACATTGTAACAATGCTCTGTGAGTGTGTGTTTGTATTGTAAATGTGAAAAGAAAAATAAAGATATAAAGTTAAAAAAAAAGAATCCTAAAACCCCTGCTAACCTCTGCACCCCAAACCTCCCCATCATCTCCACTCCAACCCTCCCCCCTTTTAACTCTACCTGCCTCCTCTGCTCATCTTTGCACCCACCTTCCTTACCTCTACACATCCCCTCCTTGCTCACCTGCGCACCCAAACTGTAATTCCTTCTCTGCTTACCTCTATACACCCCACACTAGCCTCCCTCCCCCACCAATTTGCTTACCTTTGCAGAACAGGCTGAGGTTAGGCTTAATGACCACAGTTGCAGGCAGGACTTTCAAGCATACCTGTGTATCTCCCCAGTGGGCAGCATTCAGTATAGGCGATGGTGGATATGATCTGAGGGGGGCATGATATACATATGCAAATAAATACTAGAGTATAAATAGTGCGCAATATCAACCTTAGTCTATTTAGATCAGCAGGTGAGGTTAAAAGACAAATGTCATGGTATAATAAAATATATAAGTGCTTGCGTGACAATCCCAGGTGCACAAAAATATATATATAAACTTCAAGTTACAATGAGGTTGTAACCAATTTAATAAATAAATAAATACACAATGTGTTAAAAATAAATACAATGTGTTTTAAATAAATAAAGTGCTTCAAAATGTGAGTAAAAACAAGTATGTGTTATAATGTGTCAAAGAAAGGAAATATCCAGTTTATGCCAGTGATGCATATGGGGATATATAAATTCCAAAAGCCAATACAGGCTTGACCTGATGGATTAGCTAATTAATTGATGAATTAATGGGTAGTTAAATATTACATTAATCCCATAGGTGATAGCAGTCCATTAAATGAGTTAGATAATTAATGAAATAACTCTTCACATCCACTAATGATATCCGGGACACAATTAGAAATGCTAGAGAAAAAAAAAAGAGAGAAAAAAAGAAAGAAACTTCCCTTTATGCTGGGAATGTAGGGCTTATTTCCTTTTGTTTCCTCCTGATATCTTGCTCCGGTATGATATAAAAAAGAAAAAGACACAAACAAAAAACCATTGCGCAGCGCTCTATTCAACCATCAAACAAAGAAGATCTTTTAGGTGGTTGCCTACAGCTATACAACTCACATGTACCCAGTAGGTGTTTGCGCGTTCAAATCCTGCTAATGGTCAGGCTCAGATAGGGGGCTGTCAGCCCTTTCCTCCTCACTGTGCTGTGCTGTGCTTAGCACTGTCACTTGGGCTCCTCCTCCCGACGCGTGTCATCACAGGTCACGTGACTTTCTCAAGGGAATCAATGATATACATATGACGTCTGTAGGCCCTGTTAACATGTGAGCATCACTCCTGCGTCACATTTTTTATGCAAGTTTATTTGCTTGTTTTTGGAGCAGCAGGCCTCCCTCCTTTCCAAAAACACACCAAAGAAGCTCATGTACCAAATTCAGGCACTGAGCCAAGTGCGTTTTGTGACACATGTTTTTGTGTGTTTTTTGGGTGAAAAACATGTGGCAAGGTGCGCAACTGCTACCCACGTTTGTGGTGCAATTAGGAGATAATGGTTACAAAAGCATGCAGTGCATATTAGCAGGTTTGTCTCACATTTGTGGAAACAAGAGCAGAAACATGGCACAGATGTGAACTGGGCCTTAAACACTTCCAGAAGTGTCAGCTGCTTGTATCCACCACCACATGCTGTGGCCCTAATCACTGCATCAATACAGGACTCAGTAGTAATATGTAGCTCTTGAACAGAGAGATAGTAGGTGATTCTAGGTCACAGAAGAACAAAAGTAAATGTAGTAAACAATATGGCAAAGCACTTACTATTATATTTACTGCACAACACCCACTGTATACAGCTATGTTTCCTTAGTAACAGATTGACACCTATAATAAAAGACAACAATACTACTGATGTAACATATTTAACCATAGTACAATATAACAAAACATAATGAATGCTATATGGCAACAAGAAAAACATTCAGCAACAACCATTGGTTGTGTCTAACGAAATGCCTCTATATGTGTTATCTACATTCTCCTCTGTTCTACAGGTCTTAACAGTGTGTCACAGTTCAAATGTTTCCCACTGTCTGTAGAAATGATCACAACCATACCAACATTTTTAGTTTTTTTGCAAACTTACAGTATCCTCGTGTCATCTTTTGGTGCATAATACCAGAGACTATCAGGGTGGGGGAGGGGATGTTTGTGTATGAATAGTAAGGTCACCAATCATTCCTGTTTTTTGGAGATAGTCCACTTTTTCAGAGATCTGTCCCCAGGAAACAAACATCCTGGCAGTGTCCCCATCAGCAGTCATTGCAGGTCAATCAAATAACGCAAGCTGTTGCATTTATATCACTGCAGCTCCAGCAGTACCATCGATGGGAATCTTAACCACTTCCCACCCACACTATAGCCAAAAGACGGCTACAGCATGGGCTTACTTTGCAGGGAGGCCGCCATATAACATCTTACCCGTGATCAGTGTGCTCTGTGATCGCTTTTTGTAAGTAGTGGAAGGCTTGTGTACCTAAGCGGCAACAGGGTGCTCTTGCCCACAGTTACCCTCTGAATGTAGTCATCCAGGGCAGAACTAAATGGTACCCTTGAAAGGGTAAATGTTCAGTCCATTTATGCATCCACCAAGAAACTAAGTGCATGAAGAAAACCCTCCAGGTAACTACCCGACTTAGTACCCCCACAATTGGGCTCCCTATCTCTCAAAATCTGAAAAGTCAAGATCTTGAGGCTCTAAAACTTTCACAGCTACAGTTGCCACCTGTAAAGCTGCCCCTACCAGGTCAAATGAGGCTATAAAGAAGGCCTCAAGGCATTTGTCCAAAGAATCTTTGAACACCGGGGCTTCATCCACTGGAACTGTGAGGGTCTTATTAAGATAAGGTACACTTCAGGTATACTTAATTTCCTAGTGAACTAATGGGATATTGTTGAGCGAATCATTTTGGTGGAACAAACACCTTTTCAGGGTAAGCAGTAGGTTTAAGTTGGTTATGACCACATCCACGAGAAACCCCACAAAGGCTTTTTGAGTCTGACATAAAACTGAACCCTGGGATTCCTCAGGGATAGATCTCTCAGAGGAGAAATGTTCCATTCTATGCATAAAAAACCTGTGTGCAGCAGCTGCCCCAGCACCCCCTAATACTTACCTGAGCCCCATCACTCTCCAGCGATGTCCATGAGTGCCTTGGCTGTCCAGGACTCTCCTCCTTCTTGGCTGAGACACTGGCTCCCGCTGCTATCAATCAAAGTCAGTCAGTCAATCAGGGGAGAGAGGGGGTGGGCCAAACCGCAGCTCCATGTCTGAATGGACACACAGAGCAGCAGCTCGGCTTGGGTGCCCCCATAGCAAGCTGCTTACTGTGGGGGCACTTGACAGGAGGGAGGGGCCAGGAGAGCCGAAGAGGGACCCCAGAAGAGGATCTGGGCTGCTCTGTGCAAAACAATTACACAGAACAGGTAAGTATAACATGTTTTTTACTAAAAAAACAAGACTTTACAATCAATTTAAGGAAAAAATAATAAATGCTAATTTTTGCTGGAGAAAAAAAAAGGTGCAATAGTTATTTTTTACCACCGGAGCCTGTAAAGCATTGCACCTGTGATCAGTAGACCAGTGGATTGTGGGTGCAATGTGAGGCTCCTGCAGACGCTCCAGCTTTCCTCCCATACCTTTTTACAGGTTTTCAGTTAGAAAGCTGGAGGAAGTGCAATGGACTACTAGTGCGCTCTTCAGGGGGCGAGGTTAGGGTACATAGTAATATGTTACACATTACCCCCTAAATATAGGTGTGACATGTTCCTAAAGATTAACTACAACAGGCATGGCCAGTGGTCTTAAAGGGGTTGTAAACCCTCGTGTTTTTTCACCTTAATGCATCCAATGCATTAAGGTGAAAAAACACCTGGCAGTGACCGCCCCCCCAGCACCCCCCGTTTTACCTACCTGAGTGCTGGAATTACACCTGGCGGAGACGCGCTCTTCCTCTGCCCGGGGTTCTCGGCTCTTGATTGGATAGATTGATAGCAGCGCAGCCATTGGCTCCCGCTGCTGTCAAATCCAATCCCGGGGCCGAGTCTGGCATTCGTGTCTATGGATGGACTCGGGAGCACTTCCACAAGGTAACCCCCCAGGAGAGCGCTTCTCCTAGGGGGTTATCTGATGTGGGGAAAAGTCGCAAGAGCCACCGGGGGACACCAAAAGTCGGTGTTCGGGCCAACTCTGTGCAAAACGAACTACACAGTGGAGGTAAGTATGATATGTTTGTTATTGAAAAAAAATAAAACTCAAACCTTTACAATCACTTTAAAGAGGGATTGAATTTGTGCCTGCTGTATACACTGCACAACATACCACAGTTCTTGTACCCGCAAAATACTAATTACTGTGCCACTACCGACAGTCTCACAGATGTAAATAAACCTGTGTTTGCATAACACATGCATAACACATGTTTTTTTTGTATATTTGTATATTTTTGTCTTACTGAAGAACTACATTAAAACCAGCAACTTTTAAGACAATGAACACTTTTATCAGGTCTGTGTACAACATAATGTATAAAGCACTGGGGTACGGAATAATTAACAAACACAACAATACAGTATATGGAGTGCAACAGTCACAGTAAGTCCTCCCTTACATAAAAGTTTCCAGCATGCCCGTTATACATCAGAGTCTGCAAAGTCCAACCTTATACCAGTGTCCCCAGAGTCCCACATTACATCAGAACCCCCAGAGTGCCCGTTTACACGATTGTCCCCAGAGTTCCACCTTACATTAATGTCCCAGAGTGTCGTCTTACATTAGTGTCGCCTTAAATCAGTGTCCCCAGAATGTCACCTTACATAAGTGTCCCCATAGTGTCACCTTATATTGATGCTTCCTTTCATCAGTGCCCCCAGAGTACCAACTTACATCAGTGCCTCCAGAGAGTCACCTTACATTAGTGTCACCTTAAATTAGTGTCCCCAGAATGTCAGCTTATATCAATGCCTCCTTACATCAGTCCTCCCAGAGTGCCACCTTACATCAGAGCCCTGAGATCCCTACCTTACATTAGTGCCCCCAGAGTGACACCCAATTATCAGTGCCACCAGTGTACCAAGTTACATCAGTGCCCCTCGTATGTCTTCCCAGAGTGTCACCTTACATTAGAGCCCTCAGAGAGTTTTACCTTACATCAGTGTCCCCAGAGTGTCACCTTACATCAGTGTCCCCAGAGTGAAACCTTACACCAGTGTAGTCAGAGTGCAACCTTATATTAGTGTCACCTTATATTAGTGTCACCTTAAATCAGTGTCCCCAGAATGTCAAATTACATAAGTATCCCCAGAGTGTCATCTTACATCAGTCCTCCCAGAGTGTCACTTCACATCAGTGCCCCCAAAGTGTCAACTCACATCAGTGCCGCCAGAGTGTCACCTTACATCAGTCTTCCCAGAGTGCCAACTTACACCAGTCCCTTCAGAGTCCAACCTTACATCAGTGCCCCCCCCCCAGAGTTTCACCTCACATCAGTGCCCCCAGAGTTTCACCTCACATCAGTATCCCAAGAGTCCTATCTTACATCAGAGTCCACAATCCATATTCCCATTGAGAACGTTTCTGGAATAAGCTCTTTAGGCTACTGGGTGCTATAGCGACCACCAGCTGAATACTGGAGCCTATGTAAAAAGTAGATATTCGCCAGCACACCAAGGATCATCAATTTCGTCCAAACTTTTTTTTTATTCAAGAAAGACCACATCAAAGAAACAATGTAGTGCAACGTTTCGGAGCCACACAGGACCCCTTCATCAGGCATGTGACTTGCATCAGTGCCCCCTTACATCAGTCCCTCCAGAGTGCCCCCTTACATCAATGCCCCCAGAAAACCAACTTACATCAGTGCTTCCTGAACTGCACATGTGCAGTTCCAGAGTCAACCAAACGGTGGACTGCTGGCTCGGCCTTGGATCAGGCAGTGAGGCCTGTGAATAAAAGCCATGCCCAATGTCTGCCATCTTTTTACCATACAGGCATGCACTCAGAAACACCCCACTGCCCAATCTGAAGGCGAGCTTGGCAGTTCCTCATTTGGCTGGCTCTGGAACTGTGAATGTTAAGAGCCCACAAAAAGCTGATTTTTTTTTTTTTTTTTTTTACGGCACTTCTCTCCTGTCTATGGATATTTATTGACAGGATAAAAATGGACTGTTTTTTTTTTTTTTTTACAAATTGTGTATAAATTTACAGACAGTTGGCAACACAGATTAAGTGGTGCAGAAGCAGCTGCAGGCTTTCAGATGGATGAAGATGGTGGCTTGTGTGGCAGTGTCTGCACAATGTAGGGACCCTGTTCATTCTGGCCTGTCTGTGGGCAGATGCCCAATTGATGTATGGATTTAAATGTTACTTTGTCTTTGTAAAATGTTGTGGTGTACTGCTGCTTTAAAAGTTCTGGATTCCCCTGTAGGTATGTCACTTCCCCTTTGAAGGCTATAAATACAGGGGAGCTGACTTCAGGATGTACAGACATTGGAGAAGTTCAGTGAGGACCAGGTGCTTTGATATATGATAAAACAAATAATGTTAACTTAATAATTAGCAAATATCTTTTGCACATTTATTATGAGAGTGTGTTACTTGCTATCAGCTCAAGATAATACATTTACATCCTAGTTGCTCGCAAGACTTCCATTTTTATAGGAGCTTCGATGCAGTTTCTTCTTGTTGCCGCCGCTCTCCCTCCAATGGGCCCATTCAAAGGTATCCACGTTTTTTGGACTTTACTGCTAATGGACTAGTATCCATCTCAGGTATGGGCCACACTACGCTCTCTTTGTACAGCCAAATTGAATGTTAATCAATTGTACCCGTATGCCAAGAATAATGAATGATGTACATGCTATTTCAAGTGTGCACATAAAGAGGACTTTCAATAAATGGAGAAACGTGTCTATAACAAAAGAAGTGTAACTATGGTGTATCTAAATAATCTAAATATTGGGAGTTAATCATTGTGGTTAAGCATATTGCAATGGAATACACAGAAACTTCAGAGTTGGGATATCTGTATATACTGTAAGTAATAGCAGCCAGATGGAAATGTAGGTAAGTGACTGTGGTGGGTGTCGACATTCCTGATGTGCGAGGGACTGAGCAGGTAAATATACCCATTTCACAGCTTGGTCTCAACGCAGGAGCCTGCTGTGGTGCAGGGTTGATCTGAGCCTTGCCTGGAAGCTGTAGAAGGAAATACTGTCAAATTTGCACAACAGGTGGCATCATGGGGAGATGTGGTGTGCTGGTGGAGAGTAGCATATACTCAGCATTGCTCTTCTAAATGCTATCAAATTTTGTGGAGAGATCACAAAGTCAGAATATCCCTGGACTTGCTGCATAGGAGGGTTTTGTCCAGAAAGTGCCTTGGTGTAGAGTTCTACTCGTTTCCAGTTGCTGCATCCGTCCTTAGGGGGCTAAAGCAAACACCTGCCCTACATGCCAACAATGAGCACCAGAGCAAGAGGAAGTTAGGAGCAGGAGCTACATCGTGTGACACACTCTTACTTTTTGGCCTCTGATCTCTGCATTACTTAATCCTTACCCCCTAAACACAGCAATATTTACAATTGACCTCTGAACTTTAATTACTACTGACCCCTGCATTCTGAATTTATACTGACCCCTGAACTCTGTATTTCTTACTACAGGTACTTAGCCCTGAACTCAGCATTCTTTCTACTGATCCCTGAACTCTGCATTACTTACTACTTACCAATGAACTCCACGTTACTTACTAATGACCTCTTAACTCTACTGCATTACTTTCTCCTGGCTGGAATGTGTATACAACTTCAAAAGGCGGGGGGGGGGGGGGGCATGATGAGGAGTGATCCAGAGTCCACCACAAAAGATTCTGTTCTGTAAATGAACTGTCTATATTATTTGTAGTCTTACCCAACTCACAGAAACAGAGGGAATGTTTTTTCTGTAAGGACAAGCTCCCAGAGCTGGCCATATCAATTAATCTGTTTACAGCTTTTATGCTTTCTTAGTTCAAGTGGAAAAGTGAAGACCAGCATACAGTTACTAAGTAACTGCAAGTAACTAAGTAACCTGTACTAACACAACAATATATAATAAAGGGTTGCTACAGACAACTCCAGGAGCTTGTCTGTGCAGAAAAAAAAGGCATTAAATATTGGACCATTTATTGCCAATAGCCTTAATAGTTGCCTGGGTATCAAAGGCAACAGCCAAGGGTAGCAAAGCGTTCATGATTGACAAGCTGCAAGTCTACACTATGTATTAACCACTTGCCTACTGGCCACTTAAGCCCCCCTCCTGTCCAGACCAATTTTAAACTTTCAGTGCTCTCACACTTTGAATGACAATTACTCAATCGTACAACACTGTACCCATATGATTTTTTTGTATTTTTTTCACACACATAGAGCTTTCTTTTAGTGGTATTTAATCACCACTGTGTTTTTTATTGTTTGCGCTATAAACTAAAAACTAAATTTTCTTCACAAATTTTGGCCAAAATTTATACTGCTACATAGCTTTGGTAAAAATAACGCAAAGAAGTGTATATTATTTGGAATGTGTAAAAGTTAGAGTCTACAAGCTATGGTGCTAATCATTGAAAATGGATCACACCTGATGTACTGACATCTCATTTCTTGAGACACCAACAAGCCAGGAAAGTACAAGTGTCCCCTCACATGGCATATGCATAAGAGGCATGGTGAGTTTTTTGAAGTTGTCATTTTTTCACCCCAATTCTTTTCAAAATTAAGATTTAATTTTTTTCCTCCTGAGTATGGCAATACCACATGTGTGGGACTTTTTCACATTCTGCTACTCCTCCTGAGTATGGCAATACCACATAGAGAGGCCCAACATGCAGGGAGCACCATCAGGTGTTCTAGGAGCATAAATTACACATCTTGTTGACTACCTATTACACTTTTGACGGCCCTGGAGCACCAGAACAATGGAAACGCCCACAAAATGACCCTATTTTGGAAAGCAAACACCCCAACTTATATTCTATAAGGCATAATGAGTCTTTTGAACGGTTTATTTTTTTTCCAGACGTTTTTGGAAAGTGTGGAAAACAATGAAAACACGTTTTTTCTTTTTACAAAAAGTCATCCATTTATAAGATATTTCCAACACATATCATGTACATATCAAAAATGACACCCCACTACATTCTGCTACTCCTCCTGAGTATGGCGATAATACATGTGTAAGACTTTTACACAGCCTGGCCACATACAGATGCCCAACATTGAAATAGCACCTTCAGGCATTCTAGGAACATAAATACGCATCTCATTTATCAACCACCTATTACAACTTTGAACGCAATGGAGAACCAGGACAATGGAAACGCCCACAAAATTACCCCATTCTGGAAAGCAAACACCCCAACGTATAATCAATTAGGCCTATATAGTCTTTTGAATATGTCATTTCTTTCCAAAAGTTTTTGGAAAATGTGGGAAAAAAATGAAAACACTTTTTTTTTTACACAAAGTTGTCTGTTTATAAGATATTGCCAACACATAGCATGTACATAGCAAACATGACATGCCAAAATACATTCTGCTACTCCTCCTGAGTATGGCAATACCACATGTGTGAGACTTTCACACAGCCTGGCCACATACAGAGGCCCAACATGCAAGGAACACCGTCGATTGTTCTAGGGACACATAGCATGCACATACTAAGAAATACACCCCAAAATACATTCTGCTGAGCAAAAGGTAAACAAAATATTACCTGTGGTTTTAGTAGCGCAGTTGTCCACAGTCGGAGAGCACCGGTCTAGGCAGCAGGCAGGGACTTGGTCAGCAACAGCAAATGCAATTGTCCAGGCAACAGGCAGGAATACTGTCCATATTACTGTCCTGTTATATAAAACTAATTCAGAAAACTAATCATTCTAACATAGCAAATATGATGAAATTAAATGATGAACTCAACAAATTAATATGAAACAAATTTTTTCACTGTGTACATCTCTACTCCTAACCACTGTACTCTGTGTGTTGCTTACTCCTGACCCCTGAACTCTGTGAATTACTTACTCCTGTCCCCTGCATTTTGTGTGTTACTTATTCCTGACCCCTACACCCTGTATGCACTCCTGATCCCTGCAATTTATGCTCTTCACACTCCTGTCCCCTGTACTCTATATGTTACATACTCTTGACCCATAGCAAAGTAGGCTCAGGTTTTATTTACCATGTCCCTTTAAGACCCTCCAACTGTTAGTGGCAGTTGTTGACATCCACAATTCAGAAAAGTGGCATTATTTGTGAGTGTGGCTAAAAGCAGCATGTTAAAACTGGGTGTGGTCAGTAGGGTGTCCACAGATTTCATTTTCAATATGGTAACCTTACTGTACAAGGTTTTTTGGGAACACAAAAGTAACAGAATCAAAGTATTTATTACGTAACGTAGACCTCACTCAGATCTCTGAACAGTGACCTTCAAGTGAATAAAAGTTTATGTTGTAACAAAGTTTTCCCAACTTATAAGGAGAAACCTAGGCCATTTTTTTTTTACTTTGTATGGAGTTGGGAAGGGTTAAAACCTCCGTCTGGTTTTAATAGCTGTTTGCGTCCCCGCTGGGAAGATTCACCCTCTCCTTTTTGCACTGATGATCATTGTCACTGGGACTGAAATTGAGAAAAAATATAAAAGTTTGAGTTGTCACTGGGAAAATAATAGAGAGAAAATGGCTGTCTGAAATTAGATTTTCCCTAATTTGCATCTCTTCTCTATGTATTGAGACTGAAAGTGAAGGCAGATGTTTCCAAAGGCACAGACAGCAAAAAAGGAAAAAAAAGCTTTATCTGTACTCTTCGAAAAAATTAAACAATAATGTCAAATATGTTATAAATACTTTGGGGCAGATCTTTAAAGTATCAAAAAAGACTTTCACCAAACATTCACCGGAGGTGAGTCAATCACTCATTTAAAATACATGATCCCGAAAGATTTACCTGCAGTGAATATTTGCTTATTGCCAGATTCACAGTTTTATAAATATACCCATTTCAGACTGTTATTGGGCCCCTATTTAAACATGCCTTGGCCAACTGTCTCACTCACATTAAAGGGGAAATTTACCCATAACAACATGCTAAAAAATCATTTCCTTTAGCAAGGAACAAACATTCCACATTAATAATTATGCTACCAAAATTGGTGTGTGCTGTAAATTGTCTCCAGTATTGCTCCTGTTTCTTCTAGCTGGAGGCTGCCCTTTAGCTGAAGTCCAAAGCCCCTGAGCAGAAGTAAATCATAAAGTGGCACTAAACCCATCAACTTAAAAAAAGTTACATTCCTGGAATGCCGAGATTGCTAAATGTCACATTTGCTCACGTCCTCAACCAAACTGTCAAACCATAAAATGGGTGGTGTCATACCTGATTACATGTGCAGCACCATGGCAGTTGCAGATCTTACAGAAGCAGCTTTTTTGGCTGTAAAGGATAGGAGGGTTTAATTCTGCTTTAAGGAAAGCGGAGTCGTCCCCTAAAGCAAATCGGCCTCTACAAATTCGGTAGTGTCTAAAAATGGAGAGCAACTGAGCATGTGCAGAGCAGGGTGATTTTAAACAGTATAGGCACTTATTTGTAATGTCTTACATAGCTACAGTGGCTTGCGAAAGTATTCGGCCCCCTTGAACTTTTCAACCTTTTGCCACATTTCAGGCTTCAAACATAAAGATATAAATTTTTTATTTTTTGTGAAGAATCACCAACAAGTGGGACACAATTGTGAAGTGGAACGAAATCTATTGGATATTTTAAACTTTTTTAGCAAATAAAAAACTGAAAAGTGGTGCGTGCAAAATTATTCGGCCCTTTACTTTCAGTGCAGCAAACTCACTCCAGAAGTTCAGCGAGGATCTCTGAATGATCCAATGTTGTCCTAAATGACTGATGGTGATAAATAGAATCCACCTGTGTGTAATCAAGTCTCTGTATAAATGCACCTGCTCTGTGATAGTCTCAGGGTTCTGTTGAAAGCGCAGAGAGCATCATGAAGACCAAGGAACACACCAGGCAGGTCCGTAATACTGTTGTGGAGAAGTTTAAAGCCGGATTTGGATACAAAAAGATTTCCCAAGCTTTAAACATCCCAAGGAGCACTGTGCAAGCGATCATTTTGAAATGGAAGGAGTATCAGACCACTGCAAATCTACCAAGACCTGGCTGTCCCTCTAAACTTTCAGCTCAGACAAGGAGAAGACTGATCAGAGATGCAGCCAAGAGGCCCATGATCACTCTGGATGAACTGCAGAGAACTACAGCTGAGGTGGGAGAGTCTGTCCATAGGACAACAATCAGTCGTACACTGCACAAATCTGGCCTTTATGGAAGAGTGGCAAGAAGAAAGCCATTTCTCAAAGATATCCATAAAAAGTCTCGTCTAAAGTTTGCCACAAGCCACCTGCTCTGGTCCGATGAAACCAAAATCAAACTTTTTGGCCACAATGCAAAACGATATGTTTGGCGTAAAAGCAACACAGCTCATCACCCTCAACACACCATCCCCACTGTCAAACATGGTGGTGGCAGCATCATGGTTTGGGCCTGCTTTTCTTCAGCAGGGACAGGGAAGATGGTTAAAATTGAGGGGAAGATGGATGCAGCCAAATACAGGACCATTCTGGATGAAAAACCTGTTGGAGTCTGCAAAAGACCTGAGACTGGGACGGAGATTTATCTTCCAACAAGACAATGATCCCAAACATACAGCAAAATCTACAAAGGAATGGTTCACAAATAAACATATCCAGGTGTTAGAATGGCCAAGTCAAAGTCCAGACCTGAATCCAATCGAGAATCTGTGGAAAGAGCTGAAAACTGCTGTTCACAAACGCTCTCCATCCAACCTCACTGAGCTCGAGCTGTTTTGCAAGGAAGAATGGGCAAGAATTTCAGTCTCTCGATGTGCAAAACTGATAGAGACATACCCAAGCGACTTGCAGCTGTAATCGCAGCAAAAGGTGGCTCTACAAAGTATTAACGCAAGGGGGCCGAATAATTTTGCACGCCCCACTTTTCATTTTTTTATTAGTTAAAAAAGTTTCAAAAATCCAATAGATTTCGTTCCACTTCACAATTGTGTCCCACTTGTTGGTGATTCTTCACAAAAAATAAAATGTTATATCTTTATGTTTGAAGCCTGAAATGTGGCAAAAGGTTGAAAAGTTCACTGGGGGCCGAATACTTTCGCAAGCCACTGTATACCTGCAAAAGGGGCCATTCTGAAGTGATCTAGTAGGGCCTAATTTTCTGACTAAAGCTCCACTTTAAAGCAGTTATAAACACAAAGAAAAAAAATATCAAATATATATATATATATATATATATATATATATATATATATTAGCTTACCAGTCTTTAGATGTGGTGGCTGCACCAGTTTTCTTTTTTAGGCTTTTTTCTTTTCACTTGGAGATCCAGCCAGTAAATCAGTTATTTTTCAACTACCTTTAACAAACCAATTTGCCAGAAAACGTGTCCGTTAGAAGGTTGAGACAAATTCTGACAGAGGTGCTTACAAAGGCCAATTTTTATTAATTTATGTAAATTCATTATTCAAATAAGGAAAAAAAATGCTGTTAGGCTACTTTCACACTGTGGCATTGCGGGCGCTGGCGGTAAAGCGGCGCTATATTTAGCGTTGCTTTACCGCCATTTTAGCTGCGCTATTTCGCCGATAGCGGGGCAGTTTTAAGCCCCGCTAACGGCCAAAAAAGTGATAAAACCGCAGCAAAGCGCCGCTGCAGCGGCGCTTTGCAGGCAAGTTTGCATCGCTCTTACAGCGCTCCAAAGATGCGGCTTGCAGGACTTTTTTGACCATCCTGCAAGTGCACCGCTCCAGTGTGAAAGCCCTCGGGCTTTCACACTGGAGACACAGCAGCGGCTGTTTCAGGGCGCTTTGCAGGCGCTATTTTTAGCGATGTAGCCCCTGCAAAGCGCCCCAGTGTGAAAGGGGCCTTACCGATTAAAATGTGTAAGCTGGAGTTTGGCTTTAATTGGTTAGTGAAGTCCATCTAAATCTGCTAGTGTTTCTAACAATACCCCTCCCCAGACTGACAATGTTGCTGTCCTAAGATGTCTCTATTTCTCCTCCATCCAGAGTGGAGGCCCTCTAATCTTGGATGTTTTTTTCGACGGAAATTCCACTCAAGCTTGTCTTGCATGCAAAAAACTTTCAACCATCATGAACGCGGTGACGTACAACACTACGACAAGCCAAGAAAATGCTTCTGCGCATGCGTCGAATTGTTTCCGAGCATGCTTAGAAATTTTGAGCGACTTGCCACAGAAGATCGAAATTTTCGATCGTAACTTTTTCCGTCGGAAAAATAGAGAACCTGCTCTCAATCTTTTGCTGTCAGAAATTCTGCCAGCAAAAGTCTGATGGAGCATACACACGGTCGGAATTTCCGACCAAAAGCTCACATCGGCCTTTTGCTGGCAGAATTTCCAATCATGTGTACGGGGCATAAGGCTCCATTCACACCTAAGTGATTTGAATCGTGGCAAAATGCAGGATGCATTTGCGATGCCATTACTTCTTAATGGCACCACATTGTGGTGTGATTTTGCCACAATAAATTGTGCTGCAATCGCAGAAAAATCACGACTTGTAACTCAAAAAGGAGAAGGAGCTTTTTTTTGGGTAAAAGCACCACGCATTGAAATTTGCCACAATTGCAGCGCAATTTATCATGTGACAATCGTGGCAAAATCGCACCGCGATTGGGGTGCCATTAAGAAGTAATGGCATCGCAAACGCAAGGAATTGCAATCAGAACCGCAGTGATTCCGCTCCCGATTCAAATTGCCTAGGTGTGAGTTGAGCCTAAGGCAGGAAGTGTTTTACTCCCTGGATCACCAGGTGAAAACCGAGGGAAAAAAGCCTTAAGAAAAGAAAACCCATACAGCCATCACAGTTAAAGCATTTGTTTCCCCAACACTTCATATTCCTGATACGTGCCAGCTGTAATATGTATTGTATGAAAAAGTATCCTGTTCTCTTTGTATTGTTTCCTTTATGTGGAATCCCCGGTGTTCCTGCTAGTGCCTCTGCTTTCCTATTAAAAACTGACCACACTAAGCACGGGAGCACACCATGGTCAGTTATCTAGCTATGCTGGGAACTCAACCTGCTCTCCTCCAATGATCAGGCTTGTCCTGACATGCCCCCCCTGCACAGCCTTTCACTGGGGAGCTCAGTGTAGTGTTGTTCCCCCCCCCCCAGCTCTTATGCAGCTGAGAACAGAAGGAATGTGATTACTTATAAAACAGGAAAAAATGTATTTATAATGTTTTTTTTTGCATTTTATTTATATTTTAAACTGAATGGGTTGTTTTATAAGGTGATCATTTACAATCACTTTAAGGATTGGTAAGTTGCAATATATAAAAATGTTGTTTTGGCGTTTAATGCTACTTTAAGAAATGAGCCTCCCTGTAAACTCTCTATTGACTACAACTATCATAATGAAAGGCCAATGTGCAGCAACCCACAGTAATCAATTAGAATTAATCCTTCTGTAATCTACACTCACAGTATATCACAAAGTGAGTACACCTCTCACATTTTTGTAAATATTTTATTAAATCTTTTCATGGGACAACACTGAAGAAATTACACTTTGCTACAATGTAAAGTAGTGAGTGTACAGCTTGTATAACAGTGTAAACTAGCTGTCCCCTCAAAATAACTCAACACACAGCCATTAATGTCTAAACTGCTGGAAACAAAAGTGAGTACACCCCTAAGTGAAAATGTCCAAATTGGGCCCAAAGTATCAATATTTTGTGTTGCCACAATTATTTTCCAGCACTGCCTTAACCCTCGTGGGCATGGAGTTCACCAGAGCTTCATAGGCTGCCACTGGAGTCCTCTTCCACTCCTCCATGACGACATCACGGAGCTGGTGGAGTCCTTGCCCTTCTCCACCTTGCGTTTAAGGATCCCCCACAGATGCTCAATAGGGTTTATTCTGGAGACATGCTTGGCCAGTCCATCACCTTTACCTTCAGCTTCTTTAGCAATGCATTGGTCGTCTTGGAGGTGTATTTGGGGTCGTTATGTTGGAATACTGCCCTGCGCCCAAGTCTCTGAAGGGAGGGGCTCATGTTCTGCTTCAGTATGTCACAGTACATGTTGACAAGCATGGTTCCCTCAATGAACTGTAGCTCCCCAGTGCTGGCAGCACTCATGCAGCCCCAGACCATGCCACTTCCACCACCATGCTTGACTGTTGGCAAGACACTTGTCTTTGTACTCCTCACCTGGTTGCCGCCACACACGATTGACACCATCTGAACCAAATAAGTTAACCTTGGTCTCAGAAGACCACAGGACGTGGTTCCAGTAATCCATGTCCTTAGTCTATAAAAAAGATATAGAGTATTCCCACGCCACTAATGTGTCAAAAGAAAATCAAATAAATAACTTAAACTATGGTTGCAGCAAGCACCGATAGGGGTACAAACCCTCCCCAGGTGAATACATACAAAAAATCTATATATGGTGATGCACTCCAAATTATGTAAAGTGCTAACTATGTAAAGTTCTAGGTACTAGAAGTAATAGATATACACATACATCACACTGTTACAATGAATATAAAATTATTAAAACTATATATATATAAGTGCATGCGTGCCATCAATCAAAAACACATTGCTGGAGACAAATTACTGTGAGTCCTTTAAGTAATTAATAAAGTGCAAAAAGTGACATACATGTGAAAATAAGGTAAATGTCCGGCTGGATATGTGTCTTCAAAATGCCAATACACCTATACACATTTAGAACAAAGCATATATATATGCAGATCCGTGAAATCACACAGTGCAGCATAAATTGTAAAAGTCTGTGAATGATAATATAATGGGTGATTGAGTGATCCTGCAACTTCCTAGCTTCCTGGTGCACTCGCTCCTTACCTTACTGCTGTAAGGTAAACAGCATTAGTGTATCCAAAAGGTTTGACTTGGTATGTAGTTCTGTAGCTAAGATTCCACTAGGCACTCAGGCGATATATCAGGGATTACCATAAAGGAAGCAAAGAGGGGACTCCAATGCAGGGGCGTACCTAGTGCATTTGGCACCCGGGGCGGATCCTATATCTGGCACCCCCCCCACCTTAAAACGTAAAAACACCCCACTGTGCTCCCTGCATACCTCTGCATCCTTAAATATCTCTTTGTCACTACTGTGTACATTACACAGCACCCTGCACCTCTGGACCCCTTTACATTACACAGCACCCTTCACCCCTTTACAATACACAGCACCCTGCACCTCTGAACCCCTTACATTACACAGCACCCTGCATCCCTTTACAATACACAGCACCATGCACCTCTGGACCCCTTTACATTACACAGCACTCTGGACCCCTTTACAATACACAGCACCCTGCACCTCTGGACCCCTTTACATTACACAGCACTCTGGACCCCTTTACAATACACAGCACCCTGCACCTCTGGACCCCGTTACATTACACAGCACTCTGGACCCCTTTACAATACACAGCACCCTGCACCTCTGGACCCCTTTACATTACACAGCACTCTGGACCCTTTACAATACACAGCACCCTGGACCCCTTTACATTACACAGCACCCTGCACCTCTGGATCCCTTTACATTACACAGCACCCTGGACCCCCTTTACATTACACAGCACCCTGCACCTCTGGACCCCTTTACATTACACAGCACTCTGGACCCCTTTACATTACACAGCACCTGCACCTCTAGACCCCTTTACATTACACAGCACTCTGGACCCCTTTACATTACACAGCACCCTGCACCTCTGGACCCCTTTACATTACACAGCACTCTGGACCCCTTTACATTACACAGCACCCTGCACCTCTGGACCCCTTTACATTACACAGCACTCTGGACCCCTTTACATTACACAGCACCCTGCACCTCTGGACCCCTTTACATTACACAGCACTCTGGACCCCTTTACATTACACAGCACCCTGCACCTCTGGACCCCTTTACATTACACAGCACTCTGGACCCCTTTACATTACACAGCACCCTGCACCTCTGGACCCCTTTACATTACTCAGCACTCTGGACCCCTTTACATTACACAGCACCCTGGACCCCTTTACATTACACAGCACCCTGCACCTCTAGACCCTTTACATTACACAGCACTCTGGACCCTTTACATTACACAGCACCCTGCACCTCTGGACCCCTTTACATTACACAGCACCCTGCGCCTCTGGACCCCTTTACATTACACAGCACCCTGCGCCTCTGGACCCCTTTACATTACACAGCACCCTGCGCCTCTGGACCCCTTTACATTACACAGCACCCTGCACCTCTGGACCCCTTTATATTACACAACACTCTGGACCCCTTTACATTACACAGCACTCTGGACCCTTTACATTACACAGCACTCTGGGCCCCTTTACATTACACAGCACCCTGGACCCCTTTACATTACACAGACACCCCCCCCTAACAGCTCTGGACCCCCTGCATGTTACACAGACCCGCCTACACTACAGACCCCCCCTGCAATACAGACTTCCCTACAGTGCAGACCCCCCCCCCTTCAGTACAGATCCCCCTACAGTGGAGACCCCCCTACAATGCAGAGCCCCCCCTACAGTACAGACCCCCCTCAGTACAGACCCCCCCTCAGTACAGACCCCCCCTACAATGCAGACCCCCCCCTACTACAATGCAGACCCCCCCTACTACAGTAAAGACCCCCCCCTACGACCCTTAATGTACCTCATGGTCAGGAGGATTGTCAGCGCGGGACACACAGCAAACTACAAGGAGGAGGGGGAGGCGGAGCCGGCGGCTTCACTCTGCTCGGCTGTATGACACAGCCGAGACATATCAGAGCCACGGAGAGCGGCGAACACCCTCCCCCTCTCCCTCCTCTCACCTCACCTGACACTGGCTGTCACTCACCGCGCCGCTGCTGAGCAAGATATATCAGCGCTCGGCCCGCTGTCCCCGACTCCCCGCTTCCATCGCGGAGGGGAGCGCCGGCCTGACACCCCCCCAGTGTGTGGCACCCGGTGCGGCCCGCCCCCCCCCGCACCCCCCTTAGTACGCCACTGCTCCAATGGTGAAGTATGTAAATAATTATTTAAAAGATTTTATACATTTATTTAAAAGAGAAAATGAATCCAGGGTACTCACATTTAAAATAGTAAAAACAGGCACAACAAAAACAAGCACCGCGCTCATGCTTCTGGACGCTACTTCCGGTGTCCTAGTATTGCTGTGTATTCCTACGCGTATCGTCACTTAGTCACATGACTTCATCATGTCCTTAGTCTCCTTGTCTTCAGCAAACTGTTTGTGGGCTTTCTTGTGCATCATATTTAGAAGAGGCTTCCTTCTGGGACCATAGCCATGCAGACCAATTTGATGCAGTGTGCGGCATATGGTCAGAGCACTGACAGGCTGACCCCCCACCCCTTCAACCTCTGCAGCAATGCTGGCAGCACTCATACGTCTAATTTCCCAAAGACAACCTCTGGATATGATGCTGAGCACGTGCACTCAACTTCTTTGGTCGACCATGGCGAGGCCTGTTCTGCGTGGAACCTGTCCTGTTAAACCACTGTATGGTCTTGGCCACCGTGCTGCAGCTCAGTTTCAGGTTCTTGGCAATCTTATTATAGCCTAGGCCATCTTTATGTAGAGCAACAATTCTTTTTTTCAGATCCTCAGAGAGTTCTTTGCCATGAGGTGCCATTTTGAACTTCCAGTGACCAGTATGAGAGAGTGAGAACGATAACACCAAATTTAACACACATGCTCCCTATTCACACCTGAGACCTTATAACACTAACGAGTCACATGACATTGGGGAGGGAAAATTGCTAATTAGGCCCAATTTGGACATTTTCACTTAGGAGTGTACTCACTTTTGTTGCCAGTGGTTTAGACATTAATGTCTGTGTGTTGAGTTATTTTGGAGGGGACAGCAAATTTACACTGTTATTTAACCCTTTCATGCCTAAGCCTATTTCTGACATTTGTTGCTTACAAGTTCAAATCTGTATTTTTTGCTACAAAAATTACTTAGAACCCCCAAACGTTATATATATTTTTTAGCAGAGACCCTAGAGAATAAAATAGTGATTGTTGCAATATTTTATGTCACACGGTATTTGCGCAGCGGTCTTTCAAACACACTTTTTTGGGGGAAAAAAGACACTTTCATGAATTAAAAAAAAAAAAATAAACAGTAAAGTTAGCCCAATTTATTTGTATTATGTGAAAGATGATGTTACACCGAGTAAATAGATTCTTAACATGTCATGCTTTGAAATAGCGGACGCTCGTGGAATGGCAACAAACTACGGTACCTAAAAATCTCTATAGGTGACGCTTTAAAATTTGTTTACGGTTACCAGGTTAGAGTTACAGAGGAGGTAAGAAGTATTGCTCTCTTTCTAATGATCGCAGCAATACCTCGCGTGTGATTTGAACACCGTTTACATATGTGGGCGTGACTTACGTATACGTTTTCTTTGCTGCGCGAGCCTGCGGGGACAGGGGTGCTTAAAAACATTTGTTTATTCTTTACATTGTCACTTTAAAAAACATTTATTCTGATCACTTTTATTGCTGTCACAAGGAATGTAAACATCCCTTGCGACAGTAATAGGTGGCGACAGGTACTCTTTATGGAGGGATCAGGGGTCTAAAAGGCCCCAAATCCCTCCTTTGCACTTCAAAGTATTCCGATTTCCAAAAATAGCGATTCTGAATACTATAATTTTTTTTTAAATCTGCGCCATTGGCAGCCGAGTAAACCGGAAGTGACGTTGTGACGTCGCTTCTGTGTGTTTACATAGAGGGCTTGAACAAAGCCATTTCCCAGCTTTGTTTCAGTCTTTCCCATATGCGGCGGTAGTGCCAGATCGTGGCTCGGGTCTCCCCATGGGATGGGAGGCCTGGGAAGAGTGGCGGAAGGTGGTGGGAGGGTGGTAGGTCCCCTCCTGCCCCTTTAAGCCACATCAGTTGTTGTCCCTAAAGAGCTGACCGCCCACTCTAAAAAACATTACCCGGGTGATGCCTGCAGCTCAGTGGCGGCTGGTGCTCAAAATTTTTGGGGGGGCGCAAATAAACTGAAAAATTCTGGGAAAAAAAAGCCCATCAAAACGCAGCCACTGTACCAAACGCAGCCACTGTGCCCATTAAAACGCAGCCACTGTACCAAACGCAGCCACTGTGCCCATTAAAACGTGATAGGCGTCCAATCACAGCGCCTGTCGTTTCAGCCAATCAGGGCACAGGTAACACAGACCTGTGCTCCTGATTGGCTAAGGGGCCGTACAATGTTAGCAAACCGAATTCCTAACATACTGCTGAGTGACAAGGAACGCACAGCGATGCGCCCGCTTGTCACCTTTTTGGACGCCTATTAGCGACTACGGCGCTAATCAGGTGTTTCCAAAAAACACCCCCACCGCTGTAATTCAGGTGCCCGGTGACCGAAAAGGGGCCGGACACCTGAATAGGGGGTGTTAGCAGCGACCATAGATAGATTCATGCAATGCATGAACCTATCTATGGAGTATAGAGTGTGACAGGAGAGGGGGGGCGGCACCCGGGCCGATATGCTGAGAGCTGCTCCCCTTGCGACTAAGCGCACGATGCCTCTGGAGTGGGTACAGAGGACACCGGGCTGAAAGATGCACGGGTTGCCAGTAGGAGTGTAGCAGGTGGTGTGCAGTAGCGACGTTGACCAGGAGAGGCTGTAGCTGCACTGGGAGTAGACACCGGGCAGAGCTGTGATCAGGTAGAGGTTGCAGAGGTACCAATGCATATACTGAAGGAGGACACTCGGGAGCATGAGAGAACTGCAAGTCCAGAACAGTGAGCAGGAGGTCCAGCACACGGAGCAGGAGATAGTCCAGCAAGCAGGCCGAGGGTCAAACAGAGGCAACCAGGCAGTAGAAGTACCCAAGAGGCAGGCCTGGGGTCAAACACAGGTAAGTAACTCAGAGCAGGAGATAGTCCAGCAAGCAGGCCGGGGGTCAAGCACAGGTAATCAGGCAGTAGAGGTATCCAAGAAGCAAGCCAGGGGTCAAACACAGGTAAGTAACTCAGAGAATGTCCAGTAGGCAGGCCAAGGGTCAAGCACAGGTAATCAGGCAGTAGAGGTATCCAAGAAGCAAGCCAGGGGTCAAACACAGGTAAGTAACTCAGAGAATGTCCAGTAGGCAGGCCGAGGGTCAAGCACAGGTAAACAGGCAGTAGAAGTATCCAGGAAGCAAGCCAGAGGTCAAACACAGGTAAGTAACTCACAGAAGGTCCAGTAGACAGGCCGAGGGTCAAGCACAGGTAGTCAGGCAGTAGAAGTATCCAGGAAGCAAGCCAGGGGGTCAAACACAGGTAAGTAGCGGCAGCGGTAGTCAGACGGATTCCGGATCGGCACGGGTAGTCAGGTAGATGCAGGGTACAGGGTACAGGATACAGGATACAGGATACAGGATACAGGATACAGGATACTGGACTGGAGACAGGACTCAGAAGAGACAACAAACCAGCAATTTGAAAGCGAACAGGGAAGGCCTTTTATAGGCCAGGTAAATGGTCAGGTGGGATACCCGGACGAGTGCGCATGCGCACTCGTCTTCTGTCAGCGCCGCGCACAGCGGTGAGGCGTACTGGCTGGGTTGTGTCAGATACCCGAGTGCCGCGGACCCGCGCATGCGCACCCGTTACCCGGCGTACCTGTAACATTCGTTGCGCCGCTCTACCGCGCGTGCGCAACCCTGGAACCCGGCGAAGAGGCCTGGTATTTCCCTGACAGTGCCCCCCTCCTAAGGGCAGCCTCCGGATGCCCACTTCAGGATGTCTTTGATGATATTCTCGGATTAAGCGAGGGGCATGAATGTTTTCAGATGGCTCCCAGGAGCAGTCTTCTGGGGGATACCCTTTCCATTTAACAAGATATTGAACCTGACCTCTTCTTCTTCGGAGATCCAGAATCTTTTCAACCTCGAATTCCTCCTCTCCTTGGATGGTGATGGGAGGAGGAAGTGGCGTCTGCCTATCAGGGAAAGAATTGGCAATTACGGGCTTCAGCAAAGAGGCATGAAAAACTGGATGAATCCTATAGGAACTGGGGAGATCTAGTTCAAAGACTACTGGGTTGATCACTCTCTTGATCTCAAAGGGGCCGATGAACCTGGGACCCAATTTCCGAGAAGGACAAGGGAGTTTTAAATTAGCGGTTTATAACCAAACTTTCTCACCAATCTGGAAAGGCGGGCATTCCTTCCTGCCCCGGTTGTACTGTACCTCATAACCCTTCTGTGCTTCCTTCATGGCCTGTTGGATCCGGAGGAAGTTGTCTTGGATATTTTTGACTAGGTCCTGTGCAGCTGGAGTAGGGACGTCTGGTATGGAATCTGGAAGAAAAGAAGGGTGATAACCGTAGTTTGCCCAGAAGGGCGTTTGATTAATGGCAGAATGCAAAGAATTATTATAGGCAAACTCCGCGTAGGGTAGTAGGCCTGACCAGTCATCTTGGGAGTAAGAACAAAAACACCTCAGGTATTGCTCGAGGGTCTGATTAGTGCGTTCAGTTTGACCGTTGGATTGTGGGTGATATGCTGAAGACATGGAAGTCCTGATTTCAAGGGATTTGCAGAGGTCTCTCCAGAATCTGGAGGTGAACTGTACCCCCCGGTCTGAGGTGATGTTAGCTGGAACTCCGTGTAACCTTATAATTTCTCTGATGAAGATGTCAGTGGTAGCAGAAGCCGAGGGGGTACCTTTCATGGGCAGGAAGTGAGCCATCTTTGAGAGACGGTCAATGACAACCAGAATTGTGGTAAAGGAATCTGAGGAGGGTAAGTCCACGATGAAGTCCATGGAAATCTCCTTCCATGGACGTTCCGGGACAGATAGTGGACGTAACAGACCCCAGGACTTAGTGTTGGACCCCTTGTTCCTCTGACAAGTGTTGCAAGAAAGAACGTATTCCTGACAGTCCTTTCTCCAGCCCGGCCACCAGTAAGATCGACCTACCAAGTCCACTGTTTTCTGTACTCCAAAGTGGCCGGACATCTTGTGATCATGAAGAGTCTGCAGGACTTGGAGTCTGACAGGAGGAGGAACAAAGATTCGGGCATGGGCCCAGAGCAAATCCTGCTTCCTTTCAAGAAAGGGTAATGTGGGAGATGAGAACTGGTTGGAAGCCTGTTTAAGGGCTGTGGTCAAGTCAGGCTGAATGGCATGGAGGAAATTGTGGGCGGACAGGATGGTAGCAGGTTCTTTAGAGGATTCAGTGTCCAGAAACATACGGGATAAAGCATCCGCCTTGCCATTCTTGGAGCCAGGACGGTAAGTGATGTGGAAATTAAATCGGGAGAAGAACAAGGCCCAGCGGGCCTGTCTGGGTCTAAGGCGTTTTTGCAGCCCTGAGGTACTCCAAGTTGCGGTGGTCTGTGAAGATGAGAATGGGTTGGGAAGCTCCTTCTAGCAGGTATCTCCATTCCTCGAGAGCGAATTTAATCGCAAGTAATTCCCGGTCGCCTACATCGTAATTCTTTTCAGGGGGGCAAAGGCGACCGGGTGGAGTAAGGCCTTTGGGCCACTTCTCTGCGATAGGATCGCTCCCATAGCAGAGTCTGAAGCGTCCACTTCTAGGACGTAAGGGAGTTCAGGGTCAGGGTGCTGCGAGATGGGTGCAGAGGAAAAAAGTTCCTTGAGCTTCTCAAAAGCGTCTTGCGCTTGGGGAGTCCACTGGAACTTGACTTGCTGACGGGTCAGTTGGGTGATTGGGGACACAATGGCAGAAAACCCCTGAATGAACCGTCTATAAAAGTTGGCAAAGCCGATAAAACGTTGGACTGACCTTTTGTCTGTGGGGGCAGGCCAATCCTGGATGGCCTTCACCTTTTGGGGGTCCATCAGTACTCCTCCGGTGGTTATGATAAAGCCCAGGAACTGGATGGTATCAGTCTCGAACTCGCATTTCTCTCCTTTGACGTAGAGCCCGTGTTTACGGAGGATGAGAAGAACTTTCCGGACATGTTGACGGTGGGCTTCTAGAGAATCGGAGAAAATCAAGATATCATCAAGATATACAATGAGGAAGTTATCCAGATACTCACGGAAAATGTCATTGACAAGGTGTTGGAAGGTAGCTGGGGCATTACAAAGTCCAAACGGCATGACCAGGTACTCGAAATGGCCGAATCTGGACCTAAAAGCCGTCTTCCACTCATCCCCAGAGCGTATTCTAACTAAGTTGTAGGCCCCACGGAGATCGAGCTTGGTAAACACCTTGGCAGTCCTGAGCCGCTGAAAAAGTTCGGGAATGAGTGGGAGTGGGTACCTGTTCTTGATAGTAATTTTATTGAGTTCCCTGTAATCCACACAGGGTCTGAGGGAACGGTCTTTTTTTTCAACAAAGAAAATCCCAGCCCCTGCTGGCGAAGAAGATGGTTGGATGAACCCTTTAGCAAGATTTTCGTCAATATATACCCGTAGGGCTTCAAGCTCAGTTTCGGACAAGGGGAAAATCCTTCCGAAGGGGATCTCGGCCCCTGGTAGGAAATCATATGAGCGATGAGGGGGAAGAACTTCGGCCTTTCTTTCATCGAAAATGTCCATGAACTCACGGTAGGGTATTGGGACGTGTTGCAGGTCCTTGATACTGGGTTGCATGGCAAGATGAGAAAGAGGTACTGCGGGTTGATCCGGAAGGCAGTGCTGCAGGCAGTAAGGAGAGGAGAACTCCACTTCCCTGTTGACCCAGTCGATCCGAGGATTGTGAGCCAGTAGCCAGGGGTACCTCAGGATGATGGGGAACATAGGAGAGTGGATAATGTCAAAACGTAAAAGTTCCTGATGACCTGATTTGGTGCAGGTCAGGATAGGAGCGGTTTCCTGGGTAACCGGTCCTGAGCAGGGTGGAGAGCCATCAGCCAGCTGGATTTGAAGAGGTTGTTTCTTGGTAGTTAAAGGGAGGTTCAGGTGTCGTGCCAAGGTCAGGTCCATGAAGCAACTGCAGGCTCCGGAGTCAAGGATGGCTCCCAACTGGAAAGACTCTCCCGCTACCTGTAGGGAGAGTGGAACAGTCAGATGAAAATGTGGAATTCCAACAGAGTGCGAACTCGAGAGGGACCCAGAAGGGCACTTACTGGGTCTTATGGGGCATTTCTGTAGGTAGTGCCCCGTGCCCCCGCAGTAGAGGCAGAGGTTGGCTTGACGACGACGGAGCCTTTCTTCAGCAGATAGGGGGGACCGTGCCAGGCCCAGCTGCATAGGTTCCCCATGAGGAGGAGAGCGAGAGTTCCAAGAAGGAGTAGGTGCCGGAGGGACCCGGGGCATCGTCCAGGTGGGACGAGGGCTCTGCAGTCTCTCTGCCCGTCGTTCCCGTAATCGACGGTCAAGTTTAATAACAAGTTGGCAGAGATCTGTGAAAGTGCTTGGGATCTCTCCTCGAGCCAGTTCATCCTTCAATACCTCGGATAGCCCCAAACGGAATTGGTATTTTAGGGCTGACTCGTTCCAGTCAGTATCTGCTGCCCATTTGCGGAAATCCACTACATAGTCCTCTACAGGTCTTCCCCCCTGGGATAGGGTATGCAGGGTAGATTCTGCCGTACCTGTGCGTTGGGAGTCCTCGTAGAGTGCTGCCATAGCGGAAAAGAAAGTCTCTACAGAATTCAACTGTGGGCTCTTTTGTTCCATCAAATGGTGTGCCCAGGATTGAGGGTCATCTGAAAGTAGAGAGATAATGAAACCCACTTTGGTGGATTCCAACTGGAAGGTCCTGGGTTGTAGTGCTAGGTGTAGCAAACAAGAATTTTTAAAGGAGCGAAATTTCCTTCGGTCCCCGGAAAAACGTTCTGGTGTGGGGACCCTGGGATCAGGATGGGACACGTCATAGGCAGGGAGAGCACCTCCAGGTGTTGATAGAAGAGTGGAGGTGCTGGCTGCAGGGGGTGACTGGTCCGCTTGGTTTGGAGACAAGGTCAGGTGCTGAAGACGCCCTTCGATCTGAAAGTATCCATCTTGGAGGCGTTGTACAGCCTGCGTAAGGGTTGTCACCTGCTGGCATAAGGCCTCAAGGGGTGAACCAGCTCTGTCGGCCTCGGACATTGGCTGGTTTGTACTGTCAGAGGTACTCACCCGGGCCGATATGCTGAGAGCTGCTCCCCTTGCGACTAAGCGCACGATGCCTCTGGAGTGGGTACAGAGGACACCGGGCTCAAAGATGCACGGGTTGCCAGCAGGAGTGTAGCAGGTGGTGTGCAGTAGCGACGTTGACCAGGAGAGGCTGAAGCTGCACTGGGAGTAGACACCTGGCAGAGCTGTGATCAGGTAGAGGTTGCAGAGGTACCAAAGCATATACTGAAGGAGGACCCTCGGGAGCATGAGAGAACTGCAAGTCCAGAACACTGAGCAGGGGGTCCAGCACAAGGAGCAGGAGATAGTCCAGCAAGCAGGCCGAGGGTCAAACACAGGCAACCAGGCAGTAGAAGTATCCAAGAGGCAGGCCAGGGGTCAAACACAGGTAAGTAACTCAGAGAATGTCCAGGAGGCAGGCCGGGGGTCAAGCACAGGTAATCAGGCAGTAGAGGTATCCAAGAAGCAAGCCAGGGGTCAAACACAGGTAAGTAACTCAGAGAATGTCCAGTAGGCAGGCCAAGGGTCAAGCACAGGTAATCAGGCAGTAGAGGTATCCAAGAAGCAAGCCAGGGGTCAAACACAGGTAAGTAACTCAGAGAATGTCCAGTAGGCAGGCCGAGGGTCAAGCACAGGTAAACAGGCAGTAGAAGTATCCAGGAAGCAAGCCAGAGGTCAAACACAGGTAAGTAACTCAGAGAAGGTCCAGTAGTCAGGCCGAGGGTCAAGCACAGGTAGTCAGGCAGGAGAAGTATCCAGGAAGCAAGCCAGGGGTTCAAACACAGGTAAGTAGCGGCAGCGGTAGTCAGACGGATTCCGGGTCGGCACGGGTAGTCAGGTAGATGCAGGGGGTACAGGGTACAGGATACAGGATACAGGATACAGGATACAGGATACCGGATACTGGACTGGAGACAGGACTCCGACGAGACAACAAACCAGCAATTGGAAAGCGACAGGGAAGGCCTTTTATAGGCCAGGTAAATGGTCAGGTGGGATACCAGGACGAGTGCGCATGCGCACAAGTATTCTGTCAGCGCCGCGCACAGGGGTGAGGCGTACTGGCTGGGTTGTGTCAGATACCCGAGTGCCGCGGACCCGCGCATTCGCACCTGTTACCCGGCGTACCTGTAACATTCGATGCGCCGCTCTACGGCGCGTGCGCAACCCTGGAACCCGGCGAAGAGGCCTGGTATTTCCCTGACATGAAATCTATAAAAGTTAGCAGCACTACATTCTCTGCCAGAAAATCCAATGTGTGATATAAATCACCAGAAAATAAATGTCACCATGCTTTATTTTTACTGTTCACATTATATATGTTAATTGAAAAGAATTGAGATGTATCAAATGCATTCTCTTACACCTTTATACTCATAATCGGGGGTAGAAAACCTTTCAGAGGTTGAGATCTACCTGGGCAACGTGTAGGAAATCAAAGATCCCCAGAGGAGGGGGGAGGGGGGCGTCGTCACCTTTTAAAAAAAATAAACATAAAAATGAAGCCTCTGCCACCTCCGCCACAACGGTTTCCTCTGCCCCTTCACATCCCCCCCCCCCCCAGGAATATACTATGTCCCACCACTGTAGTGTCCTCTGCCCCACCACTGTAGTGTCCTCTGCCCCACCACTGTAGTGTCCTTTGCCCCCACCCCCCTACTCACACACACATGGTAGTGTCTTCTGACCCAAACAAACATGGCAGTGTAGTGTAGTGTTCTTTGCCACACCCCCCCCCCCCAACAGTAGTGTCCTCTGACCCTCCCAACAGTAGTGTCCTTTGCCCCCCCAACAGTGGTGTCCTCTGACCCTCTTAACAGTAGTGTCCTTTGCCCCCCCAACAGTAGTGTCCTCTGCCATCACCCTCCATTGTAGTGCCCTCTCCCCCCCCCCCTCTGCCTCCCCCTCTGTTGTTCCCCCCATAGCAGTGTCCTCTGCACCCCCGCCCCCACATACACAGTAGTGTCCCCTGCCCCCACGCTACAGTGCCCCCCTCATAGCAGTATCCTCTGCAACCACCCCCCACACTAGTGTCCTCTCCTCTGCCCCCCCCCACATGGCACTATCCTCTGCTTCTCCCCCACCCCCAGTAGTGCCCCATGCCACCCCATAGCAGTGTTTTCCCTGACACCCCCCCCCCCCAAAGCAGTGTCCTCTGCAAACCCCCCCCCCACACACACACACACACACACACACACACACACACACACAAATACACATACAGTAGTGTTCTCAGACCCCATTCTGTAGTGCCCCCCCTCATAGCAATGTCCTCTGCAACCACCCCTCCCCCCACAGTAGTGTCCTCTCCTCTGCCCCCCCCCCCCGCATGGCACTATCCTCTGCTTCTCCTACACCCCCAGTAGTGTCCTCTGCCCCTCTGCTGTTTCCTCTGTCGCCCCCAAAGAAAAGTGTTCACAACACTGTTGTGAAGAGCTGTAGGTAGCTCTCTCCTACCTTACAGCAGCTCTACATCACAGCGGAATGAGAGGCAGCACAGTGCTGGATGGTGCATGGGACTGGGAGCTGCTTTAGTTAATTTTTCATGTTAACAAGTTGATGATTGGTTGCTATGCTATGCAATGTTCTGATCTCTTCTCTCCTCAAACAGGGCATCTCATTTTAAAGTAGTTGCAAACCCTCACATGTACCCAGTAAAGGGAATAGCCTCAGATGATACACAGAGATTAAATAAATCTCCCTACAAAAGTTTTACTTGTTTATCTGCAGTCTTCTCTTGTCTAGAACCCTTCAAAAGAGCACATTTGGGATAAAATCCTTCTGCATCTGTGAGGAGTGCAGAGCTGCAGTTACAGCTCTTATACACTGTGTGAGAGCTGATTGGAAGAAAGTGACACACACCCTCTCCACATAGGCAGAGGAACGAAGGATCATGCAGAGCTGTAGTCAAGCTGTGTGCGCTTATCTCTCTCCCTGTCACACATTTTATCTCATGTGTCGGGAAAACCTCTCTCAAGTGACTTATGCTGATAACAGAGGAACAAAGCACCAGAGAGAAACGACACTTAGAGCTTTGTAGAGAGATAAGCAAACACTACATATATACAGTATGTGCTCACAGTTCACATTTCATGATCGGGGTTTACAACCACTTTAACTATGAATTTGTGTCCCTTTTTCTAAATTACAGTGTAGGGACAGGTAAGCACATAAATAACCAAAGAAGACTGGCATGTAAAATTAATGTAGTTACTAACACCCATAGATGGATGTTTAAAAACATACCCTTTTGATATTAATGGACACTGTATGCACCCTAAACAGGGGTAAGAACCACATCTTTCTTCTTTTTTTATTTTCTAACCTCTTCTACACCTGAAATTTATGTTTCACTAGCCGGTCATTAAAACAGTGTTTAACCACTTTCCGACCGGCGCACGACGATGTACGTCCCTTTTTTGAAGAGGGATATCTCGGTAACGGCAGCAGCTGCTGCCACAACCGAGATATCCATCTCTTCAGGCGCCGGTCGGCTGTCCGATAATGGTGGTCATCGCGGCGGATTCGCCGCGAGATCACCGTTATCGGCGGCGGGAGAGGTGCCCCCCCCCCCTCCGCTGCTTACCGGAACCGTCGGCAGCGGCGGAGGCGATCGGGTCCTTTCCCCTCCTGTGCCTAGAGATGAGTGACGCTAAGATGGCCGCCACTCATCTCTATACCATAGGAGGGCGGAAGCGACGTCAAAAACGTCACTTCCGCCCATACCTCTTAAAGAGGAATTTTCAAATGTCATTTTTTTAAATGACATTTTATTTTTATTTTTTTTCATTGAAGTCCAAATATGAGATCTGAGGACTTTTTGACCCCAGATCTCATATTTAAGAGGACCTGTCATGCTTTTTTCTATTACAAGGAATGTTTACATTCCTTGTAATAGGAATAAAAGTGAGCCAATTAAATTTTTTTTTTAAAAAAACAGTGTAAAAATAAATAAAATCAAGAAAAATAAATAAGAAAAACAAAAAAATTTGTTTTTAAAGCGCCCCGTCCCGACGAGCTTGTGTGCAGAAGCGAACGCATACATGAGTAGCGCCCGCATATGAAAACGGTGGTCAAACCACACATGTGAGGTATCACCGCGATCGGTAGAGCGAGAGCAATAATTATAGCCATAGACCTCCTCTGTTCCGAAAATATGCAACCTGTAGAATTTTTTTAAACGTCGCCTATGGAGATTTTTGAGGGTAAAAGTTTGATGCCATTCCACGAGCGGGCGCAATTTTGAAGCGTGACATGTTAGGTATCAATTTACTCGGCGTAACATTATCTTTCACAATATATAAAAAAATTGGACTAACTTCACTGTTGTCTTATTTTTTTATTCAAAAAAGTGAATTTTTTCCAAAAAAAGTGCGCTTGCAAGACCGCTGCACAAATACTGTGTGAAAAAAAAGTATTGCAACGACTGCCATTTTATTTTTTAGGGTGTTAGAAAAAAAACAATATATAATGTTTGGGGTTCTAAGTTTTTTTCTAGCAAAAAAAAACTGTTTTAAACATGTAAACACCTAAAATCCAAAACGAGGCTGGTCTTAAAGTGGTTAAGTTGGAAAGCTTGAATAGGCATCTGTTAGATCTCAGATACACCTGGTTATACCTCCGACAATATCTGCCAGAGATTTTTAATGATTCCAAAAATTTGTGGATTGTGTGCGCTAGTCTACTGTAGGTTGGCATCTGTGAGGGTGCGAGAATGTGTGTAAATCACATGCATTCCTGCACCTGCATGCAACAGGACACAAAATGTGTTGCTTTAAATAAAACCCACAGAGGTGACATTGAATTGAACACCCCCACGTACTGAAAAATGCAGTGTGGTATCCTCTCAGAAGGCATGGTTCAAAAGCACCATGCGATTTCCCTGCAGGCACATTTTAAAAGAGGAGTAGGGACCTTTTCCCTGTAGGGAATTCAGGCACAGAAGTCCATTCAAATGAATGGACCGTCATGCATGCACAAGTGCGGCATGCAGAGCCGCATTAATGTGAATCCGGCTTTAAACTGGATGGTAAACAGGACCTATTTAGATCTAATTCTTTTGCAATCTGTATACTCCTTGATCAATGAGATCTCTGTGATGCCTACAACATTAGTATGGTGGCCCTACTTTGATGTCTTGGCAGTCAGTAAGTGTAAGTACCTCCTCTTCACCACTAGTCACAAATTTGTAGAGCTTAAAGAGGCTGTAAACCCTTACATAAACCCAGTGAAGTGATTGGCCTTGGGTAATACACATAGATGAAACAAATCCTCCGGCATAAGTTGTATTATGTTAATCTGCAGTCTTCTCTTTTCTAAAGCTGTTCAAAGTCCAGAATGTATAAAGCTGGTCTGAGCTGTAAGAAAAACAAAGGGGTGGAGAGCTAAAGTTACACACTTCAGAGCTCAGTAAGAAGAGCTCCGTAAGCTGATTGGAGGGAAGGGACACACCCACTTTACACAGCACACAAGAGCAAAGCTGAGGCTGTCAATCAGCTGGAGCACCCTTACCTGTCACCTTTTTTCTCTTGTTGTCAGGAAAACTTGTCAGAAGTGATCAATGCTAATAGCAAAGGAACAAAGAAGCAGACAGAAATTACACTTACTGTAGCGTACTGTATTTGAGACACATACGTACATGCTAGACTAGAGGGATATGCTTTGTTCATTTCATGTCTGAGGTTTACATCCACTTTGACTACAGGGTATTTAGATGGAGCAACTACATTTGAAGTCAAAGTTCCCAAAGTAGACTGCTACTTCATATACATTCAGAATGAAGCTGTGTTTCTTTTTCCCTCACATCTGTAGAAGTACAGACTATAATTGCTAGTTACACTTTGCAGACAACTCAAGGCCAGGCAGACTGCATCAATACATCATTGTTTTGGCATATGGAAAGGTAATGAAGAGATACTTTATCACTTTCTCATAGTTAAGATTTTTATACAATATTCGCTGCTTAAAGTGTAGTTCCACCCAAAAATGGAACTTCCGCATTTCGGATCCCCCCCCCTCCGGTGTCACATTTGGCACTTTTCAGGGGGGAGCAGATACCTGTATAATCCAGGTATTTCCTCCCACTTCCGGGCATAGATTGGCGCAGTATCCGCAGCTATCTACGCCATCCTTGGCCGCCCCCCCCCCCCGCTGTCTTCTGGGAGACACGCAGGTCCCAGAAGACAGCTGGGACCAGTGAGATCGCACAGCACGACTCGCTCATGCGCAGTAGGGAACCAGGCTGGGAAGCCGCAAAGCTTCACTTCCTGATTCCCTTACCGAAGATGCTGGCAATTCCACCCGGGAGCCGAGGGACAGATCAGCTTTGGGTGAGGACATCGCAGGTGCCCTGCACAGGTAAGTGTCCTTATATTACAAGTCAGCAGCTGCAGTATTTGTAGCTGATGACTTTTAATTAATTTTTTTCCAGCGGAACTCCGCTTTAATTCAGTATGTATTTTTTGCTTTATTAGTACATAAATATTTAGTATTTTGCACATTTATTTATGAAATATGCCAAAAGTAAAAGTAATGTTTATCAAGAAGCCATAACTGGTTCCATGCTAGGAAGCACGTAATAAAGTTATAGTGTAAAAAAGCTTCTCCTTCCGCAGCACTGTACTAGAAATGTCCCTATGCAGCCACTTCCCCAAATGCAGAGCTGAAACAAGTCATACCTGAATAAAAGGAGCCTGAATCATATGACCTGTAAGAGCCCTTTCACACTGACAGCGCGTCCGCATGTTTTAGCTGTGCTTTACCATCGTTTTAGAGGTGCTTCTCAGCCCCTGACGGGGCACTTTTAACCCTCACTAGCGGCCGAATAAAGGGTTAAAAGTAGGGTTGCACTGATACCGATACTAGTATCTGTGCCGATTCCGAGTATTTGCCCGTATTTGCCTTGTACTCAGGCAAATGCTCCCGATGCCTAGTCCGATACCTGCATCCCAGAAGTCAGTGGGCGGGTGGAGTGGGTGGGAGAAGGCGGAGCGCAGGTCCTGGCATGGTGAGAGTCCTGGCAGGCTGCAGTGGAGGAAGGTAAGCTTATGGGGCAGGGGTGGGGGTCGCAGCCATCCATCAGCATCGGTGACCCGGGCCATCAGATTTATTAACAAGAGGGGCGGCTCGAGTCTCCGACAGAGGATGTACACTGCAACGCCCATCTTGGTATAAGCCTGCACTCGGCCTCAGTAGACTGCATTCACAAGGCAGAAGCAGACATCTTGTTACACCCAGCCCATATACTATATGGACTGGGTGTAACAAGATGTCCGCTGCTGCATTCTAACTAGCTGCTGGGTGTTTGGTGTGCTCCTGCAATTTAAGAAGGGGTAGGCTCCCCTTCAGCCACCTGTCCTCATTTATCCATCAGAATGCATGTGCCTCCATTGTGGGGACACTTATATTTTAGTGTTAGGACCACAGATACCAGGGTGCCATGACGTGGCTCTCTGGCTCACGCATGCGTTTGCAAATGCGTGCAGAGTAAACCCCTGTTTTAAACGCATACTGTTAGACAGGTTAATTTGGTTGTCTACGAGCTGGTTGGTAAGTAGGCTTGGGTTTTTTCTTGGGCATTCCCCAGGCTTTGTTGTTATCTGTTTTAGCCTTCCAATGCCGCTTACAGCTATAGCCAGTTATAGATGAGGACGGTGGCAAGTTGTTTGTTATTACATTCTGACTAGGCTTACTGAGGCCGAGTGCAGGGTGTATCAAGATGAAGTGAAGCAAATCAGTGCCCATCAGTCAGTGCCACCTATCAGTGCTGTAAATCAGTGCCATTCAGTCACTGCCACATATCGGTGCCACGTATAAGTGCCAGCCATCAGTGAAGCAAATCAGTGCCCATCGGTCAGTGCCACCTATCAGTTCTGCATATCAGTGCCAGCCATTAGTGCTGCAAATCAGTGCCCATCAGTATGTGCCACCTATCAGTGCTGCAAATCAGTGCCCATCAGTCAGTACCACCTATCAGTGCCCATAAGTGCCAGCCATCAGTGCCCATCAGTCAGTGCCACCTATTAGTCCTGCATATCAGTGCTGCAAATCAGTGCCACCTATCAGTGCTGCAAATCAGTATCCATGAGTCAGTGAATGAATGAATGTATGTGTATGTGTATACACCTCTCCTAAAGCTCCCCAAACAAGCTGCTTGCAGGACTTTTTTTAATGTCCTACCAGCGCAACGCACCAGTGTGAAAGCTTTTCAGGCGCTTTACATGCGCTATTGTTATCGCTAAAGCGCCTGATAAATGCCACCAGTGTGAAAGGGGTCTAAACCTTACTAAAAGTAAGTAGCACTGGGTAATTATCTCGAGAACTGTTTGATTTGGAATATCAAAACATACTTTGGTTTTTTTATACCTATTTAATATTTTTCTGGTGGAATAAGCAACTAGTTTTATAATGAATTATCTTGGGAAATAGATGGACCTAAAAAGTTACTTCAGAAATAAGATAGGCCCCCAGCAATCTTTTGCCAGGGGCTGTCTGTCAAACCTTGATCATAATCCCAATATTGACTGCTTTGTTTATATCCCACTGGTGTCTCGGTCTTCTTAACTCTGTTTTCACCCATGAGAATGGAAGATTTGTTAGAAAGCAGAAGCTAGTGTGCCAAAGAAGACACTTGGAATTAGTTTTAAAGCAATTTTGGATGATCATCCGTCTGTAAAACTTTCTATATTCTGGAATGCAATTATAACAGCAAGCTTTGCTATTTTATAGTCTGTTTCCAATTTGCTCTGTGGTATTTATGGCATGTATTTTTTTTACAGGTGTTCTCCAGATTTAGCCCTGGTTCACACGGATGCGATGCGGGAAACGCGTTTCCCCATATCGCACTGCACAGACATCACATGTGCGGTGCGATTCCTGTGTGAATCACATGCAGTGTTTTCCACGCACAAGTGTGAAGCTAGGCTTAAATGTCTATTTGCATTGATATTTCTTGCAGTTCCTATTAGATATTTTAATGCATTTTCCACTATGAGCACATTCGTCTGTGGATGTCCCATCTATAGTTTAACTTCAGTATTTATACTTTTCCTAATTCTGTATTAGAGGATGTTTTAACCGTGAAAAACATTTTCAGTACAAGGCTTGGCCTTTGTTCAAGTGTTTTAGACTGGTACTATATATTTTTTTTTATCATTTAACTAAGTACAGTAAAACCTTGGTTAGAGAGCGTTTTGCAAGACAAGCTAATTTTCTTAATAAATTATATATATATATATATATATATATATATATATATATATATATATATATATATATATATATGATATACAAGCTCTGTCTTGATATACAAGTAGCATCATGTCACAACTGAGTATAAAAAAGAGAGGCGCCTCTAAGTGTAGCAATATAGTTACATTTAATGAAGGTACAACATTTAGCAACTCACATGGTTGATGATTAAAACAGGCACATCTAAGTATGCTGGAATCCAGGTAAAGATGTTCACATAGACCATCCTCCGTACCACCATTAAAGTTGTCCCTTCCACACTGCGCTCCATGAGCAGCTCAAGCCTCGCTTTCAGGTCGCTCTACTGCGGGGTAGTCTTCCCGGTCATGATTGCAGACTGACAGCGGTGAGAGCTGATGGTGAGGAGGATGGTCTGTGTGGACAGCTTTACCCAGATGCCTGCATATTTAGATGTGCCTCTTTTAATCATCAACCATGTGAGTTGCTAAATGTTGTACCTTCATTAAATGTAACCATATTGCTACAATTCGAGGCGCCTCTCTTCTCTTCTATACTATGTAGCTCCTGCTGGATTTTGCTTCTAATCCCCTTGTGGAGGCTTCAATTTGTGGATGGACATTTTATGGTTACACAACCTTAATAACATAGCTATAATCTTTTTATATGGACTATAAACTGAAGGACTTATGAATAAATGGTTGTGGAACGAATCATCTGAGTGTCCATTATTTCTTATGGGGAAATTTGCTTTGATATACAAGTGCTTTGGATTCCCATAATTTCTATATATATACACCGTTAATAGGATATTCCTATTTGGTTCTTGTACACCATCTCTTTGATCTACTTTATATAAAGTCCATGTACACCTCACATGCAGGAATCTATTACTTGCATCTCACTACCTGTGAGGTATTGGTACCCCACATTATGTGGGGTCTGCATATATGCCTGTTGCAGGCAGTTTCTTCGATCAACAGTGTTGTATATAGAGATGTGGATGCATGTCCTCTTTGCCCCTTCCCCTATGCCACCACAATAACTTCACCATTATTATCTATGGTGTTTTTCCGGGGCCTGGTTTATTTGATCCTTATCTACATAGCTATTTTCACTTTATCCATGTGATTCTGCTCTGTATATAAGTGTTATACATTTAGGTTCCTATATGTGTGCATAATTGCAGCATTCACTTCTATGACTAAGTGGATGTTTATAATACATCGATAAACATCACACAACTTGCAGTAGATTTACCTGCTACTTGCCTAACCCTGACACCCATTCTGATTACAGGTGTCCATCTACTACACAACACGTAGACATCACCTATACTTTGTATGTGTTATACAAGACACCCTTCCGGTCAGACCTTGGTATATGCTGTAGTGAAAGAATTGTGACTGGACTCTATATATGTTTCCATCTCCCTTTAGCCCCTATAGAAGCAATAGGGTTATTAATCAGATCCCAAGATACTGTCACTCTGAGGTGCTCACGTATATACTCAATAGGATGTATAGCTCATGCCTCCATGACATACTGATAATTTATTTCATCTAATAATTTATGTAATGTGCGTTTTGTCTGCCCCCTTTCCCTCCCTCCCCACCCTCCCTTCCTCCCCCGCCAACTCTTGTGCAATATAAACCTCTCTTTCTGTCTATTCTACTCCTCCTCCGTTTCTCTACATCTTGCCCCCATACAATAGCGATTGTTGTTGTCACGTTTTGAGTAGCACTAACACAACGAAAACCATGTACGGACAATTCCGCAGAATGCATTGTCCCTTTAAAAGATTTCTGATGGGGAGGATCCTTACGTAGCGGTTCGCTATAAGAAGGGACAACGTAAGATCCACCCGCACGTCCAGACGAAGCTACGCTACTTCGACAGCGAAACGCGTTGATGTCATCACGCCACGTGACGCCACCACACGTCCCGGAAGACAGCCCTGGCCGGGTTTGAGACGGAGGGGACGCAGAGGATTCTATGGAGGCCGGAGACCATAAGGATATCAAATATCAGCATTAGCACAGGCACCGGGGCACGATCAGGTACCAACAAGTAAAACCCGCCATCACGGGACCCACGATCTTTGTATACCTTTACAACTCCATTTTCACTGAATGAAGAGCTGATTACTGCTAAACGTCTAGAAGGTATTTACCACATTGACTGTACAAAACAAAGTGACCTATTGTAGGAGTCCTGTGTACTGGGCACCAGTTAGCCCTCACCTACATACATGTGTACAAGATCCATTGTCCCAAGGAATTGAGATTGTGTATTGCAGGACTACCTTTAAACCATTCCCGTAGGGAAATCTGCACACTGGAGTGTGTTTTGACCACAGGTTTGACATTGCACTCTATCTATATATGGATCTCCATATACATCTGATGTAGTGACCTTCTGTTTGTGCCTGTGCCAACATTTGCCAATACTTGCTTTTCTAAGTGTCGCCATCTATGATGAGCTATAGGAGACAGATTTATCCTCCACATTGAGACCCTTTTTTCCATTTTTGAAGACATAAAGGGAAAATGATCATTCTCCTCATTCATATATCAGCTGAATATGTACATTTTCCATTTGGTCCCCCCATAGTGTACCCTCCTTTTTCCTCCTTTTCCCCCTCCATACGGGCATTTGCCCCTCCCCATTACACATTGGCTCGAGCCTTCCCGGGACTTCTGTGTAGATACCCCGTTTATAGTCAGTTATCGGTATCTGCATACACTCATTATTGGTGAGTGCGGGTTATCTACACACACATCTTCGGCGTCCGGACGCATTGTTTTATGTTGTTTGATCACTTTTTTGTTTTGTGTTTGTATTGTCCCACATGTTGTTGCACCTTGGATTTATTCTTGACATGATATTTCTGATGGTGGTCATTTAGCTGCATATGTCAATAATTTTTATTGATTCAATTGTAGAATCATATGATTTATTAAATTTTTCTCTTTTTTTGTAATTACAAATAAATAAATTTTTATTATCACTGCCTTCATCTTTGCACGTTGTGACACTCTTTGGTCATCTGGTTCTTGCCTGTCTAGACAAGAACATACCAGGTTTTTTTGTATATGATATGACATAGTCTTGACCAGAGTGACACTGTCCTTATTGGACTAGCAGAATTGAAGAGATTGTTTGGTGTTCCATGTGACACCTTTATTGCAGATTCCCAATTCCCTGTTTTTCGTTTATTCATATTTGCTTTGGATTACAAGCATGTTTCCGGAATGAATTAAGCTCACAATCCAAGGTTTTATTGTATAGGGATTTTCAAAAGAGTAATTTAAAGGAGGTGTTCTCCTTCTTCTCCTTCTGTATAATTTTGTGCACCACACTCAATTCAGTGCAAAATTGTGAACTAGACAGGCATTAAGACTTTGTTCACACCTATGCATTTTTTTAGTGCGTTTTGCAGAACCACAATACAGTCCATTTAACATGGTTTTCTTATGGGTCACGTTCACATTTGTGCATTTTCATGGAAAGGGCCAGGGACTTTTTTTTGGTTTTTGGTTCCACAGACTTCAATGGATCAAAAATGTGTATTAAAAAACGCGAAGTGCACCTGGAATATGCAAACTGCAACCTGCATAGGTGTGAACCAGGCCTTAACCACCTCCTGCTCGCACTATAGCCCAAATACGGCTACAGCACGGGCCCAAGGGAGGGAGGGGTCACAAAAGGTTAGAGAATCGATAGAGGGGTCGGAATGGAGGTATTGGTAGCACCTTTATGTTTTCTTATTCTGGTAAAGGAAGCAAATATGAAAGGTGTATATTAATATATTGAAGGTTATTTAACCACTTGCCTACCAGCGCACGCAGATATACGTCTGCAGAATGGCACGGACAGGCAGGAGGGCGTATATATAAGTCCCTCCTTTAGCCTGTCCGTGCCATCGGGAGCGCGCCGGGAGCGGCGCGCTTCCACGCTGGTCGGCACCCCCGTGAGTCCGGCCGCGGTCCCCGCGGACTCGATCGCCGCGGGGACACCCGCGATCGTCTCACGGGAAGGCTGAACGGGGAGATGCCGAGATAAACAGCATCTCCCCGTTCTGCCTAGCAACTAGTGACGCCGATCTCTGCTCCCTGTGATTGGAGCAGAGATCAGCATTCACTAGCTGACAGCCACGCCCCCCCCACAGTAAAAAACACACCCCTAGGCATACTTAACTCTTACACTGCCCCCTTGTGGTTAACCCCTTCACTGCCAGTGTCATTTATACAGAAATCAATGCATTTAAATGCATTAATTGCTGTAAAAATGACAATGGTCCCAAAAATGTGTCAAAAATGTCCGATGTGTCCGCCATAATGTCGCAGTCACAAAAAAAAAAAATCTCAGATCTCCGCCATTACTAATAAAAAAAAATTATTAATAAAAATGCTATAAAACTATCCCCTATTTTGTAAACGCTATAACTTCTGCGCAAACCGATCAATAATCGCTTATTGCGATTTTTTTACCAAAAATATGTAGAAGAATACGTATCGGCCTAAACTGAGGAAAAAAAATTTTTTTTATATATTTTTGGGGGATATTTATTATAGCAAAAAATGAAAAATAATGCGTTTTTTTTTCAAAATTTTCGCTCTTTTTTGTTTATAGCGCAAAAAATAAAAACCGCAGGGGCGATCAAATACCACCAAAAGAAAGCTCTATTTGTGGGAAAAAAAGGACGTCAATTTTGTTTGGGAGCCACGTCGCACGACCGCGCAATTGTCAGTTAAAGCGACGCAGTGCCGAATCGCAAAAAGGGGCCTGGTCCTTTGGCTGCAAATTGGTCCGGTCTGAAAGTGGTTAAGTTTGAAAACATGCATGACATTGTAAATATGCTATAGTAAAGCATACGGTGGTAGATGCCTCTTGACTGGTGATATATGTTTTTGTAAAAAGTATAAAAATAAAAGAGATAAAAAAAAAATTGTCAGCAGTCAATCAGGAGCAGGCCTGGCCCTGGCAGCCAATCAGAAGTCCTCCTTCCCCAGGGCTGCTAGGGGTGGGTTCTCTTCAGCTCTAACAGCCAATCAGGGCACATTTCAACCTCTTCTCTCCCTGCAGCTGTCCATCTCAGGAGAGAAGAGGAAAACATTTCCTTGCTGGTGTTTATTTTGTCAGCAGTGCTGGACAAGATCTAAAAAGCCCGGCCTAGTGCTATAACCAAATAGGGGAGCGCAGAGAGCAAGAATGCAAGCAGGGCCGGTGCTACCACTAGGCGGACTAGGCAGCCGCCTAGGGCGCAGCCACGGCCACTAGGGATGTTGTTGAAATAATTGACGGCAGTGCAGCTGAATCACAATGGTGCGCCCTTCCTCCCCTGGCATCTTACTGTCCCGCTCCTTCTGTCAGAGGCAGCCCCCCTCCCTCTCCCCCTCGTTCGCGCCGTGGCTCCCTGCCTCCCTCAGATCACTCAGTAACGCCTCAGAAGGCAATCTGCAGGGGACAGAGTCCTGTTCCGTCCGAGTTAGTAGAGAGGATGACCTCTTAAGGGCGGAGTTGTAGGACGTTGCTGAGGGGCGGGGTTGGACAGTCCGGAGTGAGGAAGCATGTATGGTCAGTAATGGAGGAGAGTGAAGTCGGTGTCCAGTGATGTGAGGAGCCGAAGCGGAGCTCCGTACTCATCACACTGCTAGTCATCTGCCTGACGGTGAGTCACCTCTCCACACACCTTGACTGCCTTGTGTGTATGTGAGAGGATTTACTGCCAGGGGGACACCGACCTCCCTACACAGCTGTCTGCATACTGTGCCCAGGGAAGTGTATTGTACCACCCCAAACCTGTATACTGCACACCCCACCCCAAACCTGTATACTGCACACCCCCACCCCCCACCTGTATACTGCACACCCTACCCCAAACCTGTATACTGCACACCTCACCCCAAACCTGTATACTGCACACCCTACCCCAAACCTGTATACTGCACACCTCACCCCAAACCTGTATACTGCACACCCCACCCCACCTGTATACTGCACACCCCCACCCCCCACCTGTATACTGCACACCCCCCACCTGTATACTGCACACCCCCCACCTGTATACTGCACACCCCCCACCCCCCACCTGTATACTGCACACCCCCCCCCACCCCCCACCTGTATACTGCACACCCCCCCCCCCCCACCTGTATACTGCACACCCGCACACCCCCCACCTGTATACTGCACACCCCCACCCCCCCACCTGTATACTGCACACCCCCCACCTGTATACTGCACACCCCACCCCACCTGTATACTGCACACCCCCACCCCCCACCTGTATACTGCACACTCCCCCCCCCCCCCACCTGTATACTGCACACCCCCCACCCCCCACCTGTATACTGCACACCCCCCACCCCCCACCTGTATACTGCACACCCCCCACCCCCCACCTGTATACTGCACACCCCCCACCCCCCACCTGTATACTGCACACCCCCCACCTGTATACTGCACACCCCCCACCCCCCACCTGTATACTGCACACCCCCACCCCCCACCTGTATACTGCACACCCGCACACCCCCCACCTGTATACTGCACACCCCCAACCCCCCCACCTGTATACTGCACACCCCCCACCTGTATACTGCACACCCCCCACCTGTATACTGCACACCCCCACCCCCCACCTGTATACTGCACACCCCCACCCCCCACCTGTATACTGCACACCCCCCACCTGTATACTGCACACCCCACCCCCCACCTGTATACTGCACACCCGCACACCCCCCACCTGTATACTGCACACCCCCACCTGTATACTGCACACCCCCACCCCCCCACCTGTATACTGCACACCCCCACCTGTATACTCCACACCCCCACCTGTATACTCCACACCCCCACCTGTATACTCCACACCCCCACCCCCCCCCCTGTATACTGCACCCCCCAACCCCCCACCTGTATACTGCCCCCCCCCCACACCCCCCCACCCCACCCGCACACACCCCACCTGTATACTGCACCCCCCACCTGTATAGCACCCCCACCTGTATACTGCACACCCCACCTGTATACTGCACACCCCACACCCCACCTGTATACTCCACACACCCCACCTGTATACTGAACCCCCCCCCCACCTGTATACTGAACCCCCCACCCCACCTGTATACTGAACACCCCCACACCCCACCTGTATACTGCACACCTGCACCCCCACCTGTATACTCCCCACCCCCCACCTGTATACTCCACACCCCCATCTGTATACTCCACACTCCCCACCTGTATACTTCACACCCCACCCCCCTCCTGTATACTGCAAATCCCCACCCCCCACCCCACCCCCCACCTGTATACTGTACATTGGGGGTATTACACTGAGGTGATTACATTTGGGGGGGAGGGTTACAAAAAATCTCCAGTCGGAGTGGAGTTGGGGGGCAGAGCCAAGCGGGCGGAGCCAAGGGGGCGGCAAAATGAGGTTTCGCCTAGGGTGTCGAAAATCCTTGCACCAGCCCTGAATGCAAGGGTGATGTTATACAGTGTCCAGTGGGAACCACAGTGAACGCTGGGAAGTATTGAAATGAATGGGTCCCAGTATGGACTAGTTCTATAGGGCCCAGTGGCCCACAATCCATCTTTGCATTAGCAGGCTACAATAGCTATACAACGATCCCTACAGTGACATGTAGGGGTTTCAACTAGTGGTTTACGTTTAAATTAAAAAGGTAAATGAAAAGTACTTTATTTTCTAAGAACAGTGCTTTTAATTATAGCTGTCATTATCTTAACATTTTTGCTTTGTTTCATGCAGTTTCTCAAATATAACTTTTCAAACGCATAAATGTTTTAGTATTATTTTATTCAAAATGTGTTGCCATAGTAGCAAAGCAATTGAATTTAGTAGCTATCACCTGTTACTTAAACTTGGTTTTGTCGTGGCTCTTTACACTGTTCTAGTAGGTTTTAAAAAGCAAAAGGTTTGAATTGATGTATTTTTTCACTTATTTCAATCAAATAACAGCAAATCATTTCAAGGTTTTAGAAAAATAAAATCATGTTGATGGAGCTGCTGTTACTGTTAATGAAGTTACTGATGTTAACTCTTGATTTTTTTCAGGGGTAAAGCTTTAAGATTGAGCCATTTGGGCTTCATGGTAATGCTACCCAGTGAACAACTCCTGCTTTGCTTGTAACATCCTAACACCATCAATGTCAATTAAATTGTACTGTCAGATGGGAGGCCTGCATGTGCCTCACCGTGCTGTACTCCTTTAATCTTCCTAATTACTCCAACAATTGGCCAATAGCTAATTCTGACGTCAAATGAGGAAATTATACAGAGGTGAAATTAAAGTCAAGTCAGACATACTCTTTGAATAATATGTTAATGTGACTGCGGTCCTTCTGTTAAACTGACACTCTTGCTAAAGGTTTGGCATTTGCAGCATTTTGATTATAGTAGATTTTTCTTGCACTTAAAAGTTCATATATTGGATTACACATTCTATAAGATGATTTCACTAGGTCAGCGAAAAATCTTGCCACAAGGGAAGCAAATGTCTTTTAAAAAGGAAAAAAAATGTATCTGACTTCCGTGTTCTTATATGTTCCCCGCATAACAGTTAAAACTGATATGCAAAGTAGGAAAAGTTGTGCAGTAAATTGCTATTCAATAGATAAAATAAACACACATATAGAAAAGTCAAGTTTAGAATCATGGAAAATGTTAAAATATCCACTTCAGCTCCAAAAGTTTTACCCCCTTTCCTGACCAGGCCATTTTTGCGATACGGCACTGCATTAATTTAACTGACAATTGCGCGGTTGTGCGATTCTGTACACAAATACATTTTATGTCCTTTTTTTGCCACAAATAGAGCTTTCTTTTTGTTTTTATTTTATCACCTCTGCCGTTTTTATTTTTTGCACTATGAACAAAAAAAAGACTGACAATTATGAAAAAAAAAAAAAAAACAATATTTTTTACTTTCTGCTATAAAACCTATCCAATAAAAAAAATGTATATGAAAAAATGTGTGTGGTCTCTATGATTGAATATCAACATGGAAATAAATAAGCTTGTACCATCATCCAGGAATCTTTGAAATAGAGGGGTGGGAACCTGGTCCCCAACCAGGTCACCACAGAGGACTTGTGGGCAGTGTTGGACTATCACGGTACGGTAAAACAGTAAAATGTAAATAAGTAATAAGTATATACTAAGGAAATAAAATAGTTTTATTGATACAAAGATAATGATCAATTACAAGTTAAAAACATAGCAAGAGTTAACCCCGGATTGGGGGGAGTGTCACATTGGGACAATTCATCACAGAACACAGTTCAACTAGTTTCGCGGACACAGCCGCTTCATCAGGAAAGTATCCTTGCCCCGACAAGCCCCGATTGCATAACCACCAAAAGGAGGGGGGTGTCTCCCGCGGCGACTCGGGGGAGCTACAAAACATGATGGACCAATTCTGATAGTTTGAATGTATAAAGGTTGAGGATACCGAGAAGAGTGGTGTGGCTGATTGTCAGCCTGCGCCCACAGTAGATAATATCGTAACCAGATGGCATGTGGTGGGGGCCTTGGTGAGCCTGTCCACCCATGCCAGACACTGGTACTGGGTATAGCTTATAATCCCATGTGTCCGAGGTCCAGTGCATGCTCTTGCTATGTTTTTAACTTGTAATTGATCATTATCTTTGTATCAATAAAACTATTTTATTTCCTTAGTATATACTTACTACTTATTTACATTTTACTGTTTTACCATACCGTGATAGTCCAACACTGCCCACAAGTCCTCTGTGGTGACCTGGTTGGGGACCAGGTTCCCACCCCTCTATTTCAATAAAAAAATGTAAAATTTAGACCAATATGTATTCTGCTACATATTTTTGGTAAAAAAAAAAAAAACAATAAGCGTATATTGATTGTTTCGTGCAAAAGTTATAGCATCTATAAACTATGGGATATATTTATGGAATTTGTTTACTTTTGTTTGTTTTTTTACTACCAATGGTGACAATCAGCAACTTATAGCGGGACTGTGATATTGCAAATTGGACACCTAACTGACACTTTTGACACTTTGTTGGGAACTGGCGACACTAATACAGTGATCAGTGTTGATCACAAAAATTTGCACTGTCACTGTACTAATGTCACTGGCTGGGAAGGGGTTAACATCAGGGCCGATCAAATGGTTAAATGTGTGCGTGCTCAGTGTTTTACTACTGTGGGGGAGGTGCATTTACTAATGGAAGACGCTGATCTATATTCCTGCTTTGGAACACAGGATCAATGCCTTACATACTGACAGAACGGCATTCTGCCTTGTTTACTGCCTGTGTAATGAACGATTGCCTGGTGCCAGCGGACATTGGGTTTGCCATACCCTCTAATAAGGGTCCCACTGTGCACATGCACAGTGGGAGTGAGCCCCCGCACAGCGGCGGTGTGCATGCGTGTCAGATACCTGGAAATGTAGGATCACATATATATATATATATATATATATATATATATATATATATATATATATATACACAGACATGATCCTGAGCAGTGTGTCCACCCTGTAGCAACAAATCTGCTATGAGGCAGTCAACAAGTGGTTAAACCATCACCCATGTAGTGCTGAGAGATGACACTTCTATGACAAGCCTTTTTGACCCCCTGTAGCTAAAGAGATCCAATGCTATAGGTGAGCGCACGATTTATATGTTACTGGAGGTGTGAGGGACACTTTAAAAGGGTGTGGAGTGACAGAGAGGTATACACACGTAGATATTTGTTGAAGATTACAAGGGGGAGTCCAGCTGTGAATTACTGTATTACACATATCGTTCTTACCCTTGAAGGAGCACCTAAATGTATTGGGTCTCCTGTTCGGTGTCCATGCAAATAGAACCACAAACTCTGACATACCTAGGTGGATAAAATGTATTTCAGATATATACATAGTACCCCAGTAGCAAAAGGGAATTTAAACAAAAGTAATGTTACTGTTAAAACTATAGCAAGGAATACAGTATATTGCAAATAGGTGAACAGTAGAAAAAAACAAGAAATGGGTGTAAAGAGCAAAAAAAAAAATCAGTTTGTTCAATTATTGTCACTACATTACAGATTAACTTTAAGACCAATGCTTTTTCATGAGTAATGAGCACAGGCTTGTAACCTTTTGACAAATATACCCTGTAAAGGAAAGTTATCTTTGAATCAATGAATCCCAATACATTTACATTTTTTTATTATTGTCAAATTCAATAAAACTAAAATATCATATATGTATTTATTCCACTGCTGTCATCTCAGTCTCCTCTTTTCACTCATCAATTATATGAGACTCAAGTTGATTAGGAAGTAAAAATGAGAGAAGGTCATTTATGAGGACAGAAAGAAACAATGAGATCAGTTTATCCATTTAAAGTACATCAGCTTTTTGATAAAGTAGCTCTTTATATTTGGACTGAATATTAAATTAGGTAAAAACACAATTATGGGTACATTAAAGGATGTATTAACTGCTGATTGCTCAGAAGTATTTATAAACTCCTTGACATTCGCTATATCTATCTTAACATTTTTCTGACATGTTCCCTGTGTTGAGAAGACGTTTGCTTTACTTTAGTTTTAGTTAGTGAACTACTAGAGTGTTCAGCTGTGGGACCAGGCTGCTACTAGAAGGCTCCAATACTGCAAATGAGACTGAGAACCGGACACAGAGATCACTTTGAAACAATAAAAGTTTTCTGCTGTAACAAGTGTTTTTTTTTTTTAGTTTATTATTGGAAGGATGTAGGATTTTTACTAAATTCCATTTTGTATTGTAGTGAATTATGTAGCCAGCAGTAGTGGGCTTTAGTTAAGCCCAACTGTACCTCTACAAGAATGTTTTTTTTTTTCTTTTACACATTGTTTAAGCTCACTATATCAGAGTGTGCTAGATAGATATATTCCAGTGATACCGATTTTGAGAGTCTGGATAACCTGTGGGCCTGGGTGACCTGCTGAAGCTTACTGAGAGAGCTATTAAATATCTGAGCCACTTCCTCTTCTGTTTCTTCCCTTCTAGGCTTTTTCCCTGTGAGGTTGTCAGCTTAGAGATCAGTCTCTCCTAGGCTTTGGGGCTTGGCACAAGGAAGCATGCAGGGATCTCCCCTCATGGGATGAACCCCTGAAGGTGTTGGCTGCTTGAAAAGTGTAAGGCTTTGGAGAAGTGAAGCTGCAACTGTTACCTATACTGTATATCAGCAGGTGGTGAGGTATGGTTGAGTGAGAAGATATACAGAAGAACCTTTCCTGCAGTCCTTCCCTTAAGGCGAAGATTGCCATATAATCTGAACCACAATCACCTGGGAGCCCAAGCTTTTCAGGACTGCAGCCAGCACAGTCTGTGATATTGAAAGTAACCATAAGAGACTTTGAAAGGGACATTCGAGAGAGATCTGGCTGAGAATGAGGTCCAGTCTAATGTTTGAGAACCAGTGTTCATTGAGATTGATCCTCACCCTCCTTCGCTTATTACCATGTGCAATAAACTTTTATTTTTATTTTATAATTTACTGAAGTGACAAGCACCCATTATTTCTGAACATTCAGGGGAAAAAAATACAAAACCTGAGATGATTGTTTCTAGGACTTTACTGTGCGTAGATGGACTTAAAGTACATTCAGTGTTTAATCTCTTCACGTCCATGCTATAACCGAAAGATGGCTACAGAGCAGCAGGCTTACTTTGCTGGGAAGGCATTCATGGATGTCCTCCCGCGATTCTGCTGCCCATGCGCCTTCTGCAGCATGTGGGCAGCTGGCTTTGTGATCACTGGGTTCTTCAAACTCAGCTGATCACAGATCCGGGGAAAGGGCCAATCACAGTCGCCCTTTAGCATGTGATCAGCTGTGTCCAATGACAGCTGATCACGAAAGTAAACACAAGCCGATTATCGGCTTTTCTTTCCTCACGTTGACAGCATGAGGAGAGAAGAATAAAGCCGATAACCAGCTTGTGTTAAAGGGACATAAACACTGATAATCAGGGCACTGATTATCAGTGTGCTGATTATCAGTGCAGTCCCAACAGTGGCCACCAGTGCTGCCAATCAGTGGCCACCAGCACTACTAATCACTACCCATCAGTGCCTCCTATCAGTGCCGCCTCACCAGTGCCGCCTCACCAGTGCCGCCTCATCAGTGCACATCAGTGAAGGAGAAAAATTACCTGCTTGTAAAATGTTATAACAAACTATGAAAACATTTTTTTTTCTTTAAAAATGTTCAGACTTTTTTCCTTTATTTAGCAAAAACCCAGTGGTGATTAAATACCACCAAAAGAAAGCACTGTTTGTATGAAAAAAATTATAAAAAATTCATATGGGTATAGTGTAGCATGACTGCGCAATTGTCATTCAGTCTGCAGTCTTTGACCATCTCCTGTACTATGTCTGGGGGCTCTTTCTAACAGACTCTCTAACAGAAGCCCTCTCTGTGTGCATCAGAGAGACTCCCCTCCAGGTCTCATTAGTGTACGCTCTTCCTGTATTTTCTTTATTGTTAAAAGATCATGGGAGGATCCTAGGGTAACGAAGACTTCTTAGGGGAGCATCTCTGTGTTTGAGTCGTTGCCATATAAACATTTGTAAAGGGGAGGAGTTGGTAAGATGATCATGCCCATGCACCAGAAATATTTCTGCACCCAGGTGTCTGTGACCCTAGGATCGGCCCTGGAAGTAGGACCAAAGCTCTTTTGGCCATACTTCTCCTGGGTATCATAGGAGTGCACTTTGTTCTTCACTCTGGTGTCCCATATTCAGTCAACAGCAGGTTAAAGACTGCTGTTGGCTGATGTTGCTCAGCTGGTTCAGACTCTGGAGAGATCCTGACTTTGTCGGGTTCCAACCAGATGCCTGGACCAACATCTGGCTCAGCCTTTCAGCGCATTGCTAACACCTGGGCCAGCCGCTCCCTGCCCCTCCACAGCCCAGTGCTCTAGTGAGCTCTGAAGGCTCAGGGCAGAGAGCTAGTGACTGACAGTCAGTGGCTCTCTGCTCACTGAAGACCGAGAACTGATCGATCAATGGTCTTTGATCACTCAATTCTCAGTGTAGAGGCAGCGGGGGACAGATGCAGTTTCGGATCAATGCTGCATCCACCTAGGTGAGTGAAAAATAGGATTTTTGTTGGTCATATTTACCTGTAAAAACCTTTTCTTTGAGTACATCATGGGACACAGAGTTAGGCTAATATTCATTACCTGCTGGGTTATACTTCATTTCCAGGTGAATGGACACTGGTAGCCCAAAAGTCTTTAGACAGGAAGGGATCCTTCCTGTCCCATATAGGAAGTACTTCAGTTTTGTAGCAAGCACTAAATCCTCAAACAGAGAGGAGGGACCTCTGTGTCCCATGAAGTACTCAAAGAAAAGGATTTTACAGGTAAGTATGACGAAAAAATACTATTTTCTTTTTCATACATCATGGGACACAGGGTTAGGCTAATATTCATTACCTGCTGGGACATCCCAGAGCAATAGCCTTGAGGGGAGGGAGACACCCTGCCAAACAATAGCCATCAGACCTTATACGGCAACCCACAGTACACTGTGGCCAAAAGCCGAATCCTCGGCTGCTTGAACATCCACTTGATGAAATTTTGTGAACGTATGCACTGAAGACCAGGTAGCAGCCTTACAAATCTGAGCCACAGATACCTGATGGCGAAAAGCCCAGGAGGTTCCTACACCCAGATAGAATGGTAGAATGAGCTCTCCCCCTAAAGGGAGGAGCTTTATGTTTCAGACCATAGGCCTGAATGGCAAGTTGATGGACCCAATTGGCAATGGAAGCTTTGGAAGCTGCCTGCCTCTTCTTGGGTCCTTTTGGGAAAACAAAAAAGGAGTCTGATCCTCGGATCTTAGCAGATCTAGACAAATAAACCTTGATCGTCTCTCTTCCGCCAAACTAGGCTAAGAGAAAAAGGTAGGTAAAGTAATTTCCTGATTTAAATGAAAGGCAGACACGCTTCTTGCCACCCTGTGGGATGGAGGCAATCGTGCCAGCAATCCTGTGCTCTAACCCGGTTGGGGCTGTGGACAGTTCATCCTTAGTGATAAAGGGTTAAGCAGCAGCGTTGACTGTAGGCACAATCCCAGATAGGCGCAGCGGCTCAGATTGCCCAAAAGCATCTGGTCCTTCAGAGGATACAACACTAGGGATAAGACTAGGTTCATCAGGAACTACTGATGACATAGATTTGCCCTTCCCTGTAGTGTCAGTCCCGCTCCTATTTTTTGAAGACATTTACTAGGCACAAAAAGGGAGTGCCTGGGTGTAGTATTAACACACCTTTAATAGGGGTCACCAAGCCCCTATGCAACAATCCTGCTAAGCACCTTTAGCCTGACAAACAACACCTGGTGACTCACGTGATGCGGGGAAGGAGAAATGAACCACTGCAAATGCCTGGTTCAGAGCCTGCTCTGTGTCCCACAGTTGCCTTCTGGAAGCCCTGCATGCTTGGCATATACAGCTTAAATAAGCTGGCTGTGCGCCAGATTGTTCAGTGCATGCATACACACGAGCTTGGTCCTGGCGAACGGGCATGGCCGTATTCACGTATGACGCAAATCTTCATGTGCGGTGAAGCCGCTTGCGCCATGGCCGCCAAACAAACTGCTGAGCCCAGCGGCGCTCTTGCAAATGCACGTGCACCATGTCGAACCAAGGCGAAATGGCGCATTGTCGTGCGCCATCATACAGGTAACAAACAGCCAGACACAAGCAAAAAAAGGTACACTCTGCAAACACCCACAGCTAGCCCAAAAACTCAGCCGTATGGTCGTACCATTACAAAAGACAGAGAGGATCCACTAAATAATTGCAGCACCTCATCCCTTGGTATTAAAGTATAAAGCAGGTAAGGGGGATGGTGGACTAGGGATTATAGCGGTGCAATAGTAATGTAAGAGAGTCGGGGTTAACTCATAGTTCAATGCTCATAAGACATATTTGTTAATAAAAATAGTTTTATTACATATAAAAAATTACATAAACAAGAAAAAGAAAAAAAAGAAAAATTATTGATGTACATTTAACAATGCTTAATCATAAGGGGTCATAGCAAAAAATGATTAAATTCGTTTTAAAGAATATATGATCATTTGTACAGAGAACAATCCAGAATTATCATTTGGTTTAGAAGTACACATAGAGTTTGGAAACAATTCAAAATTACTGTGGATAAGATGACCTGAGATGGATTGGGTGCATCTTAGTAGACAATTCCGACATGTTTCGCCATACAATGGCTTCCTCAGGGTAGGTCTACTTTGCAGAATAAATGTATCTAATAGGAAAGATTATCATAATTAGTATAATTTACTGATAAGTGAGACCGGAAGTAGTCCAGTGTCGATGTTAAAACGAGGGGGGGATTTTTCATAGAAATAGCCAGGGAGAGATTCCACTGATTGCGGTCCTAGAAGGGTTGCCCCCACCCCATATCCCCTGGTGATGGAAAGACAGGGGTATCCCCTTTAAATCAATCAAAAACTTACCCTGATCGGTATAGATGATATAGAGTCAGATTCAGGTCAGGCTGTGGAGTGGGGCGGTCTTAAAGGGTGCCTATCATGCTTAGCAGAAGGCGAGTCAAGCCAGGCCAAAAAAGGAGATTTTTTCTGGTTAGGAAAAAGGGGGATATTTGGAAAGAAAGTAATAAGTTTATATGTAGATTTAAGTAATATAGTGTTGTAAGTCCATGATAAATTGGTTCATGGACATGACGCCATACACTATATAAAGGACAAATGTCTCAAATATTTACTTACTTCAGTAATTTAGAGGGAGGCTGGTAATAAAATTATTAAGGGAGCCTTATAGTTCTGGGAGAAAATAATTGGAAGACAGGAGGCACCTGCAAAGTATTGATAAGAGTGAGGTTCCAAAGTTTAAAAGGCAATAGGTAGGAAGGGGGAAAATTAAATATGGGTACAAAAAACAAATATATAGTCCAGTACCTGTGTCATACTATGGAAATGAAAACCAATTCTGCCCAAAAGCGGGCATATATGGGCACCCTTAGATGAAAAGGGGTGTCCAAATAGCCGAGAATCTGTGATGGATTAGAAAAAAGTAATCAGGGCAAACCAAATTAGGTAGGATAAAAGTACCAGTAAAGGGATCGAGGGGTGGGTTGGAAATAGATTTGGATAGCTTACTTAGTTGCAGAGAAGTTCAATACGTCAGGTGCCTCCAAGGTCCCGTGCTGGACTGAGCTAGCAAGCTGGCTTTTATCTTCGCCTTCCAGTCTGAGAGGGCGTGGGGAACGCCCCTCAGTCAGCGGACATGGGAGCCTGTGCGCAGGCGCGTCACACGCATCTCCGTCAGGGGCCTACAAGGACCATGGTTCCTGGCGGTGTGCGTGATGACGTAATCGCCGAGGTACGGCGATTTGCTGCAGAGGCTGAAGGTGGGCGGGCTTGATGGCACCGCCCTCGGGTGTCCATACTAGGCAGGGAGGCACTCCCAGATGGACACACCTGCCCTCCAATCAGCGGCCGTATCATGACAACCGAAGGGTGGAAGTAGTGGGGTGTTTAGGAGAAAAAAAGGGGAAAAGGAGGACTAAGCCTAGGGGGTGTTATTAGGGCAATCCAATGGGTCACAAAATACAGGGGGTATCTCGCCCAATCAGGGTCTCTGGTCAAGTAAAATTAATACTAGACAATCAGATTTAGACATACTGGGGTAATAACAGTTTAGATGCCTTGAATTACTACTGGCAAATGAAGAGTATATTTGACAGAGACACACAGACAATTTTTTGGACACGTCAAGCCAATTTGATATTTGTCAGGTGCCTATTAAAATTATTAAGGACAAATAAATAAGTACAACAGGGGCAGGTTACAAAGTTGAATTGATTTGAAATTACATGCAGTCAAAATTCAATTCCCATACAGTATGTTTAATGAAGTTTCTCAGTATTTTGGATTATTTTCCATGTGTATTTAGAAAATATCATTAGATTATTTATACATTTAGGAAAAAAAATAATATAATAATAAGAATAAAAGGGGGGAGCAGGCTTTGGCGCATGTTGGGAGTGAGCTCAACAGGCGAGGACCAGAGGGAAGGGGCATCAAAAATTATATAAATAAAGGGGAACGGGGGGGGGGGCGGGGAAAAAGGGGAAGGGGAAGGGGGGGGAGAGGGGGGAAAGGGGAGGGGAAAGGGAAGGGGAGGGGGGGGGGGGGGGGCTGGAAGGGGAAGGGACGGGGGGAGGTCTAAAAGGAAAGGGAAGGGAGGGAAAGGGGAAAAAAAAAAAAAAAGGGGGGAAAGGGGGAGGAGGGGGGTTACAAAAAGGATTTGAAGCTGATATATTCATTCATGCCCGGGTGTCTAGTGGCATCTAAGGTGTATATCCACCTGGTTTCGAGTTGGAGTAGACGGGTATCAATATCTCCTCCACGTATATTGAGGGGTATATGTTCAAGGGCAGAAAATAAAATTGCAGTAGCATCAAAGTTATGTTTTTGGGCTACATGGCGATTAATTGCTGTTGAAATTTTCTTTTTAGATAAGGGTTTGATGTGATCCTGTATACGGATAGAGAATGCTCTCTTTGTTTTGCCGACATAGAAGCATCCACAGCGGCAAGTGGCTAAGTAGATAACTCCTACGGTGTTACAAGTGACCCGATGTTTAGGCTTGTATAAGTTACCATTCGGTAGTAGGGTGCTGTTAGAATTAGACAAAAATATACAGGAATCACAGTGGCCACAGGAAAATGTGCCTGGATGGTCCATTTTCTTGTCATCTGGGGCATAAAAGTGACTGGAGGTTAATTTATCACTGAGAGATAATGGTCGCCGGTAAGTAATTTCCGGATATGTTTTCACATATTGTCCTACTATTGGATCCGTTGAGAGTAGGGGCCAGAATGTATTTATGGTATCCCTAATTTGGGCAGATTGGTTTGAGTATTGGGTGATAAGTCGTACAGGTTGCATTGATTGAAGATTTTTGTCTCTAAAGATTAATTCCTTTCGTTCCAAACATTTAACTCTATTGAATGATTGTTTAAGTAAATTATGGCTGTAGCCTCTTAGTTTTAATCTTTTATATAGTTCGTAGGAGGATTGGTAAAAATCTTTATCATTAGTACAATTTCTTCTTATTCGTAGATATTGACTGTACGGTATACTTTTTAAAAGAGTTTTAGGATGGGAGCTGGATGCATGCAATATAGTATTGCCGGCCGAGGCTTTTCTGTATAACGAGGAATATAGTTTGCCCTCATTATTGATGGTTATAGTAAGATCAAGAAAGGTGATCATCTGTTGACTACAATCCAAAGAGAATTTTAGGTTGTATGTATTAGTGGAAATTTTTTCAAAAAAATGTTGTAAGTCCAAGTAGGTACCAGTCCAGAAAATTAAAATATCATCGATATATCTCAGCCAAGAGAAGACATGTTGAGTGAAACATCTCATCTCAGGGTCCGAGAGGATTTCCTTTTCCCACCCCCCCAGATACAGATTGGCGTAGGAAGGGGCAAATTTAGTGCCCATTGCTACGCCCTGTATCTGGAGGTAGTGGGAGGATCCAAAGGTAAAATAATTCTTGGTTAGAATAAACCTAAGTAAAGATAAGACAAAATTATTATAGGGTTGTGCATTGGGGCCAAGACGTTCCAGTTGTTTAGCTACAACTTCCACACCTCTTTCATGGGGTATGGCGTTGTAAAGGCATTCAACATCTAGCGCAACAAGGTATGAGTCTTTGGGTAACTGTTTGTTTTCAAGAATGCGTAATAGGTGGATAGTATCCTTAATGTGGGATGGAAGTGCAGAAACAAGGGGGGCGAGATGTTTATCTACGAGCTCACTTGCTTTTTCTGTAAGTCCCTCGCAGCCTGAGACAATAGGCCTGCCCGGGGTTTTTTTCATAGATTTGTGAAGTTTAGGAAGTGAATAAAAGGTCGGAGTTTTAGGTTGAGTTACATGTAAAAATTTCCAAGTGTTAGTGTCTATGGTTCCCTTTTTGGTTGCATGGAAAATTAAATTTTGATAGTCTAAAATGTAGGATTTAATTCGGGTAGGACAAATGGGTCTGTACCAATCGTGGTTGTCAAGGATGTCGTGGCACATATTCATGTAAGCCAGGACATCCATGACAACCACGTTTCCTCCTTTGTCGGAGGGTTTAATGACTATATCTCGATTGGATTGGAGAGATTTAAGGGCTCTTTGTTGGGCCTTTGTTAGATTTGACATACCAGATTCATCCAAATTGAGTTTTTTTAGTTCCTTTGTGGTTTGTTCCACAAATGCCCAAATAGAGGGATTGGTGGTTAACGAGGGGAAATTTTTGGATTTGGGCTTAAAGGGAATCGGACATGGGATTGCAGAAGCCGAAGTAGTAGTTTAATTTTGTATATTATCCAAGAATTCATCATCGGTGGGGTCTGCTTCATCTAGAAGGGTGATTAGGTCCTCTAGGGCTTGGATTTCTGCTAAAGTAGGAATGGTATTATCTGTATTGGAGATCTGAGTGGATATAGTTTTAGGGTGATAGATTGTTTTATACAGTAGTTTCCTCGCAAAGAGGTGAAGATCTTTTACTAATTGGAAACAATCAAAGTCTGTGGAAGGGCAAAAGGTAAGGCCTAATTGTAGGACCTGAATTTGAGGTAGTGTAAGAGGGGAAGAGGAAAGATTAATGACATCTAGATTAGCTGTTCTAATATGTTCTGTATTGTATTGTGGGGTTAGGTGGGTGTTAGTGGTAGGTCTTGATTTTGGCCTAAAAAAATAGGCGCCAATTTCAATTCCTGGGAAGGTACAGGGAACATGGTAGGTAAAGAGGGTTCACTTGCTCTTCTAATGGGAGATGTGAGTGCGGGAGTTGAAAAGTTGGAAGAATCCAAAGCACACATATGTGTGGTTGAAGGGGGTACATTTGATAAAGATGGTTGATTCTTAGGATAAGGAGTGGAAATACTGGAGATTTTCGAGCGAGTGCTCGAGGGTCTAGTTAGAGTACTAGTACTTAAGGCTCGTTTTATTAGCTCTGTGGATGAGGTATGTTGGTCATTCTTTCGCTTTTTGGTCATGGGGTCCTGAGAGAGTTCATGATAAGTTGTACTGGAGCTAAAGGAATTGGACGACGTACTAGGTGGGTCAGTATTGTTTTTGGGTGGTTGAAAGTTAGGTGGTTTTGTCGATGCTCTAGTAAAGGAGGGATTATCCCATTTATATGCATAGCCATTTTGATGTGCCGATTTATCTCTTACAAATTTATTTTCTTTATTACTTATGATATTTAGGGTATATTCCTCAATATGTGCCCGTAGGTTCTTATCCTTTAGGGCAAAACGGGGGGACGATATGCAAGAAATATGATTTTCATACCACTCAGAGACAGAAGTGTCAAGTTGGTCAAGTTCATAATCATACTGTTTACACAATATGGATATCATGCCAAATGAGCATGTTTGGAGATTGAATTCCCAGGAGGTTTTAAGAAGGTCATTGACTTTTTTGACATTAGGAAATATTTGGATTCGTAGTCCCCAAGGGACAATTTGATGTTCAACATATTTTTCAAAATAGGTCTTATGCCAATATATTCGTACCTTCTTTTCCAAGAGACGTTGAAGTCGCATAAAATCGCGATCAAGGTCAGCATCTGAGATATTGGTAGCATTTTGAGATTGTTGTATTTTGGTCATCAGTCCCTTCCATGCCTCCCCGGTGAGGTCAACCATCATGCGCCAAAGCGTTAGTAAGCTCTCAATTGTAAATAGATATTTGTTACAAAGCTTATAAACAGATAATTAATAATTCATTATACAGTCTTTTTTATATCCTTTTTAAAAAAAAAAATAGGAAAGGAAATTTTTTTGAATGAGCGTTGAACTATGCGTGTCCCCAACAAAGTTTTCTGGAAAACAGATTGTTATAGGATCGTCTGTCAGAGAGTGGTGTATTGAAACACCTGGGACAGAAAGTAATGTACTGAGGGGCGTTCCCCACGCCCTCTGATCTGGAAGGCGGGTATAAAAGCCAGCTTGCTAGCTCAGTCCAGTCCGATACGGGACTCTGGAGGCACCTGACGTACTGAACCTGCTTGCATTCACAAAAAATGATTAAATTCGTTTTAAAGAATATATGATCATTTGTACAGAGAACAATCCAGAATTATCATTTGGTTTAGAAGTACACATATCCGCTGACTGAGGGGCGTTCCCCACGCCCTCTCAGACTGGAAGGCGAAGATACCTTGCACCTTATCCAATGTGGATTGCTCTGAACATATACACTTTTTTTTACTTTTATCCTACCTAATTTGGTTTGCCCAGATTACTTTTTTCTAATCCATCACACCCCCCCCCCTTTTTTTAGGGTGCCCATAATTGCCTGTCTTAGGCAGAATTGGCTCTTTTCTTTATACTCTAATACAGGTATTGGATTATATTTGTTTTTTGTACCCATATTTAATTTTCCCCCTTCCTTACCCATTGCTTTGCAAAATCTTGGAACCTTACGTTCCCTCAATACCCTTTCAGGTGCCTCCCGTCTACCAATTAATCCTTCACAGAACTATAAGGCTCCCTTAATAATTTTATTACCCGCCTCCCTCTAAATTACTGAAGTAAGTAAATATTTGAGACATTTGTCCTTTATATAGTGTATGGCGCTATGTCCATGAATTAATTTATCATGGACTTACAACACTATATTACTTAAATTCCTATGTATTCTTTACCAAAAATTTCTTTTCCTTCAAATATTTTCCCCTTTCTTTCAATTAGAAAAAACTCCTTTTTTGGCCTGGCTTGACTCGCCTTCTGCTAAGCATGATAGGCATCCTTTAAGACCGCCCTACTCCACAGTTTGAGCCGAATCTGATATTTACACCGATTTGGGTAAGTTTTTGATTGATTTAAAGGGAATACCCCTGTCTTTCCATCATCAGGGGATATGGGGTGGGGGCAACCCTTCTAGGACCGCAATCAGTGGAATCTCTCCCTGGCTATTTCTATGAAAAATCCCCCCCTCTTTTCCTACTTTGACATTGGATTACCTCCGGTCTCATTTACCAGTAAATCAGACTAACCATGATAATCTCTTTTATTAGATACATTTATCCTGCAAAGTAGACCTACCCTGAGGAAGCCATTGTTATGGCGAAACATGTCGGAACTGTCTACTAAGACGCACCTAATCCATCTCAGGTCATCTTACTCACAGTAATTTTGAATCGTTTCCAAACTCCATGTGCATTATTTGAACCAAATGATAATTCTGGATTTTTCTCTGTACAAATGATCATATATTCTTTAAAACGAATTTAATCATTTTTTGCTATGACCCCTTATGATTAAGCTTTGTTAAATGTACATCAATAATTTTTCTTTTTTTTCTTTTTCTTGTTTATGTAATTTTTTATATGTAATAAAACTATTTTTATTAACAAATATGTCTTATGAGCATTGAACTATGAGTTAACCCCGACTCTCTTACATTACTATTGCACCGCTATAATCCCTAGTCCACTACCCCCCTTCGCTTATACTTTAATATCAAGGGATGAGGTGCTGCATTACTTAGTGGATCCTCTCTGTCTTTTTGTATATTACTCTTTGTCCCAGGTGTTTCAATACACCACTCTCTGACAGACAATCCTATAACAATCTGTTTTCCAGAAAACTTTTTGGGGACACACATAGTTCAACGCTCATTCAAAAAAATTTCCTTTCCTATTTTTTTTTTAAAAAGGATATAAAAAAGACTGTATAATGAATTATTAATTATTTGTTTATAAGCTTTGTAACAAATATCTATTTACAATTGAGAGCTTACTAACGCTTTGGCGCATGATGGTTGACCTCACCGGGGAGGCATGGAAGGGACTGATGACCAAAATACAACAATCTCAAAATGCAACTAATATCTCAGATGCTGACCTTGATCGCGATTTTATGCGACTTCAACGTCTCTTGGAAAAGAAGGTACGAATATATTGGCATAAGACCTATTTTGAAAAATATGTTGAACATCAAATTGTCCCCTGGGGACTACGAATCCAAATATTTCCTAATGTCAAAAAAGTCAATGACCTTCTCAAAACCTCTTGGGAATTCAATCTCCAAACATGCTCATTTGGCATGATATCCATATTGTGTAAACAATATGATTATGAACTCGACCAACTTGATATTTCCATCTCTGAGTGGTATGAAAACCATATTTCTTGCATATCGTCCCCCCGTTTTGCCTTAAAGGATAAGAACCTACGGGCACACATTGAGGAATATACCCTAAATATCATAAGTAATAAAGAAAATAAATTTGTAAGAGATAAATCGGCACATCAAAATGGCTATGCATACAAATGGGACAATCCCTCCTTTACTAGAGCATCGACAAAACCACCTAACTTTCAACCACCCAAAAACAACTCTGACCCACCCAGTACGTCATCCAATTCCTTTAGCTCCAGTACAACTTATCATGAACTCTCACAGGACCCCATGACTAAAAAGCGAAAAAATGACCAACCTACCTCGTCCACAGAGCTAATAAAACGAGCCTTAAGCACTAGTACTCTAACTAGACCCTCGAGCACTCGCTCTAAAATCTCCAGTATTTCCACCCCTTATCCTAAGAATCAACCATCCTTACCAAATATACCCCCTTCAACTACGCATATGTGCGCCTTGGATTCTTCCAACTTTTCAACTCCCGCACTCACATCTCCCATTAGAAGAGAAAGTGAACCCTCTTTATCTACTATGTTCCCTATACCCTCCCAGGAACTGAAATTGGCACCTATTTTTTTAGGCCAAAATCAAGACCTACCACTAACACCCACCTAACCCCACAATACAATACAGAACATATTAGAACAGCTAATCTAGATGTCATTAATCTTTCCTCTTCCCCTCTTACACTACCTCAAATTCAGGTCTTACAATTAGGCCTTACCTTCTGCCCTTCCACAGATTTTGATTGCTTTCAACTAGTAAAAGATCTTCACCTCTTTGCGAGGAAACTACTTCCGGTCTCACTTATCAGTAAATTATACTAATTATGATAATCTTTCCTATTAGATACATTTATTCTGTTAAGTAGACCTACCCTGAGGAAGCCATTGTTATGGCGAAACATGTCGGAATTGTCTACTAAGATGCACCCAATCCATCTCAGGTCATCTTATCCACAGTAATTTTGAATTGTTTCCAAACTCTATGTGTACTTCTAAACCAAATGATAATTCTGGATTGTTCTCTGTACAAATGATCATATATTCTTTAAAACGAATTTAATCATTTTTTGCTATGACCCCTTATGATTAAGCATTGTTAAATGTACATCAATAATTTTTCTTTTTTTTCTTTTTCTTGTTTATGTAATTTTTTATATGTAATAAAACTATTTTTATTAACAAATATGTCTTATGAGCATTGAACTGTGAGTTAACCCCGACTCTCTTACATTACTATTGCACCGCTATAATCCCTAGTCCACTACCCCCCTTCGCTTATACTTTAATATCAAGGGATGAGGTGCTGTATCATTTAGTGGATCCTCTCTGTCCTTTTGTACATTACTTTCTGTCCCAGGTGTTTCAATACACCACTCTCTGACAGACAATCCTATAACAATCTGTTTTCCAGAAAACTTTGTTGGGGACACGCATAGTTCAACGCTCATTCAAAAAAATTTCCTTTCCTATTTTTTTTTTTTAAAAAAGGATATAAAAAAGACTGTATAATGAATTATTAATTATCTGTTTATAAGCTTTGTAACAAATATCTATTTACAATTGAGAGCTTACTAATGCTTTGGCGCATGATGGTTGACCTCACCGGGGAGGCATGGAAGGGACTGATGACCAAATTACAACAATCTCAAAATGCAACTAATATCTCAGATGCTGACCTTGATCGCGATTTCATGCGACTTCAACGTCTCTTGGAAAAGAAGGTACGAATATATTGGCATAAGACTTATTTTGAAAAATATGTTGAACATCAAATTGTCCCTTGGGGACTACGAATCCAAATATTTCCTAATGTCAAAAAAGTCAATGACCTTCTCAAAACCTCCTGGGAATTTAATCTCCAAACATGCTCATTTGGCATGATATCCATATTGTGTAAACAGTATGATTATGAACTTGACCAACTTGACACTTCTGTCTCTGAGTGGTATGAAAACCATATTTCTTGCATATCGTCCCCCCGTTTTGCCTTAAAGGATAAGAACCTACGGGCACACATTGAGGAATATACCCTAAATATCATAAGTAATAAAGAAAATAAATTTGCAAGAGATAAATCGGCACATCAAAATGGCTATGCATACAAATGGGATAATCCCTCCTTTACTAGAGCATCGACAAAACCACCTAACTTTCAACCACCCAAAAACAACTCTGACCCACCCAGTACGTCATCCAATTCCTTTAGCTCCAGTACAACTTATCATGAACTCTCTCAGGACCCCATGACCAAAAAGCGAAAAAATGACCAACCTACCTCGTCCACAGAGCTAATAAAACGAGCCTTAAGTACTAGTACTCTAACTAGACCCTCGAGCACTCGCTCGAAAATCTCCAGTATTTCCACCCCTTATCCTAAGAATCAACCATCCTTACCAAATATACCCCCTTCAACTACGCATATGTACGCCTTGGATTCTTCCAACTTTTCAACTCCCGCACTCACATCTCCCATTAGAAGAGCAAGTGAACCCTCTTTACCTACCATGTTCCCTATACCTTCCCAGGAACTGAAATTGGCACCTATTTTTTTAGGCCAAAATCAAGACCTACCACTAACACCCACCTAACCCCACAATACAATACAGAACATATTAGAACAGCTAATCTAGATGTCATTAATCTTTCCTCTTCCCCTCTTACACTACCTCAAATTCAGGTCTTACAATTAGGCCTTACCTTCTGCCCTTCCACAGATTTTGATTGTTTCCAATTAGTAAAAGATCTTCATCTCTTTGCGAGAAAACTACTGTACAAAACAATCTATCATTCAAAAACTATATCCACTCAGATCTCCAATACAGATAACACCATTCCTACTTTAGCAGAAATCCAAGCCCTAGAGGACCTAATGACCCTTCTAGATGAAGCAGACCCCACCGATGATGAATTCTTGGATAATATACAAAATGAAACTACTATTCCTGCTACTACAACTCCATGCCCGATTCCCTTCAAGCCCAAATCGAAAAACTTCCCCTCGTTAACCACCAATCCCTCTATTTGGGCATTTGTGGAACAAACCACAAAGGAACTAAAAAAACTCAATTTGGATGAATCAGGTATGTCAAATCTAACTAAGGCCCAACAAAGAGCCCTTAAATCTCTTCAATCCAATCGAGATATAGTTATTAAACCCTCCGACAAAGGAGGAAACGTGGTTGTCATGGATGTCCTGGCTTACATGAATATGTGCCACGACATCCTTGACAACCACGATTGGTATAGACCCATTTGCCCTACCCGAATTAAATCCTACATTTTAGAATATCAAAATTTAATTTTCCATGCAACTAAAAAGGGAATTATAGACACCAACACTTGGAAATTCCTACATGTAACTCAACCTAAAACTCCGACCTTTTATTCACTTCCTAAACTTCACAAATCTATGAAAAAACCCCCGGGCAGACCCATTGTCTCAGGCTGCGAGGGACTTACAGAAAAAGCAAGTGAGCTCGTAGATAAACACCTTGCTCCTCTTGTTTCTGCACTTCCATCCCACATTAAGGATACTATCCACCTATTACGCATTCTTGAAAACAAACAGTTACCCAAAGACTCATACCTTGTTGCGCTAGATGTTGAATGCCTTTACAACGCCATACCCCATGAAAGAGGTGTGGAAGTTATAGCAAAACAATTAGAATGTCTTGGCCCCAATGCACAACCCTATAATAATTTTGTTTTATCTTTACTTAAGTTTATTCTAACCAAGAATTATTTTACTTTTGGATCTTCCCACTACCTCCAGATACAGGGCGTAGCAATGGGCACCAAGTGTGCCCCTTCCTACGCCAATCTGTATCTGGGGGGGTGGGAAAAGGAAATTCTCTCGGACCCTGAGATGAGATGTTTCACTCAACATGTCTTCTCTTGGCTGAGATATATCGATGATATTTTAATTTTTTGGACTGGTACCTATTTGGACTTACAACATTTTTTTGAAAAAATTTCCACTAATACATACAACCTAAAATTCTCTTTGGATTGTAGTCAACAGATGATCACCTTTCTTGATCTTACTATAACCATCAATAATGAGGGCAAACTATATTCCTCGTTATACAGAAAAGCCTCGGCCGGCAATACTATATTGCATGCATCCAGCTCCCATCCCAAAACTCTCCTAAAAAGTATACCGTACAGTCAATATCTACGCATAAGAAGAAATTGTACTAATGATAAAGATTTTTACCAATCTTCCTACGAACTATATCAAAGATTAAAATTAAGAGGCTACAGCCATAATTTACTTAAACAATCATTTAATAGAGTTAAGTGTTTGGAACGAAAGGAATTAATCTTTAGAGACAAAAATCTTCAATCAATGCAACCTGTACGCCTTATTACCCAATACTCAAACCAATCTGCCCAAATTAGGAATACCATAAATACATTCTGGCCCCTACTCTCAACGGATCCAATAGTAGGACAATATGTGAAAACATATCCGGAAATTACTTACCGGCGACCATTATCTCTCAGTGATAAACTAACCTCTAGTCACTTTTATGCCCCAGATGACAAGAAAATGGACCAACCAGGCACATTTTCCTGTGGCCACTGTGATTCCTGTATATTTTTGTCTAATTCTAACAGCACCCTACTACCGAATGGTAACTTATACAAGCCTAAACATCGGGTCACTTGTAATACCGTAGGAGTTATCTACTTAGCCACTTGCCGCTGTGGATGCTTCTATGTCGGAAAAACAAAGAGAGCATTCTCTATTCGTATACAGGATCACATCAAACCTTTATTTAAAAAGAAAATCTCAACAGCAATTAATCGCCATGTTGCCCAAAAACATAATTTTGATGCCACTGCAATTTTATTTTCTGCCCTTGAACATATACCCCTCAATATACGCGGAGGAGACATTGATACCCGTCTACTCCAACTTGAAACCAGGTGGATATACACCTTAGATGCCACCAGACACCCGGGCATGAATGAATATATCAGCTTCAAATCCTTTTTGTAACCCCCCTCCTCCCCCTCCCCTTCTTTCCCCCCTTTTTTTTTCCCTCCCTTTCCCCCCCTTCCCTTTCCCTCCCTTCCTCCCCCCCTCCCAGCCCCCCCCCCCACCATTCCCTTTCCCCTCTTCCCCTTCCCCCCTCCCCCCTCCCTCACCTTCCCCTTCCCCCCGCCCCCCCCCCGTTCCCCTTTATTTATATAATTTTTGATGCCCCTTCCCTCTGGTCCTCGCCTGTTGAGCTCACTCCCAACATGCGCCAAAGCCTGCTCCCCCTTTTATTCTTATTATGATATTATTTTTTTCCTAAATGTATAAATAACCTAATGATATTTTCTAAAAATACACATGGAAAATAATCCAAAATACTGAGAAACTTCATTAAACATACTGTATGGGAATTGAATTTTGACTGCATGCAATTTCAAATCAATTCAACTTTGTAACCTGCCCCTGTTGTACTTATTTATTTGTCCTTAATAATTTTAATAGGCACCTGACAAATATCAATTTGGTTTGACTTGCCTAAAACTTGTCTGTGTGTCTCTGTCAAATATACTCTTCATTTGCCAGTAGTAATTCAAGGCATCTAAACTGTTATTACCCCAGTATGTCTAAATCTGATTGTCTAGTATTAATTTTACTTGACCAGAGACCCTGATTGGGCGAGATACCCCCTGTATTTTGTGACCCATTGGATTGCCCTAATAACACCCCCTAGGCTTAGTCCTCCTTTTCCCCTTTTTTTCTCCTAAACACCCCACTACTTCCACCCTTCGGTTGTCATGATACGGCCGCTGATTGGAGGGCAGGTGTGTCTATCTGGGAGTGCCTCCCTGCCTAGCATGGACACCCGAGGGCGGTGCCATCAAGCCCGCCCATCCTTAGCCTCTGCAGCAAATCGCCGTACCTCGGCGATTACGTCATCACGTCATGTACACGCACACCGCCAGGAACCATGGTCCTTGTAGGCCCCTGACGGAGATGCGTGTGACGCGCCTGCGCACAGGCTCCCATGTCCGCTGACTGAGGGGCGTTCCCCACGCCCTCTCGATCTGGAAGGCGGGATAAAAGCCAGCTTGCTAGCTCAGTCCAGCACGGGACCTTGGAGGCACCTGACGTATTGAACTTCTCTGCAACTAAGTAAGCTATCCAAATCTATTTCCAACCCACCCCTCGATCCCTTTACTGGTACTTTTATCCTACCTAATTTGGTTTGCCCTGATTACTTTTTTCTAATCCATCACAGATTCTCGGCTATTTGGACACCCCTTTTCATCTAAGGGTGCCCATATATGCCCGCTTTTGGGCAGAATTGGTTTTCATTTCCATAGTATGACACAGGTACTGGACTATATATTTGTTTTTTGTACCCATATTTAATTTTCCCCCTTCCTACCTATTGCCTTTTAAACTTTGGAACCTCACTCTTATCAATACTTTGCATCTGCCTCCTGTCTTCCAATTATTTTCTCCCAGAACTATAAGGCTCCCTTAATAATTTTATTACCAGCCTCCCTCTAAATTACTGAAGTAAGTAAATATTTGAGACATTTGTCCTTTATATAGTGTATGGCGTCATGTCCATGAACCAATTTATCATGGACTTACAACACTATATTACTTAAATCTACATATAAACTTATTACTTTCTTTCCAAATATCCCCCTTTCTCCTAACCAGAAAAAATCTCCTTTTTTGGCCTGGCTTGACTCGCCTTCTGCTAAGCATGATAGGCACCCTTTAAGACCGCCCCACTCCACAGCCTGACCTGAATCTGACTCTATATCATCTATACCGATCAGGGTAAGTTTTTGATTGATTTAAAGGGAATACCCCTGTCTTTCCATCACCAGGGGATATGGGGTGGGGGCAACCCTTCTAGGACCGCAATCAGTGGAATCTCTCCCTGGCTATTCCTATGAAAAATCCCCCCCTCGTTTTAACATCGACACTGGACTACTTCCGGTCTCAATTATCAGTAAATTATACTAATTATGATAATCTTTCCTATTAGATACATTTATTCTGCAAAGTAGACCTACCCTGAGGAAGCCATTGCTATGGCGAAACATGTCAGAATTGTCTACTAAGATGCACCCAATCCATCTCAGGTCATCTTATCCACAGTAATTTTGAATTGTTTCCAAACTCTATGTGTACTTCTAAACCAAATGATAATTCTGGATTGTTCTCTGTACAAATGATCATATATTCTTTAAAACGAATTTAATCATTTTTTGTCATGACCCCTTATGATTAAGCTTTGTTAAATGTACATCAATAATTTTTCTTTTTTTTCTTTTTCTTGTTTATGTAATTTTTTATATTTAAAACTATTTTTTTAAATTCTTATTTTTTTGTTTATGTAATTTTCTATATGTAATAAAACTATTTTTATTAACAAATATGTGTTATGAGCATTGAACTGTGAGTTAACCCCGACTCTCCCTTACATTACTATTGCACCGCTATAATCCCTAGTCCACCATCCCATTTATTTAGTAGTCAACTTTGTCTGGTGAGAGGCTTAATTATGCGGTCTCACTTGGTGAATGCACAGGAAACTTGGAATGTGGGGACACCTATGAAATACATGGACTGTGGATTAGTTTAGTCTTGTTAATAGGACTCGGTCACTCCTTTGGTCTTCTGCAAGACGACCTTTGTGGAGGTAGTTCCCTTCTTTTTTCACGCATTTGCCTTTTGTCAAGTTTTTTTGAACTTTTTACCATTGTATGAATTTATTTATTTGTGGTTTAATATTCACATGTATGTTTTGATTTAGCGCAATTTTCTTGTATTTTTGTTTTTTGCTGTTAGTGTCACAATTGCCGAATTGGCTGCTTTATAACATATTGTTTACACGCTCCAGAGATGTTTTTCTATATAAATATTATTGTGACCTACTATCTCACATTAAATTAGACCTAGAATTTGTAGAATTCCCCCGTCTGCCAACAATGGAGTGAATCTGATAGGATTCAATTCACTAAGGGTTCAGTGAGCCAAACTTTGAGGCAAATCCTACTGAAGTCTATGAGGGATGAATCTTGTTAAATTCTGCCAATTTTTAGGGCTAAAAGGCAAACTGCTTTCAATAATGTGAAGCTGGACACTGCCACAGGGGACATTTACCAATGCAAGATTTTTTTTCTTTTAATTCCCTACAGCAAGGAGGGGATCTTTTCATGCAACTTCAAGGGCAACATTTAAAATGCACAAATCTTTTAAATAACATGATAGGGAATTCCTTAAATCTGTATGTGGTGTTAAGGAACAGTGTGAATTTTCACAGCAGTTTTATTTATGGATAGGAGGCCTAGCTGGTGTATGCTATTTTATCTATGAGGATATGGAAAGAAACATCATCATAGTACACAGAATGTGATTAGCACATCCAGTTCTTCTGCCCTGCTGTTGGGACCCCCCCCCCCCCCTTCCCATGTCCCAGCAATTCTCAGCTCTGTTTAATTGAAACAACAGTTGCTGTATACACAAAGCAGCTCTGGCAGCTGCTGCTGTCAGAAAAAGCTGTCTGACTCAGTGATTATCAACAACACTGTTCAGACACAAATAGAAAGATACAAAATAACATTGTTACTTTTGCATCTATTATATTTCATTCATCTGAAGACCAAAGGTATGAACTTGGATCTGCATATCATATCATTTGAAGCAACCTGACAAGTAAAATGTCATAGGCGTCTGCTGCTGTCAGTCAAACTCCTGTGACAAGGGTGTGGGGGCATCGTTTTCTGGTGCTATGTGTGTCTATGGATGCACAAATCCTAAATTGGGAGTGTTCCCATACAGGTGCCGTAATAGCAGCAGACTTGCTATGGAGGCAGCCAGAACAGGGAGAAGCAGACAGCGCAAGCGACGGAAAAAAAAAAAAACGTTAGCCTTTAATATCACTTTAAGCTTTGCATAGACTTTTATGGGAATCGGTACTTAATATCTTCCTGTATGGGCAACTCACAGAGATGTCTGCTTGTGGTAGCTAGATATTTAAAGGATAGTTCCACTTTTGCAGTCAAAATTGAGAAACCCCCCATACACACGGTCGGATTTTCGCATGGATTCTTTCCGATCGGACAATGTTGTTGAAAAATCAGACCGTGTGTATGCACCATCGGACAGTGTACGTCGGATTGTCCGACGGACAAAGTCCTATCTCCTGCTGGATAGATTTTCCGACAACACGGTCCGATCACACCAAATCCGATCATGTGTACCGTTGTCCGACGGACAAAGTGCTACGCATGCTCAGAAGAAATTCTGTGACGGAAGCGCTCGGTCAGGTAAAACTACCTTTCCTAATCGACACAGCACATTCGTCACGCTGCAATGTTAAAATTTCTTTAATGCAGCGCATTCTCTTTTTCTTTACAATGCAACAAGAATGACATGTTTTAGCTGCTCCTATTCACCCGCACTTTTCACAAACTTAGTTCTTTATTACTTTTCAGGATTTATACACTACATGTTTATTTTTACTCAGATCGTAAAAGAATCTTTGTTATATTTTTAGCATGATTTGTCTTTTTTTTTTTTTATTTTTGGGAATACATATTTGAAGGAGATTTTTTTTTTTTGGAGGTGGGTTGTGTGTCTCAACTTAGCAAAACCACATTATTAACATTTGTATTTGTTGCTTAAATTTACTAGGAGTTTGTTTGTTGTTGGTGCACCTTGTTAATTATACTTTATGATTAGTGAAATGTACCTGCCTACTCAAAGAAAAACTGTCATTGTAGAAAAGTAAAACACAATAGGCAATGATTATTTCAAATCAAAAAAACCTTTATTTAGGTCTCAGCAACAAACCAAAGAGGAACGCAGCCATGGTGAAACTTGTGGAATTTGTAAAGCCTTGGACCCCCACGGCAACCATCAATTTTCAAGCGTGGAAAATTGGGGGCCTGAGGAGTACGTATATTAAGGGGAGTGCAATCTGGTCCTGAAGTCCAAAGCATCCGGAACTGCAGCAGATGCCATCTAGGTCCCCAGGCTCTGGTACGAGAGGCTCCATCTTCTCTCAGAACAGACTGAATCTAGGATCGTCACTCTCAGGTCTTCCTTGCACGCTTCCTTGCACGCTGTGGCTGTCGTGCTGGTGGGGTGGCAGAAGGAGGAGGAGGAGGAGGAGCATGGTAACTATGGCAAACATGTGTGAGGGGAGTCATCTCCCCAGCCATCCCCTTATTTAGGACATGGAGGATGAGCCCCTCACACATGTTGCGTTGCCTCACCTCCATACCCTTCATTTTAGTGACAACCACGGAGCCAAAGGTCTCCTCGTCGGTGGGTGTGGCATGTAGGGAGGCTGAAGCCTCTCTGATCATCCGGAGCGCTGACTCTCCCGCCTCACCCCCCCTTCTCGCCCTTCTGTAGGGAAGGCGGAGGGGAGAGACTTGGGAGACAGTCCGGCTCCTACGCCTACCCCCCTGTTGGCTGCCACTACCCACCTCTTGGCTGCCACTAACCCCTGCCTCCTCCTGACTGCCACATTCCACAGCCTCCTCCTGGCTGAGGTCTTCCTGTGTATGAAAAAAGAACATCGTTTCAGTTATTTGTTCATCAAACACACACAATTCTCATCTAGTGACTGGTGCAAAATGTTTACAAATAGAAAACCATACAATTCTCAGCCCTGCAGTTTAGATTCTTGCCCCAACTGTCTCCAACACTACTGTCAGTTGATATGTCAAACACGTTAGGAACTAAGCAATTGGGGATCCTGAATTAAGTGAACATCATTCATTATTCACATAAATGGTAACAAAACTACTATACCTGGAACAAGCTGGGCTCCTGCACATCTTCCATACTGGAAGGCCCAGGTTGCTCCTCGGAAGCCTCATCAGGGGTGGCCTGCGCGCAAGGAAGCGTGGAAGGAGGAGTCGAGAGTGGCTCCGTGACATCAGTCTGGTCTTTGAGAAAATGGAGACTCTGATAGTACCAGAGCTTGGGGGCATAGACCTGATCTGCTGCAGTTGCAGTTTCTTCCGACTTCCGGACCTTCTTGCGCTCCCTGATATACGCACTCCTCAGGCTGCCAATTTTCTTTCTTATATCATCAACAGTTGCCGTGGGGAACCTTGGCTTGACAAATTCCACAAGTTCCTCCAGGGCTGTGTGCCTCTTTGCTTTGATGCTGTAATGGGGGTGTTTAGCCTGCCATAAAATGGGAAATTCCCTGTATTTCTCAATGAAGAGGGGGAGAAAACTCACGTCGTTGAATCCCTTCATAATCTCTGCAAGACACAACACCACACAAAACACTATAAATTATGTCAGGCTAAACTCTCCTAATCTTCTCCATAAAGAAGCCTTCGAATCAGTCTAGGCTAGTTATGTACCAACGTCAAATTGTACCTTCGTTTCTAGCGATCGTCTCGTGCGTGAGCTTTCTCTCCCCTCGTCTCCCAGATCGTGGCTACGACACAGGCGTGTGACGTTTTATATCCAGTGCGCATGCGTCAAACTCCGCCCGCCCCTGACGATCTTTCTTGTCTATTTCCCACCCCTTCTCTTTACGGCGCAGTGGGGAGAGCACATGGCGGGGACACAGCAGGTGCGCCCCAAATATCCCACCGAGGAGGAGGACGAGGAAAGTCCGGAGGCAGAAACGTCCCGATCCCGGAGCCTGAAATTCAAGGCCTCCAATATGTCATTTGGAGAAATGTTGGAGATGGTGGACATATTAAAGAGGAGCGACTATGATGGGAAGTATGGGCCTTACCTCAACCCCAATGTCCGCAAGGCCAAGATCATGTCTAAAGTTGTGAGAAGGCTGTACAATCATTTTGGGGTACAACGATCCAAGGAGCAACTGAGGAAACGCTGGTCAGACCTGAAACTGAGGGAGGCCGATCAGTACAGAAAGATCAAGCGAATTCTTCAAAAAAGTAAGTAGTTGTGTTTTTGTGTTTGATTTCTTGCTTGCATACTGCTCCATGTGGTTTGATTTTTACAAAGTTGTACATTCCAAAATGGCCACTTTCAGGTTCGTCTGTGCATTCGATCGTACTCAGCCTCGATCTTTCTGCCACTGTCATGATCGTGTGTGTGTCCATTCGATCGTACGCAACCTCGATCGTTCGGCCACTTATAATACGAGGTTTGGTGAAGTTTTTATTGAAAGGAAGTTTGTTCTCACTAGAGATGTCATCAAGAACGTAAACCAAATTTATTCAATGTAAAGGAGAGGTCACTCAGTAGCTGTTTACCCATCTAGACTCTAGAGCACTAGTGCTGGGACACCCAAACCCCCTTTTTATTATGCTTTTCCACACATGTGCTCCAGTGGATACTAGAGGGGGGTCTCCATCAGACAAACTTCTACCAAAAAGCTAGTAAGTTTAGCACCTTTACAAAGTGACTACATTCATGTTGTTGGCATTTGTAACTGGCCAAACAAAAATATTGTCCCTCACTTTCAAGCAATGTTTGTCATTTCCTATTTCTGCCCTCAATAGATTGTGTTGCTAAATCTTCCTTTTGTACATTCTCATAGGGGAGCGAAAACTTGGGCCGTCTGAGGAAACCCCAAAACCAACACCTCCCAAAAAAGGGGAAAGAGCAGAAGCAGAGGAGGAGGAGGAGGAAGGAGAGATCATCGAACTTGGAGAACTTGTCACCACAACAGGTGAGTGTGGGAGAACACAGCTACTGGTAAGCTAATCAATGTATGGCTGCCTCATTTCCAACACCCGATTTTTGTTTGTTTGTGGTTTTTAGGTGACGTGGATGTTGTGGAAGAAAAATCGCACTTTACCACAGAGAGTGCCCACGTACTCATCGGGGAGATAATGGTCTGCAATAGAGATCTAGATTACATAAAGCAAAACATCAATGATGTTCAACAAAAATTGAAGAACATCATTGATGTTTTAGGAAAAATATGAAAACGCACCAAGTAATTAACACACATTTGTGCCTGCTTCTGAACACATTTGCAAGTTAAGAACTGTGTGAAATTTGGAACATGCACACATTGTGTCCACATGTGCTAGCTCCCATCATGGTGGATGAATGACAACGTTTTTTTTGGGGGTGCAACCACTTTACGAACTACGAAAGTGGTTGTGGTGAAGGGGTTGCACCCCCAAAAAACTTCCATTCATCCCCATGATGGAAAATGGCACTTTTGAAGCTTCTAGGCATGTGTTTTACCATCTAATGACCATTTTGAGACCCAAATTGTGTGCATGTTCTAAATTTCCACTTTCCAGGGGTGACCCCCCATGTGATGAAGGCAAGATCAAACACACTTTGAACATATAGTCATGTCTGATCTTGTCTTCACTTTACAAAGTTGAACTTTCCTAGTTCCTAGGTTCTGTTTTGCTCCATGCCTGGTTTTACCAATTGCGGAATGTTTGTAAACAATGTTGGAAATAACCAAGATGTTGTCAGTTTGGGCAAGAAGATTGTAAACGCACTTGTGAATGTTTTCCAAGTAAACTTTTTAACTTTTCAAAATGTGTGGCTTCCTTATTTAAAAAACACAATGCATTATGTATGTCAAATGTAAAGGATATGGGGGGCAATGGGTGTTATTTACTAAAGGCAAGTCCAGTTTGCACTGCAAGTTTCTTTTCCAGGGCACTTTTTCACTGCACTTGTAGAGCATAGTGGATTTGACTTATGTAAATGACACCCACAGTGCTTTGTACGAAAACACGGAGCACAGCATTTTTGAGAATACACACATGTCTGACCTGGTGATGAAAACGAGTATTTTGGGTGTCAGTTATGCAGTACAAACCTTCTCTAGACCAAAGATTAGCTATAAAACACACAACATGAGAAGAATCTTTTTGGGAAGAAGAGACTGTTACCTCCTTTTGCCCAGAAAGTGCATTCCCACTGTCGAAGGCAAAGTGAAAAAATTTCAAGGTAAAATAAGCTAAAAAGAATACGGAAATGACAAGAAATCATAGGTTGGTTGAAAAATAAGATTTAATAAAAAATGCCTCTCACACATCGTCAGGCAAAGCAATGGCCCCCCTACCCACAAAGTACTCCATATATTGCTCGCGGACCGCGTGGGCATTTAGAGGGGGCAAGCCTGGACGTGCCACTTGAAGGGCTGTGAGGTCAGCATTTGGAGGGCCCTCCACATCTGGGCCAACGGGCACCACATAGTTCCTGTTATGTCTTTTGAGGAAGTTGTGCAATATGCAACAGGCAAGAACTATGTGGTTCAGTTTGTATTCCGCCAAGTTAATAGCCGTCAAGAACAGGCGGAAGCGGCTGGCCAGGATGCCAAAAGTGTTCTCAACAACTCTTCGGGCTCTGGACAGCCTGTAGTTGAAGACCCTCTGGTCTGGGGTGAGGGTCCTCATCGGGAACGGCCTCATCAGATGGGGAGTCAACGCCAACGCTTCATCTGCGACAAAGACGAAGGGGAGTCCTTCTGCATTCTCCTCTGGAGGTGGCAAGCACAGACTGCCACTTTGGAGACGCCAGTAGAACTCCGTGTGCGCAATGGCACCACCATCCGAGATCCGGCCGTTCATCCCCACGTCCACATACATAAATTCATATGTCGCCGACACCACCGCCAACATCACTACACTATTAAACCCTTTATAATTATAATAGTAGGACCCCGAGTTGGGCGGTGGGACGATGCGGACGTGTTTCCCATCAATTGCCCCTCCGCAGTTAGGAAAGTCCCAATGGCTGGCAAAGTGGGAGGCCACAGTCTGCCATTCCTGTGGCGTGGAAGAGAACTGTGGAGTGAAACAAGAAAAAAAAATTAGTCACTTTGCACATAAACATTGCAAGCAGATTAGACAATCAACATCTTGGAACAAGAGCATTGTTTAAAATTGGAGGCTGGAAAGTATTTGCACAGAAAAGTAGAGGCTCCCCTTCACAGATTAATCACCCCCCATCAATCCCCCCACTTCTGATGGGCCATTGCCAATAACTAGGGTTTTGGGGGGGGGGGGGGGGGGCTGGACAGGTAACCCTCTGCACTTCATTGATTGCCAAATGGCTCAATAATGTGTGCTAGTTTGGCCAGACCCTCCATACTTAAAACTATTGGCAGCCCACAGTAAAAATAAAAAAAAAATTAAAACCCCCCCCCCCCCCCAAAAAAAAAAGGAAAGCACATTGTGACATTCTGAAATTACCAAGCAAGCTAATAGGAGGGAAAGAACACAAAAAAATAGGAAATGGAAAGTATGGAGGCAGCCCCTTGCACTACATGCTTTGCAGAATTCATCCCTAAAGATGCCCACTATAAAGAGGTAGGTATATAGTGTGTATTGACCTTGGGAAAGCCAGCAGATAGAGGATTGGTACCATCTGACAGAGCAGTTGGGGGAGGGGGTTCCTAATGAGTTTGCCCCCCCCCCCCCCCCCCCCAAAAAAAAAAAAAAAGGGGGGCTCTACATGAAGTAAACCACACAGCAAACATTTGTGCATATTTTAGGGGGTGTTTGGGGGCAAACAATACTATGCAGCAGACAAAAGACATTGCTTAAGTGACTAGGCCATAGGTGTCTATTGGGGCAGAAGAGCATGCTGGGGAGGTAAGTGAAGGGAAAAATGCATGAAGGAGAAAAGGGGCACAGCATATTAGAACATATTGCAATCATGGTAATTAGGGAAGGAGGTCAAAAATACAAGACATTAGCAAACAGAGCATACATAGAAGGGAATAGTAAAGTAGAAATGTTACCTTAATATAGTCCTCCTGCAGGACCTCGATGATGGCAGAACAGGTCTCTGGAATAATGATTCCCAGGGCCTGGGGAGAGATACCTGAAGAGAACTTCAAATCCTGAAGACTTCTCCCTGTCGCCAAGTACCTCAACGTGGCAACAAGCCTCTGCTCCGGAGTAATGGCTTGTCTCATGCAGGTATCCTGCCGGCTGATAAAGGGGGTCAGCAAAGCCAAAAGACGGTGAAAATCGGGGTCCGTCATCCGGAGAAAGTTCCTGAAATCATCAGGATTATTCTCCCGGATCTCACGAAGCAAAGGCATGTGCGAGAATTGGTCACGCTGAAGCAACCAATTCTTGGTCCACATACTCCTCGTCACTCTGTTTATGGACGGGTCTTGGGTCAAAGCTAAAAGCCCGACACCAATTCCGCGTACAGCACGAACTCGGCGACGAGTACGCACGGGAAACATCGCTCACAAGGTCACAAAAGGTTGGCTGGTCAGAACGGACAAACAGAAAGCACCGATAAACAGCAAGGCCTGAAAGAACGAAATGAATACCAGAAACGAGCAGACAATAAGCAGTGCAAATCAAAGCGTCCTATATCAAGATATAGGCCGCAATGACCAACAAATGCGAACTGACTACACGCACTAATAAACAGATACGCACGACAAGCACAAACTGAAGAGCAGTAACGATCTGAGTCAGAAAACTGAGAAGCGCGAATCTTAAGTCCCCAAACTTCGGCTAACTCGCGATAAACACGGGATCAGCAGAAGGAGCCCAACGGGTGCCTGACGTGGTGCTGAACTTCCCTTTTCTAGTCTCGTGGAAGACGACTTACGTCACGACGTTCTTGCAGACCGGATATTCCGACAACGTAGTCCGACCGTGTGTACGCAACACCAACATCGGACAAAGTACGACGGACAGGATCCGACCGACCTGGTCCGCGGATAATCCGAGCGTGTGTATGGGGCTTTAGTTACATCAGGAATGTGTAGCACAGAAAAACTCCTGGAGAATCCGCAGTGGGTAAATCTGCATTTCATTTGTCTGTGTCTGTACAGGCAGGGTCCCCAAACACCTAAAAAGAAACCAAAGTAAACCAGAATGCTGAACCAGACAAGGCAACCCTGGTAGACTTGGTGTACACTGTGGAGTTAGTGGAATTGGCTATTAAGAAATGCCTTTTGCTGACACAGGTGTATAATTAAGTACACAGCCATGTAATCCCAAGCATGAAATGTTGGCAACCCTGGAAGACTTGTTGTATACTGTGGAGTTAGTGGAATTGGCTATTTAGATGTACCTTTTGCTGACACAGATGTATAATTAACTACACATTAATGTGACCCCAAGCAACATATGTTGGCAATAGAATGTGCAGTACCAAAGAGCTCAATTTCTTTCAAAGTATCACCATCATAGGGTTCCTAACTTTGCTAATTCAGTACATCAGATTCCTTCTTTTCTAGAGGTGTCCTGTTCAACTGCAAGTGTAGTTATTAAGTGGAAAACTCTAGGACCAAAAAATGTTTAATCACAGAGTTGTGGGTCACACATAATCACAGAAAAGGACCATTAATTGCTCTATGCAGTGCGTACAAATCGCATATCTAGTTGGAGTGTTCTTGCAAAGTTTCTAACTAACTCTGAGAATGTGTCAAGAACTATGGGATTAACTTAGTCTTAACATGTGTTTACAGAAAGTTAACCGCTTCCCGACCGCCTCCTGCACATTTACGTCGGCAGAATGGCACAGCTGGGCAAAAGCACGTACAGGTACGTCCCCTTTAATTGCCCAGCCGTGGGTCGCGCGTGCGGCGGTGCGCTCGTGACCCGGTCGGGAGCTCCGTGGCCGCGGGACCAGCGGACCCGATCGCCGCTGGTGTCCCGCGATCGGGTCACAGAGCAGAAGAACGGGGAGAGGTCTGTGTAAACAAACCTCTCCCTGCACTTCCTACACTGCCTGTCACTGATCGGCTGTTCCCTGTCATCGGGAAAGCCGATCAGTGACGTCAGCCACGCCCCCTAATGTAAAAAAAACACACACGTCACAGACCTAACCCCTCCCCGCCCCCTAGTGGTTAACTCTTTCACTGCCAGTGTCATTTATACAGGAATCAATGCATTTAAAGAGCATTGATTGCTGTATAAATGACAATGGTCCCAAAAATGTGTCAAAAATTTCCGATGTGTCCGCCATAATGTCGTAGTCACAATAAAAATCGCTGATCGCCGCCATTACTAGTAAAAAAAAAAATATTAATAAAAATGCTATAAAACTATCCCCTATTTTGTAAACTATAACTAGTTTAGCTATAACTTTTGCGCAAACCAATCAATAATCACTAATTGCGATTTTTTTTTACCAAAAAATGTTTTTTTATATATTTTTTGGGGATATTTATTATAGCAAAAAGTAAAAAAACATTGCATTGTTTTCAAAATTGGCGCTCTATTTTTGTTTATAGCGCAAAAAATAAAAACCGCAGAGATGATCAAATACCACCAAAAGAAACCTCTATTTGTGAGAAAAAAAGGACGCTAATTTTGTTTGGGAGCCACGTCGCACAACCACGCAATTGTCAGTTAAAGCGACGCAGTGCCGAATCGCAAAAAGGGGCCTTTGGCTGCAAATTGAAGTGGTTAATAAGACCATAAACAAGGTGAAAGAAAGAATGAAAGATATTGATTTTCAACCAGTCAGATAGACAACTGTGTCCTGTTAGTTGATTGAAAGAACACTAATGGTTTGGGAATGTTTTTTAGGACTTGAAGTAGGGTTCCAGGTTTAAGAGAAAAACAACAACACTGCAGTGTACACATTTATTTAGTTAAATTATTTTAAATTACTTACATCATTTGTGAGAATATGTATAACCCCCCAATGCGCAAAACAAGGTCTGTAGAGACAATGCATACTGATATAGTAATAGAAGGACTTGACTAGCTTTCACAGAGCACTGACCACAACAAGTGTTGGCTATCCAACTTCACTACTGGTCTTTCTGATGACTTGATGCAAGTCCCCCCAGCAAATGTTCACCAAAGCCTTCCTGATGAAGTAGAGCCATAGCTCAAATGAAAGAACCAAATTTATATTAATTCCCTTGGTTTCAGGATAAATAAGTGGGCGTTTCCCAATACTCTAGGCCAACCTTTCCCAACCAGGGTTCTGTTAAACCTTACAGTTCCGCCAATGGATGCTTGAGCTATGAGTGGCTAGAAATATGGATTCTAATTTCTGCCTACATACTTCTACACTTTTCAGCTTCTCAGACTGGTTACTAAATATGGGAGTCATTTCTGCTTTTACATTATATTATAGAAAAAATGATAAATGCATCTGTAAATATGGCTTCAGTGCACATTAAAGCCATTATGACAATGGACACCCTATTAACTTCTCAGTAAAAATATTTACATTATTGCACTGGCTTGAATAGGGTATATTTTGTCAGTTCTGGCCACAATATTCTTGTTGTTACACAAAGGTGCAGAATACATAAGTCATGAGCTCAAAATGGAGCCAAGTGTCTGTGTTTCTGGTGCCCAGTTTTAGAATTACAGTAAAATATATTGGTTTAATAATGATATAAATGACACTTAATCCTGAACAGTCATCTATAATCCTTAGAGTCCCAGCCTCAAGCAGGTTAAGCTCCACTGTTCTATTGCTTGCAGGACACAGATGAGAAAAGCAATGAAATGCACATTTTTAGTAAAATATTTTAAGTGAAGGTAACCAAAAATAAGCATATACTGAGTTTTGGTATACAAATCATATAAATCAGATTAGGTTTCAATAAACCTTTTATGAAAATGAAAAATGTAATTGATTATAGTAATGAAAATATGGGCCTGAAGGAATCATGTTGAGTGCAGATGGATGAAATATTAACTAAATTACAAGTCAGATATACTCAAGATGGTAGAAAAGCGAAGCAAATGTTCTTCTAGAGCCCCTTCATGCAACAGCTGGCGAGTTGGGAAAAAAAAGTAATTATAATATCCACTGATGTCAGTAAGTGATAGTTTGTCATCACAGCTATTATATCATAAAATTGCTGCATGTCACTGTATATGTTTAAAGCTGAAACATCTGGTTAAAAATGCATTAAACTAAATGTTTTTATTATTTTTAAATCGTGTTATATATGATTCTTATCTAATTTCAAAACAAGGTTTACTTTATTGATCCTATTAAATTGAAAACCTAGTTCTCATGAGCGTCAGCTTGCAATAGCTAATGCAAACCGTGTGCAACTACAAAGGTTCCAGTAAGCTAGAAGTAACTTTCCTGAAGCCATTAAAGTACAGTTGTATATGTAAACCACAAAAATGGAACATTTATCTTTAATATAATTTAAAAAAAAATTTTTTTAAAAGAATAATTGGTAATCTTGCCATGAACTACTTTTTTAGGCACCCACTATTATAGGAGACAACGCCTTGTAATTTTCTGCTCCCCCTGTTTTGACCCTCTGTTGCATGTGCTTTCGGTGGTGACTATAAGCAGCTTTTTTAATGCTCCTTGTGCAGGCATAGTCCACTGTCATCACTATCAGTAATAACAAACAAAAGCCCAAAGGCTGGAGCTGCACTAGAAAAAAACATGTAAGTGAGTGATAAATGATATTGAAAAGAGCTGCAAGCATCTGAAAGTCTAGTATCAAACTCAAAACATAAATAAAAACACAATAGATGCAGCGCTAAAATGACAAATGAAATCAAAACTAAAAACTAAAAATTGAATACAAGAAAACTAAGGCAGAGTTTTTAAGATTAAGATTCCAGCATAGATCAATGGCAAATAATCATGTGAAAAATAATCATGTGACAAATTATTTAACAAGTGAGATATATAAAAATAAAAGTCCCATTAGGTTTCCAGTCCGTGAATTAACAAGAAAATAACACCCATCTGTGTAAATACAGGAGAAAAGAGAGCTGTAGAGGATATCCTTCATATAACTCCACACCCCAGTGATTCTCGGAAACATAAAACGAAAAACTTCAATAGTGCAGTATGTAGATAAGCGGTAATTTAATAAGAACAGTAATAATTGCACTTACAAAATTGAAGTCAATCACAAGCCCTAAGGTATAGCATAAAATCATGTTGCGGTGTCTTCATCGGCTACGCTTCACTTCCTATGTTAGTTTGTTAGCCCACCCACCTCCTGAGAGGAAAAACATAATGACGCCACCATCGCAGGCTCCACCCTACGCGTTTTGTCACGTCTGGGGATTGGCCAGGTGACTGTGTCATCACGTTTGCCCATTATATACACCATAGACGCCATCTTGACTACTGGCAGTTGGATCAGTATAATGGAAAGAAGGCAATTTAGTCATCTTAGCTGCTGGCCGCCAATAGAGCTAATAAGGAAGTGAAGGAAAAACGCCATCTAGTGGTGAAAAAGTGGTAATAGAATTAGAATAGAAGTAGGATGGCATAAAAAAATATTGGAAATAAAGAGCAGACAAACGGAGACACCGCAGCCGATTATTAAATAAATGAATGACATTATCCATATAAAAAGACAATTACTGTCTGCATTCAACAGTAGAATGTCATTATATAAAAAATATATGTTATAAAAATATTTTTACATGATACTATAAATTAAAAAAATTTAAGAATTATTAAATTTTTATTTGAGGTATTAAGAATATTTGAAGTGTTATTACGCATTGTTTATGAAGCAATTAATGTCCCAGTCAACATTTAACCCGAGAGGTGCATAAGATTTCATATCAAAGATCCATCTAGTTTCAAGTCTAGAGATGGATCTGACCATATTTGTGCCTCTCCAATGGGGAACGTATCTTATCAAAGGCGAGGAGACAAGTCGAGACAAGAGATGTGAACAATGTTTCAATACATCATACTAATCTTGCGAATGCCTCATTGTTCAATCCCCCAGGTTTTGTCGCTCCATCAATACAAGTCTTTAAGGAGATGGTAATTAAGGACTTGATAGCGTTAAAATGCCCTAACACTAGGACTAAGAATGATTTTCAACATCATTTAAAACAAATCTGTGAACCTAATGACATTCATACGTCCTGCAGATAAAGGCGGGGCCATTGTCATTCTGGACAAAACTAGTTATTTGAAAGAAATTAACAGGCTTTTATCTGATCGTGACACCTACAAACCTCTGGCCTCAAATCCTACAGTCAAATTCAGGAAGGAACTCCTGGGCTTGATTAACAAGGGAATTGAGCAGGGTATTTTGAAAAAAAAGAAAAGGCATATCTAGTTCCCTCTGTTTCGAGGATCCCAGTTATGTACCACCTGCCAATATCCACAAAAATCTTTCCAAACCCCCGGGTCGCCCTATCATTAGTGGCATAGACTCGGTCACAGCTAGGATTAGCAGATATGTGGACAATTTTCTTCAGCCATTGGTAGTTGCGACTCAGAGAGAAACAACCCAAATCATTAACCTGCTGGATGGGTGTGAGTGGAGACAGAGCTAAATCCTAGCCACGGCCGATGTGGCTTCTCTCTACACCATTATTTCCCTACAGCAGGGGTTCGAAGCAGTGAGTTTTTACCTTGATCAGGACCACTCCTTACCACAGCTACAAAAAGATTTTATTATGGCACTTCTTAGTTTTGCTACATGCCATAATTATTTTTGGTTTGGAGGGGATTTTTTCTTGCAAACTTGTGGGGTAGCTATGGTGCCAAGTTTGTGCCCAGCCTGGCCAATTTGTTTATGGCTAGGTGGGAACGAGGTCATTGACAACAATCCCCCCAAAGAGCTGCACCTCTGGAGAAGGTACATTGATGATGTCCTTCTCCTTTGGGATGGAGATCTACCCTCTCTTGAAAATTTCTTCTCACAACTTAATTAGAATGATAGGGGTATATCCCTACATTTTGAGGCTAGCCATTCTCAGATCCATTTTCTTGACCTTAACATCATGGTCAAGAATGGCTGTTTGACTACCAATACACATTTCAAGGAGACTGATCGTAATGCCTACATCCCACTCTCTAGTTGCACCATACATCGTGGTTAAGCGCAGTCCCCAAAGGTCAGTTTCATCGCATCAGGCGTAACTGTACTGATATCTCAGATTATTACCAACAGGCCTCAATATTGAAACAGCGTAATCTGGAAAATGATATCAATATTACCATCAATAAAGTTGCCAACATGGACAGGTCCCTTATGTTAAACGGAGAAAGAGAACGTAACCATGCACCTGACAATAAATTTGGATGGTCCATGGTCACAGGTTATTCTAACCAACATTTCTCAGTTAAAAAAATTCTCAAAAAGCATTGGGGCATACTGAAAAACGATAAAGAACTTTGTTCTGTTATTCCAGACCAACCGATGGTAATATATAGGGGTGCTCCTTCCTTGCGACATAGCATTGCTCCGAATGTAGTTGACCTCCCCAAGACCATTTCTTTTTTCAAAATATGAATGGTTTCTTTCCCTGCCGCAAATTTAGTATATGTCAGATTAACTCCTTTAGAGGGCGGAAATGTGAGTCTTTTCAATCTACAGTCACGAATAGGATATACAATATTGACCTACACGGTTAAGGAGATATTTTACAAAAAAGGGCACCGCTGTCTACGGCGCATGCGCACCGTAGACAATGGCGCAGGTGCACTGGGCGCGCAGCAAGTGAAGGCAAACATGCCGTCACTTACGGCTCACGGGCGCATGCGCCGGAGTGACGTAATCGCTGCTCCGGTCACTCACAGCGCCGGAGCAGCGATACCCGGAAGAAAGATGGATGCTTTGTGCAACAGGTGACAGCGGTAACATCGCTGGCTCCTGTGTCAGGTAAGTGACACATAATGGGCTACTATGCGATGCATAGCAGTCTATTATGCTTTACCTTTGCAGGGAAACAAAGAGGAAGTAAACCCATCAGGTTTACTTCCTCTTTAATGTACTCTTTATCGTCAGTCTGGAAGTGCTAAGCACATATTATATTGGGTGTACTGACTGTTGCTTTAACCACTTACCCACTGGGCACTTAAACCCCCTTCCTAACCAGACCAATTTTCAGCTTTCAGAGGTCTCACATTTTGAATGACAATTACTCAGTCATGCAACACTGAAATTTTTGTCCTTTTTTCACACAAGTGGTATTTAATCACTGCTGGGATTTTTATTTTTTGCGCTATAAAAGAAAAAAGACTGAAAATTCTGTAAACAAAATGCATTTTTCTTTGTTTCTGTTATAAAATTTAGCAAATTAGTAATTTTTCTTCATAAATTTTGGTCAAAATTTATGCTGCTACATATCTTTGGTAAAAATAACCCAAAACAGTGTATATTATTTGGTCTGTGTGAAAGTTATAGAGTCTACAAGCCATGGTACCAATCTCTGAAAATTGATCACACCTGAAGTACTGATGGCCTATCTCATTTCTTGAGACCCTAACAAGCCAGGAAAGTACAAATACCCCCCAAATTACTCCTTTTTGGAAAGTAGACATTCCAAGGTATAGCTTTTCTGTCTATACCATTTTGATTAATGACCCGTCACTTGTCTTTGTACTAATGACATGTTAAACTGAAGCTGCCTTTTCCTGGTTAAATATTTTTATTTTTATTTTAAAATATTTGAATTCATATTCATTGATATTCAAAGACTCTAAAAAAAACTCCATTACCATATCTCAATCGACTAGGAAGGTAAGGTCCTCAACATACTTGGAAAATAATTAAATCTGGGATAAGAAGGGATTCGCATCTCCAAAGAGATTGCACTCCTCCAAACAACCCATATAGATGTTAGCATAAGTGGGTGAAAACTTTGATCCATAGAAGTGCCTACTCTTTTATTAAATTATTAAATGGCTTCAAACAAAATAAAATCATGAGTCAACAAAAAAGGATTTCCTCCAAGATAAAAAATGTCAGATCCATGGAGAATTCAGTGCAACAATGCAGGTATTGCTGTAAAGCCCTTAACCCAAACCCAGGGGGGATCAAAGAGTTCAAAGATGCAACATAACAGCCAATTTGTTCTTCCTGTTCATAGCCTTCCAATCTCTGGATGACAGGTGTCCCATAAATGTAAATTCTACACCAGAGGATGGAAGAGTTTATCCATCAGATCTCCTGAGATCTGATGCCCCTACTATAGGCCTTCTAATCACTGGAACCATAACTCAGGAACCACTTTTTGGGCTAGGTCCTCATTCACTACACTCACAGCTATCAAGACCCTTGGATTACCACTCAAATTTACAACAAGTAATGTGATCAGATAGCTACAGGACTCATCGTAGTAGTCTCTGGAATAAAGATGTTAGCCATCTTGATGGTGATTTCAGAATTTCCTTTAGGAGATTTAAAATTGTCTCTTTCCTGTTTAGTCCTGTTTGACCTCTTGTTTAAAGTGCCTTCTAGACTCTACTAAAGAAATCAAATGCTTTTTCACATATTTCTAACAAAGATCCTGTGTTTCACCGCTGTCAATGATGGGATAAAAACTCAATCTAGACCAAGATGAGATCTTCAAATTGGGGGTGCATTTATCCTAGAAGTGAAAGTCAACCTCTGATTCAAAGTTAAAGCAGGCAAGGGTATGTATTTTTACTGTGTGCCAAATTTCAGCAAGTTGTACATCAATCCAGAATGATCCCCATTTCAAAAATATGGGCCAAGGATTAACAGAGATTATAGCAACATCAAGCAGCTCATCCATAGATCTTTGATGACGAGTATACTGAACAATATACCACTGGGAAATAAATTTATAGGCTAAATAAGTGCATTGGGTGGTGGTTATACACCATAACAGTCCAAAGAAAAATATACCATATTCCAATAAATTGCAAATCTTGGGTCCAAATCATCCGCATTGCAATCACACAGGTCAGCCAGAGTTTCCCATACAAGGAAAATCTAAAATGCCACTCAATAGTAGATCCCTAATTGCCTGAGTGATATACCAAAATAATAATAATTCTTTATGAACCTGGTGGGTACATTCACTAGTGGTACATTCACCATGGGAGTCCAGAAAGCATAAAAATATACTGTGTATAAAGACAAAAAGCTGAGCATTCACAGAGGCCAATATAAAATGGCAATTTTAAGTTCCCAGTCTGCCCGCATCTGTGGAGACAGGTGCCAGCCATATAAAAACTTGTCCCTGCTCCCAGAGTATACAAAGCAAAAAATATGACTAAAATCTGATGATGTCAGCAATTGTAAAACTTTATTGTTCCAGACATCACATACAAAAAGTCCACCCAGACCCTCCCCGTACTGACTCATTTTACTTAACAAGAGATTAATCGTACAGGTGAGGGGAAAGACATATTTATGCAGTGCACATCTATTAACATAAATTTACCCCAATCAATGTGTACAAGTCTTAAAGATATACATGCATCCATATACAAACTCTATATAGACATGCATGTGTCTGCTGCAACAAATATGCCTGATCACAAATAACACATTAAGTAAAATGTATAAAAATATAATATAGTAAAGCACATTTGAAGAGTGTATAAAAAAAAATGATGGGCACAGTGGTGGCAATTTATGGCACAGTGGTGGCAATTTATGGCACAGTGGCTACGTTCGATGGCACAGTGGCTGTGTTTGATGGGCAAAATATCATTCTAAAAAAATATTTATATTCCTTCTATAAATAAAAGCATTATATGAAAAAATGCCATGTGGACAGCTGGCACCCTGCCCATATAAGTAAAGCTATACCAAGGGGACAGTTTATCAGGGTTCAGCAAAACTGTTCAACTCTCAAAGGTTTTGAATTTTTATGGGCACAGTGGCTACGTTCAATGGCACAGTGGCTGTGTTTGATCAGCAATTTATGGTACAGTGGCTGCGTTTTGATGGCACAGTGGCTGCGTTTGATGGGCAAAATGGCTGCGGTTTTGAATTTAAAGCAAAAGAAATAAAGAGATGGTTCCTTGAAAGAGGTTATAACCTATTTCAATGAGAGAAGAGGAGAGAAGAAAAGACCTGTTGAGATATGGAACTAAAAGGAATTAATACCACTAGAAACAGGGCATTCGAGTTGGGATCTTCAATTCCCACTACAGTACACAGTTTAAGCAGATCAACCCAGTCATATGTAAGTATTTACCTTTGCTGCATAGTGATGTTATATTGGAGAAGGTACTCTGATCTGGTGTCTATTTTGTGGCTAAGCAACTATTTGGAATTTGTTATCATCTATCTTGTTTCATATGATGAGTGAAAGGAACACCTGGCAGAATACTAAGGGCATGTTCAGGTTTAGGTGGGCCTGTTGCTTGAATTGTGCTTTTTTGGGAGATGTCCATGTGGTCCAGTCTTATGTGAAAGACCATTTCTTCAAAATCAAACATGTGAAATGTCACACATTATACATAATCTACTGTATATGATCTTATGTTTAACATGCCATACAAATTACATGACAAGACACTCACGTAACCATTTTGGTGACCATCTTTCAACATTAGAACTATTAAAAACACTAATGTGACAAAGCACTTTATTAACAGATATAGCTCTATTGGTCAATCCTTAATAGACTTAAAGAATAAGTTCCCCTTTTATAACATTACATCTGTATTCAGGGTGTAACATGTAACATGTTACTGCTGCAGCTGCTCCCACGCTCCTCCAAGTCCCTGCTTTAACAGCAGGCAGGAATATTCTCCCTGCGCAGGTTGTGACAATTTAAAAAAGATGTGGCTGTGTGGTGCTCTGTCCACGCCATTCATTAATAGAGTCCTGTGAATGGGAGAACTACAAGTTCGGACAGCCTTTGCAGCTGTTGGCTTTTAGTTCTCAATGAACTATTAGGGTGCTGTTGAGTGTTCTAAGAAGTTCATTGCTTCCTGTCAGTGTTTAATTCCCTGCTTTACACCCGCAAACTGCTGATTGCGGGGGCAATGCTTTATAGGCTCCCAATGAAAAAAATAAATGCACATTTTTTTACCTGCAAAGATTTGCAATTATAAAAAAAAATTTTTACACAGTGAACCTTTAAAACCAGATTTGGGGATAAGATTATTTATCACTATGGCACAGTAGGGAATTTTTTGTATCTTTACTTTAGAGACTAGAATTCCCAAAGGAATCAATTTAGAATGGGATGGTAATCGCTACTATAAATAGGTTCTTTTTTTTTTTTGTTCTGTCTCCCTCTCTTGTTTCTTTCCTCCTTTTCCAATATGTTATGTTTGGAACAATTACGCTGTACGTTTTTCAATTGCTGGTGTCCTCAGCGTGCATTTGGTTTTCTTGCTTTGTTCACAAATAAGATAGTTGTTATAAGCAGAGTCTATGCCATAAGGGAAAAAACACAGGACTGGAAATATAGAAGCGTAAGCTGTATACGGATTTAATAATATGACAAAGATATATAGTATATATATATATATATATTTTTTTTTTTTTTTTTTTTTTTTTAAATCCCCAATGTTTTAATCAAATGCAGACATCTTTATCAAGGATTTATTCCACCAACATGTTGGGATTTCAATCATGCGAATTTCTGTATCAAAATGTTTTCACTGTACTTAACATTGAAGAATATTGTGCAGCTCTGTATTTATAATTCTATCCAAGCAGTATGTGCTAACTTTGTTCTTGTGTTTAAGAATAGGGATGAATAAATCAACCAGTCAATTAAAGTTTTGTAAAGGCAGAAGTTTTTTTTATCTTAATGCATTCTATGCATTAAGATAAAAAACCTTTTTGTGTGTAGCAGCCCCCCCCCCCCAGTACCCCCTTAATTACTTACCTGAGCCCCATCTCTCTCCAGCAATGTCCATGAATGGACACTCCTTCTGATTGGCTGAGACACAGCAGTGGCGCTATTGGCTTCCGCAGCTGTCAAAGTCGGTCAGTCAATCAGGGGAGAGAGGGGGCGGGGCCGAGATAGGGCTCTGTGTCTGAATGGATAAACAAAGCTGTGACCCGGCTCCAGTGCCCCCATAGAAAGCTGCTGACTGTGGGGGCACTCGATAGGAGGGAGGGGCCAGGAGCAGCAAAGAGGGACCAGAGAAGAGGAGGATCAGGGCTGCTCTGTGCAAAACCAACTGCACAGAGGAAGTATAACATGCTTGTTTGTTTTTTTTAAACAAGACTTTACAATATCTTTAATCACAAATGTTTTATTTGCCCTAATACTTCCATGTATTCCCATACTCTGATATCTCAGGATCCAGACAATTGTAAATAAAAAACTGTTTGCTTATGCTTATCCACTAATTCGTCTGGTTTAAAATCGTCTGCGATTCACCAATATTACTTTCATACAAATTAATGCATTTATTCCTATTTAGAAATGCAGCAGCCCGACACAGTACCAATAAGAGAAAATATACTTGCGTCACTGTATTGGTATTTGGTGGCCCAAAAGTTATGCCAATGGTCACGTACTGGTACCTTTGTTTCAAAGGGAAGTCATTAAAACAGATACAAAGTCTATCACCTAGGAAGCAGGAATATTCAATATAAATGTAAAGTTGCACAGGAAGAGTGGATCTGCTTTGTAAAAGTAACTATGCAAATGCTGGCATGGCTTATAAAGGTCAGTAGGCAGTTCACCTGAGGCCGTGCATGTGCACGAACGTTGGATGGAGCCTTACTTGCTGACGTCACGCCGCCGTTCATTTGTTGGTGTGGCGGCCATCTTAATAAGTTTGGCCACATTTATTTGATATGTATTTTCACATAGATTTTAATCATTTTATATAGTAAATACTACACTATATTTGTTTATTCTAGGGGCTCAGGTGGTGAGCTTTCTTTTTGGCATAGTATCTTTCCTGGAAACCCTTAATGTGAATCTTGTGTCATATTCTCCTCCATTTTCACAATGACAGGGTCTCATGCTGTCACAATATAAATATACTGTATATACAGCGGGTAAAATAAGTATTGAACATGTCACCATTTTTCTAGGTAAATGTATTTCTAAAGGTCCTATTGACATGAAATATTCACCACATGCCCATAACAACCCATACCATCCATACATACAAAGAAACCAAAACAAATAAGGTGCGGAATTAAGTTATATGTAATTAAATTGAACGACACAAGGAAAAAGTATTGAACACACACATGAAGAAAGGGAGGTGCAAAAAGGCATGGAAAGGCAAAACACCAGATTAAATCTATCATTAATTAGAAAGTAATCCTGCCCCTTGTCAGTGCAAACTAATATCAGCGGGTTCAGTCTCAACTGATGGCCTATATAAAGGTGTCTCATTACCAAGGTGTCACACAAGAAACATCTCATGATGGGTAAAACCTTCAGGACTTCTCCAGAGCCTCTCCTATCCTCTGGAATGCTCTACCCCAATCTGTTCGATTTTCTCCTATTTTATCCACTTTCAGACAATCCCTGAAAACTTATCTCTTCAGAGAAGCCTATATGGCCCCCACCTAACAACTGTACATTTATCTTCTCAATCAGCACATCGCCCACAGTTATTACCTCTTGTATCTCTTGACCTTCCCTCTTAGATTGTAAGCTCTAAGGAGCAGGGCCCTCTGATTCCTACTGTATTAAAGTGTATTGTATTTGTACTGTCTACCCTCAAGTTGTAAAGCGCTATGTAAACTGTTGGTGCTATATAAATCCTGTATAATAATAATAATCAGAAGAGTTGTCCAAGAGCTTCAGAAAGACCTGGAATTAGCATGTACAATTGTTTAAAAAAAAACAATAAGTTACATAGTTAGCTAGGCTGAAAAAAGACACAAGTCCATCCAGTTCAACCCTAAAAAAATTTTTTCAAAAAATAATAAATAAAAATAAAAAATATCGTACAATCCAATATACCCAATTCTATACCCACAGTTGATCCAGAGGAAGGCAAAAAAAAAAAAACCCCAGCAGAGCATGCTCCAATCTGCTACAGCAGGGGAAAAAAATCCCTTCCTGATCCCCCAAGAGGCAATCGGATTTTCCCTTAATCAACTTTACCTATAAATGTTAGTACCCAGTTATAAGTAATGCACTCCACCGCCATGACCTGTATGCACGCTTACTATGCAAGACTTCATTGCTGAAGAAAAAGCATGTTGAAGCATGTTTAAAGTTTGCTGCACAACATTTAGACAAGCCTATGAAATACTGGGAGAATATAGTCTTGTCAGATGAGACCAAAATGTAACTCTTTGGATGTCATAATACACGCCATATTTGGAGGTTAAATAGCACTGCACATCACCCCAAAAACACCATACCAACAGTGAATTTTGGAGGTGGGAACATCATGGTGTGAGGCTGTTTTTCAGCATACAGTACTGGCAAACTTCATATCATTGAAGGAAGGATAAAAACCTGCTGCCATCTACCAGGATGATGAAGATGAAATGAGGGTGGTAATTTTAGCAGGACAATGATCCCAAACACAAAGTCAAGGAAACTCTTTTTTTTTTGCCACATCAGTTCAACTTTCCAGGCGGACCTGAATCAAC
>CM053028.1:311302124-311366806 GCA_028564925.1 Lithobates sylvaticus | reverse complement strand
AAAACTCGCTCATCCTTGTCTTTATGGACCTTGCTTTGTGCACTGGTCCAAGTCATTTAGTGGAGGGGGGATTATGGTGTGGGGTTGTTTTTCAGGGCTTGGCTCCTTATTTCCAGTGAAGGGAACTCTTAACGCATCAGCATACCAAGACATTTTGGACAATTTCATGCTATCAACTTTGTGGGAACAGTTTAAGAATGGCCCTTTCCTCTTCCAATATGACTGCGCACCAATGCACAAAGCAAGGTCAATAAAGACATGGATGAGCGGGTTTGGGGTGGAGAAACTTGACTGGCCTGCACAGAGTCCTGACCTCAACAAAATAGAACACCTTTGGAATGAATTAGAGCGGAGACTGCGAGCCAGGCCTTCTTGTCAACATCAGTGCCTGACCTCACAAATGCGCTTCTGGAAGAATGGTCAAACATATCCATAGACACACTCCTAAACCTTGTGGACAGCCTTTCAAGAAGAGTTGAAGCTGTTATAGCTGCAAAGGGTGGGCCAAACTCAATATTGAACCCTATGGACTAAGACTGGAATGACATTAAAGTTCATGTGCGTGTAATGGTAGGCGCCCCAATACTTTTGATAAAATAGTGTGTGTGTATATATATATATTATATGTCTATATATATATATATATATATATATATATATTTGTAAAGTTCGGGGGACCAGCCAGACCGCAGGACACAGGCTTTTAACCCAAAAGGAGGTTTATTAAACTTAAAACAGCTTGACTGCAGCAAAAACAAAAGAAAAAGGTTTCAGTCTCACCGACATTCAAAGTCCAGCATTGCTATCGCAATCAAACAGTCCTTGGGGTGGTTTCAGGTGACTTCACCAGCTAGGAGGCTTCCAGGCAGAACGCTGCTGTCCACGTTGGTTGCTGCACATCAAACCAAACACAAACCACCATCATCTCCTCTACACTCCTCCACACCCATCTGCAACTTCCTGTCTTGTTTTTAAACCCACTTCCTCTGACAGGTGAGTTAACCCTTTTTGTTCCCCTAAAGGGATCACAGACCAAACAGAGGGGAAACATAGCGTTCTTCCAGGACCCAGCCACGGCGTCCTGTACAATATATATATATATATATATATACTGTGTGTATGCATGTGTGCATATGTGTGTGTATATATATATATATATATATATATATATATATATATATATATATATATATATATATAAACACACACACACACACTTATTTAGCTCTTTGTCTAAAGCTTCCTTTATTCTGTTGCCATTAGCACGTTTGTGTTGCACTGCAACGCAAGTGCACTGAGAAGGTGTAGTCCAAAATGACCAGGACCTAAAACATATAGCCTAAAGAACTATATGGTGCAAAGTGGCGATATTGAAAATATCATATGAAAGTCACTATGTTTGCTGACTAGTTAAGAGGGACTTGTGAAAAAATGAGAAAGGGAGCAATGCTAGTGCAGGCAAAAATGACATTGAGAGCAGTGGTGGAGGGACTATATTACTAGATATACATATACAAAGTAAAATTCCACATTAATGTTGAATATAATTACTGAGATAGGGAATGAGCTGTGTAAGGTACCACACAGTTAGCTTTTTAAATTAGTGAAGCTTTTAATCCCTACAAAAGGAATAGATAAGCTAGAATTCTGCAGCAGAACTCTCTAATGAACAGACTATTATATTAAATTCTGCAAATGACCAAAAAAATTATATAAAGCATCCATACACAGAACAAGCAAAATGGTCATGCTTCAATATATGCACTTAGCAGGCACATTCATACATTATATTTGCTTTTACTGTTCCTAATAAATTTGTTCAGAAAACTAAGGAAAATTATTATTCTGATCACATTTAAGTGAAATGAATTATGCAGAAAAAGAAGGTTTTCATGCTTTCACTCATATTTACATATACATGCTAGCCTGCACATACAGAATTCTTTATTTACTGCTGATTTCGAAAAAAAAAAAAAAGAAAGTCTATACTCTCACACTGCTACATTGTTCCCTTTTGATAAAATGGTAACAATAGAATGGGGAAAAGAATTGAACAGAACAGAAAGACTGGTGCTCACCATTCAGCCTTGGTTTTAACAGAGTATTTATGACCTTCAACAAATACAGCGAAGCCTTAAGTGACAATACTTCAAAACAACTATTATTCTGAATATTTGTATTGTATCCTGTGAATAAAATGACATGTCATTCCAGAAGGAAGCTATAATATTTTTATGGTCTGCAACAAGTTTCAATTAATGAGCTTGCCACATCAAGACACCCATGTAAAATAAACTCACACAGTGCGATATTTTTTGACTTTCTTAAATTGCTTTATATGGCCGTGAACTATACTCAGTTCTAACCTATATAAGGTTTTTGCAGGAAAAAAAATTGTTACAAATTTGCCTATATTAAAGCATGTCTAGATAATATTTTCATTATAGCGGGATTAATTCCAGGACAAAAGATGTAATATATTGCCAGCTATTAGATGTGGTGGCTGCATCTGTTTTATTTTTTAAGGCTTTTTTTCCTCTATTTTGACCTGGTGATCCTGCCAGTAACACACCTCTAATGCCCCGTACACACGGTCAGAAATTCCGGCCACAAAATCCGTCGGATTTTTTCAGACAGATTTTGTCTGACACTGGTGTTGCATACACACGGTCGGACAAAGTTGTCGGAAAATCCGATCATCCTGAACGTGGTGACGTTCATTGCGTACGACATGACTACGTAGAGGCTAGTAGCCAATAGCTTTGTCTAATGTGATCTGAGCATGCGTGGCACTTCCGTCAGAATTCGCTACAAGCGATCGGAAAAAGTCTGATAGGATTTTGTTGTCGGAAAAATTGAGAGCAGGATCTCAAACTTTTTCCGTCGGAAATTCCGAGGGAAAAAGTCCGATGGAGCCCACACACGGTCGGAATTTCCGACAACATGGTCCAATAGGACATTTTCCGTCTGAAAATCCGACCGTGTGTACGGGGCATAATACTTTATAACCAGCTACAGCAAACAGCTTTTTTTTTTTTTCCTTTTGGGGATAAAGGTTTTACATTAATGAATGAATAAAAGCTGATCATTGTAAGCACCCCTGCCAGTGTTAAATGGTTTGCCTCATCTCCGTAACTGATGGAAAGCTTGTTCTTTTGAAAAACAACAGATTCGCTGGCTGGATCACAAGATGAAAGTAGAAGAAAGAAAGACTTAAAAAAAAAGAACATAGGCATTACATCCAAGAAGTGGTAAGCTGTAATATAATAAATGTTTGATTTTGGGTTTATTATGGCTTTAGTTTTAGGGACTATTTGTTTGAATCAGACAGGTTTGCAGCTCCGTACAAGTCTATGGATGTGCACCAGTATAGGTCAGGAGAAAGTTATTTGAAGGTCTAATGCACCTGTCAATGAAATCTGAATGATTTTGGAAGTGTTTCCACCTGATGTCAACTAATGTCATCAGGGCCGTCTTTAATATTGATTGGACCCTGGGCAAACCTTTTTCTTGGGCCCCTCTCCCCTCCATGCAATTTCACTCTCCACCTGCTCTGAGACATACAATAAATAGCAGATAGACTCAAAATCAGTTTACTGAATCAGATCAGGCAGTGCTTGCGATTGGTTGCCAGAGGTTACAGCATATCATTACTGCTTACTGACTGGTTGCTAGAGGTTACAGCATATCATTACCGCTTACTGACTGGTTACTAGAGGTTTCAGCACACATTACGGCTCAATGGTTAGTTGTTAGAGGTTACAGCACACGATTTGCACTTGTTGATTGGTTGCTAGAGGTTACTGCACATTATTACTGCTCACTGATTGGTTGCTAGAGGTTACAGCACATCATCTGCTCACTGCCTGCACACCATGGACTGGGGAGGTGAGTGGACCCATCAATAGACAGAAAACTCCCAGGGATCCTAGAACTCCTGGGATCAGTGTCAGTGCTAGGGGGAGGGTGTGATCAATGGCAATGCAGATTTTTTTTACCGATTACCTATATAAAGAGGAGTTTCAACACTGGTCACCAATGTAATGGGGGTTTACACTGACCACTAATGTAAGGGGCCCTTCGCACTGGTCACTAGTGTTAATAAAAGGATTGTACACCAAGCCCCAATGTAATGAGAAGATTTACACTGACCACCAATGTAAAGGGGATTTACACTGACCACTAATGTAATGTGAGCATTCACAGTAACCACCAATGTAAGGAAGGATTTACACTGACCACTAATGTAAGGGGAACCTTCACACTGGTCACTAGTGTGAATGAAAGGGTTGTACACCAGGCCCCAATGTAATGAGAAGATTTACACCACCAATGTAACTAAGACATTTAGCCTACATTTACATTTGTGTGTCGGAAACGCATGCAAAATCGATTTCCTGACACCACAGAAACGTGCTGCCCTTTAGCAGATACACAGCATTGCCATTGATTGTTAATGACACCCTCACACATCTGCTGACATGTGCTGTGGAACTGTGTGATTTAGAAAAAGCGTTAGGGACTTTCTTCTGCATTTATAGCACATAAAGCAGTCCATGTAAATGGATGTACTGCCCTACACGTGACCTACATCTTTATCCACCCTGTCAGTACACCATTAAATCCTAAAACCCCTGCTAACCTCTGCACATCCCCTCCTTGCTCACCTGTGCACCCAAACTGTAATTCCTTCTCTGCCTACCTCTGCACACCCCACACTAGCCTCCCTCCCCCACCAATTTGCTTACCTTTGCAGAACAGGCTTAATGACCACAGTTGCAGGCAGGACTTTCAAGCATACCTGTGTATCTCCCCAGTGGGCAGCATTCAGTATAGGCGATGGTGGATATGATCTCAGGGGGGCATGATATACATATGCCATCGGTAGGCCCTGTTAACATGTGAGCATCACTCCTGCGTCAAGTTTATTTGCTCGTTTTTGGAGCAGCGAGCCTCCCTCCTTTCCAAAAACACACCAAAGAAGCTCATGCACCAAATTCTGGCACTGAGCCAAGTGCGTTTTGTGACACATGTTTTTGTGTGTTTTTTGGGTGGAAAACATGTGGCAAGGTGCGCAACTGCTACCCACGTTTGTGGTGCAATTAGGAGATAATGGTTCCAAAAGCATGCAGTGCATATTAGCAGGTTTGTCTCACATTTGTGGAAACAAGAGCAGAAACATGGCCCAGATGTGAACTGGGCCTTAAACACTTCCATAAGTGTCAGCTGCTTGTATCCACCACCACACGCTGTGGCCCTAATCACTCCATCAATACAGGACTCAGTAGTAATATGTAGCTCTTGAACAGAGAGATAGTAGGTGATTCTAGGTCACAGGAGAACAAAAGTAAATGTAGTAAACAATATGGCAAAGCACTTACTATTATATTTACTGCACACCACCCACTGCATACAGCTATGTTTCCTTAGTAACAGATTGACACCTATAATAAAAGACAACAATACTACTGATGTAACATATTTAACCATAGTATAATATAACAAAACATAATGAATGCTATATGGCAACAAGAAAAACATTCAGCAACAACCATTGGTTGTGTCTAACAAAATGCCTCTATATGTGTTCTCTACATTCTCCTCTGTTCTACAGGTCTTAACAGTGTGTCACAGTTCAAATGTTTCCCACTGTCTGTAGAAATGATCACAACCATACCAACATTTTTAGTTTTTTTGCAAACTTACAGTATACTCGTGTCATCTTTTGGTGCATAATACCAGAGACTATCAGGGTGGGGGAGGGGGTGTTTGTGTATGAATGTTTTTTGGACATAGTCCCCTTTTTCAGAGATCTGTCCCCATGAAACAAACATCCTGGCAGTGCCCCCATCAGCAGTCATTGCAGGTCAATCAAATAACGCAAGCTGTTGCATTTATATCACTGCAGCTCCAGCAGTACCATCGATGGGAATCTTAACCACTTCCCACCCTCACTATAGCCAAAAGACGGCTACAGCATGGGCTTACTTTGCAGGGAGGCCGCCATTTATCATCTTACCCGTGATCAGTGTGCTCTGTGATCGCTTTTTGTAAGTAGTGGAAGGCTTGTGTACCTAAGCTGGAACTGTGAGGGTCTTATTAAGATAAGGTACACTTCAGGTATACTTAATTTCCTAGTAAACTAATGGGATATTGTTGAGCGAATCATTTTGGTGGAACAAACACCTTTTTAGGGTAAGCAGTAGGTTTAAGTTGGTTATGACCACATCCACGAGAAACCCCACAAAGGCTTTTTGAGTCTGACATAAAACTGAACCCTGGGATTCCTCAGGGATAGATCTCTCAGAGGAGAAATGTTCCATTATATGCATAAAAAACCTTCTGTGTGCAGCAGCTGCCCCAGCACGCCCTAATACTTACCTGAGCCCCATCACTCTCCAGCGATGTCCATGAGTGCCTTGGCCATCCAGGACTCTCCTCCTTCTTGGCTGAGACACTGGCTCCAATCAATTTGTCAATCAAAGTCAGTCAGTCAATCAGGGGAGAGAGGGGGTGTGGCCAAACCGCAGCTCCAGGTCTGAATGGACACACAGAGCAGCAGCTCGGCTTGGGTGCCCCCATAGCAAGCTGCTTACTGTGGGGGCACTTGACAGGAGGGAGGGGCCAGGAGAGCCGAAGAGGGACCCCAGAAGAGGATCTGGGCTGCTCTGTGCAAAACAATTACACAGAACAGGTAAGTATAACATGTTTTTTACTTTTAGAGAAAGAAAAAAAAAAGATTTTACAATCAATTTAAGGAAAAAATAATACATGCTAATTTTTGCTGGAGAAAAAAAAAAAAAGGTGCAATAGTTATTTTTTACCACAGGAGCCGGTAAAGCATTGCACCTGTGATCAGTAGACCAGTGGATTGTGGGTGCAATGTGAGGCTCCTGCAGACGCTCCAGCTTTCCTCCCATACCTTTTTACAGGCTTTCAGTTAGAAAGCTGGAGGAAGTGCAATGGACTACTAGTGCGCTCTTCAGGGGGCGAGGTTAGGGTACATAGTAATATGTTACATATTACCCCCTAAATATAGGTGTGACATGTTCCTAAAGGTTAACTACAACAGGCATGGCCAGTGGTCTTAAAGGGGTTGTAAACCCTCGTGTTTTTTCACCTTAATGCATCCAATGCATTAAGGTGAAAAAACACCTGGCAGTGACCACCCCCCAGCCCCCCCGTTTTACCTACCTGAGTGCTGGAATTACACCTGGCGGAGACGCGCTCTTCCTGTGCCCGGGGTTCTCGGCTCTTGATTGGATAGATTGATAGCAGCGCAGCCATTGGCTCTCGCTGCTGTCAAATCCAATGCCCGGGGGCGGGGCCGAGTCTGGCATTCGTGTCTATGGATGGACTCGGGAGCAGTTCCACAAGGTAACCCCCCAGGAGAGCGCTTCTCCTAGGAGGTTATCTGATGTGGGGAAAAGTCGCGAGAGCCACCGGGGGACACCAAAAGTCGGTGTTCGGGTCAACTCTGTGCAAAACAAACTACACAGTGGAGGTAAGTATGATATGTTTGTTATTGAAAAAAAATAAAACTCAAACCTTTACAATCACTTTAAAGAGGGATTGAATTTGTGCCTGCTGTATACACTGCACAACATACCACAGTTGTTGTACCCGCAAAATACTAATTACTGTGCCACTACCGACAGTCTCACAGATGGAAATAAACCTCAGGACAAAGGTTTTTTAAATAAATGTTTGCATAACACATGTTTTTTTTGTATATTTGTATATTTTTGTCTTACTGAAGAACTACATTAAAACCAGCAACTTTTAAGACAATGAACACTTTTATCAGGTCTGTGTACAACATAATGTATAAAGCACTGGGGTACGGAATAATTAACAAACACAACAATACAGTATATGGAGTGCAACAGTCACAGTAAGTCCTCCCTTACATAAAAGTTTCCAGATGCCCGTTATACATCAGAGTCTGCAAAGTCCAACCTTATACCAGTGTCCCCAGAGTCCCACATTATATCAGAACCCCCAGAGTGTCCCTTTACACGATTGTCCCCAGAGTTCCACCTTACATTAATGTCCCAGAGTGTCGTCTTACATTAGTGTCGCCTTAAATCAGTGTCCCCAGAATGTCACCTTACATAAGTGTCCCCAGAATGTCACCTTATATCGATGCCTCCTTTCATCAGTGCCCCCAGAGTACCAACTTACATCAGTGCCTCGAGAGTGTCACCTTACATTAGTGTCACCTTAAATTAGTGTCCCCAGAATGTCAGCTTATATCAATGCCTCCTTACATCAGTCCTCCCAGAGTGCCACCTTACATCAGAGCCCTGAGATCCCTACCTTACATTAGTGCCCCCAGATTGACACCCAATTATCAGTGCCACCAGTGTACCAAGTTACATCAGTGCCCCTCGTATGTCTTCCCAGAGTGTCACCTTACATTAGAGCCCTCAGAGAGTTTTACCTTACATCAGTGTCCCCAGAGTGTCACCTTACATCAGTGTCCCCAGAGTGCAACCTTACACCAGTGTAGTCAGAGTGCAACCTTACATTTGTGCCCCCAGAGTGTCACCTTATATTAGTGTCACCTTAAATCAGCGTCCCCAGAATGTCAAATTACATAAGTATCCCCAGAGTGTCATCTTATATCAGTCCTCCCAGAGTGTCACTTCACATCAGTGCCCCCAAAGTGTCAACTTACATCAGTCTTCCCAGAGTGCCAACTTACACCAGTCCCTTCAGAGTCCAACCTTACATCAGTGCCCCCCCCCCAGAGTTTCACCTCACATCAGTATCCCAAGAGTCCTATCTTACATCAGAGTCCACAATCCATATTCCCATTGAGCACGTTTCTGGAATAAGCTCTTTAGGCTACTGGGTGCTATAGCGACCACCAGCTGAATACTGGAGCCTATGTGATAAGTAGATATTCGCCAGCACACCAAGGATCATCAATTTCGTCCAAACTTTTTTTTTATTCAAGAAAGACCACATCAAAGAAACAATGTAGTGCAACGTTTCGGAGCCACACATGACCCCTTCATCAGGCATGTGACTTGCATCAGTGCCCCCTTACATCAGTCCCTCCAGAGTGCCCCCTTACATCAATGCCCCCAGAAAACCAACTTACATCAGTGCTTCCTGAACTGCACATGTGCAGTTCCAGAGTCAACCAAACGGTGAACTGCTGGCTCAGCCTTGGATCAGGCAGTGAGGCTTGTGAATAAAAGCCATGCCCAATGTCTGCCATCTTTTCACCATACAGGCATGCACTCAGAATCACCCAACTGCCCAATCTGAAGGCGAGCTTGGCAGTTCCTCATTTGGCTGGCTCTGGAACTGTGCATGTTAAGAGCCCACAAAAAGGGCACTTCTCTCCTGTCTATGGATATTTATTGACAGGATAAAAATGGACTGTTTTTTTTTTTTTTACAAACTGTCCATAAATTTACAGACAGTTGGCAACACAGATTAAGTGGTGCAAAAGCAGCTGCAGGCTTTCAGATGGATGAAGATGGTGGCTTGTGTGGCAGTGTCTGCACAATGTAGGAACCCTGTTCATTCTGGCCTGTCTGTGGGCAAATGCCCAATTGATGTATGGATTTAAATGTTACTTTGTCTTTGTAAAATGTTGTGGTGTACTGTTGCTTTAAAAGTTCTGGATTCCCCTATAGGTATGTCACTTCCCCTTTGAAGGCTATAAATACAGGGGAGCTGACTTCAGGGTGTACCGACATTGGAGAAGTTCAGTGAGGACCAGGTGCTTTGATATATGATAAAACAAATAATGTTAACTTAATAATTAGCAAATATTTTTGCACATTTATTATGGGAGTGTGTTACTTGCTGTCAGCTCAAGATAATACATTTACATCCTAGGTGCTCGCAAGACTTCCATTTTTATAGGAGCTTCGATGCAGTTTCTTCTTGTTGCCGCCGCTCTCCCTCCAATGGGCCCGTTCAAAAGTATCCTTGTTTTTTGGACTTTACTGCTAATGGACTAGTATCCATCTCAGGTATGAGCCACACTACGCTCTCTTTGCACAGCCAAATTGAATGTTAATCAATTGTACCCGTATGCCAAGAATAATGAATGATGTACATGCTATTTCAAGTGTGCACATAAAGAGGACTCTCAATAAATGGAGAAACTTGTCTATAACAAAAGAAGTGTAACTATGGTATATCTAAATAATCTAAATATTGGGAGTTAATCATTGTGGTTAAGTATATTGCAATGGAATACACAGAAACAGAAAAAGAGTTGGGATATCTGTATATACTGTTAGTAATAGCAGCCAGATGGAAATGTAGGTAAGTGACTGTGGTGGGTGTCGACATTCCTGATGTGGTGTGAGGGACTGAGCAGGTAAATATACCCATTTCACAGCTTGGTCTCAACGCAGGAGCCTGCTGTGGTGCAGGATTGATCTGAGCCTTGCCTGGAAGCTGTAGAAGGAAATACTGTCAAATGTGCACAACAGGTGGCATCATGGGGAAATGTGGTGTGCTGGTGGAGAGTAGCATATGCTCAGCATTGCTCTTCTAAATGCTATCCAATTTTGTGTGGAGGAGAGATCACAAAGTCAGAATATCCCTGGACTTGCTGCACAGGAGGGTTTTGTCCATAAAGTGCCTTGGTGTAGATTTCTACTCGTTTCCAGTTGCTGCATCCGTCCTTAGGGGGCTAAAGCAAACACCTGCCCTACATGCCAACAATGAGCCCCAGAGCAAGAGGAGGTTAGGAGCAGGAGCTACATCATGTGACACCCAACCCAACTCACAGAAACAGAGGGAATGTTTTTTCTGTAAGGACAAGCTCCCAGAGCTGGCCATATCAATTAATCTGTTTACAGCTTTTATGCTTTCTTAGTTCAAGTGGAAAAGTGAAGACCAGCATACAGTTACTAAGTAACTGCAAGTAACTAAGTAACCTGAACTAACACAACAATATATAATAAAGGGTTGCTACAGACAACTCCAGGAGCTTGTCTGTGCAGAAAAAAAAGGCATTGAATATTGGACCATTTATTGCCAATAGCGTTAATAGTTGCCTGGGTATCAAAGGCAACAGCCAAGGGTAGCAAAGCGTTCATGATTGACAAGCTGCAAGTCTACACTATGTATTAACCACTTGCCTACTGGGCACTTAAGCCCCCCTCCTGTCCAGACCAATTTTAAACTTTCAGTGCTCTCACACTTTGAATGACAATTACTCAATTGTACAACACTGTACCCATATAATTTTTTTGTATTTTTTTCACACACATAGAGCTTTCTTTTAGTGGTATTTAATCACCACTGTGTTTTTTATTTTTTGCGCTATAAACTAAAAACTAAATTTTCTTCACAAATTTTGGCCAAAATTTATACTGCTACATAGCTTTGGTAAAAATAACGCAAAGAAGTATATATTATTTGGAATGTGTAAAAGTTAGAGTCTACAAGCTATGGTGCTAATCATTGAAAATGGATCACACCTGATGTACTGACATCTCATTTCTTGAGACACCAACAAGCCAGGAAAGTACAAGTGTCCCCCAAATTACCACTTTTTGGAAAGTAAACATTCCAAGGTATTTAGTAAGAGGCATGGTGAGTTTTTTGAAGTTGTCATTTTTTCACACAATTCTTTTCAAAATTAAGATTTAATTTTTTTCACAACATTGACATTAACAACAGGTTATTTCTCTCACATGGCATATGCATACTTGCAACTACACCCCAAATCACATTCTGCTACTCCTCCTGAGTATGGCAATACCACATGTGTGGGACTTTTTCACAGCCTATCCACATAGGAGCACCATCAGGTGTTCTAGGAGCATAAATTACACATCTTGTTGACTACCTATTACACTTTTGATGGCCCTGGAGCACCAGGACAATGGAAACGCCCACAAAATTACCCTATTTTGGAAAGCAAACACCCCAACTTATATTCTATAAGGCATAATGAGTCTTTTGAACGGTTTATTTTTTTCCAGAAGTTTTTGGAAAGTGTGGCAAACAATGAAAACACTTTTTTTCTTTTTACAAAAAGTCATCCATTTATAAGATATTTCCAACACATATCATGTACATAGCAAAAATTACACCCCAAACTACATTCTGCTACTCCTCCTGAGTATGGCGATAATACATGTGTGAGACTTTTACACAGCCTGGCCACATACAGATGCCCAACATTGAAATAGCACCTTCAGGCATTCTAGGAACATAAATACGCATCTCATTTCTCAACCACCTATCACAACTTTGAACGCAATGGAGAACCAGGACAATGGAAACGCCCACAAAATTACCCCATTCAGGAAAGCAAACACACAACGTATAATCAATGAGGCCTATATAGTCTTTTGAATATGTCATTTCTTTCCAAAAGTTTTTGGAAAATGTGGGAAAAAAATGAAAACACTTTTTTTTTTACACAAAGTTGTCTATTTATAAGATATTGCCAACACATAGCATGTACATAGCAAACATGACATGCCAAAATACATTCTGCTACTCCTCCTGAGTATGGCAATACCACATGTGTGAGACTTTCACACAGCCTGGCCACATACAGAGGCCCAACCTGCAAGGAACACCGTCAATTGTTCTAGGGACACATAACATGCACATACCAAGAAATACACCCCAAAGTACATCCTGCTGAGCAAAAGGTAAACAAAATATTACCTGTGGTTTTAGTAGCGCAGTTGTCCACAGGCGGAGAGCACCGGTCCAGGCAGCAGGCAGGGACTTGGTCAGCAACAGCAAATGCAATTGTCCAGGCAACAGGCAGGAATACTGTCCATATTACTGTCCTGTTATATAAAACTAATTCAGAAAACTAATCATTCTAACATAGCAAATATGATGAAATTAAATGATGAACTCAGCAAATGAATATGAAACACATTTTTTCACTGTGTACATCTCTACTCCTAACCCCTGTACTCTGTGTGTTGCTTACTCCTGGCCCCTGAACTCTGTGAATTACTTACTCCTGTCCCCTGCATTTTGTGTGTTACTTATTCCTGACCCCTACACCCTGTATGCACTCCTGATCCCTGCAATTTATGCTCTGCACACTCCTGTCCCCTGTACTATATATGTTACATACTCTTGACCCATAGCAAAGCTCAGGTTTTATTTACCATGTCCCTTTAAGACCCTCCAACTGTTAGTGGCAGTTGCTGACATCCACAATTCAGCAACGTGGGGCATTATTTGTGAGTGTGGCTAAAAGCAGCATGTTAAAACTGGGTGTGGTCAGTAGGGTGTCCACAGATTTCATTTTCAATATGGTAACCTTACTGTACAAGGTTTTTTGGGAACACAAAAGTAACAGAATCAAAGTATTTATTACGTAACGTAGACCTCACTCAGACCTCTGAACAGTGACCTTCAAGTGAATAAAAGTTTATGTTGTAACAAAGTTTTCCCAACTTAGAAGGAGAAACCTAGGCCATTTTTTTTTTTTACTTTATATGGAGTTGGGAAGGGTTAAAATCTCTGTCTGGTTTTAATAGCTGTTTGCGTCCCCGCTGGGAAGATTCACCCTCTCCTTTTTGCACTGATGATCATTGTCACTGGGACTGAAATTGCGAAAAAATATAAAAGTTTGAGTTGTCTTGGAAAATAATAGAGAGAAAATGGCTGTCTGAAATTAGATTTTCCCTAATTTGCATCTCTTCTCTATGTATTGAGACTGAAAGTGAAGGCAGATGTTTCCAAAGGCACAGACAGCAAAAAAGGAAAAAAAAGCTTTATCTGTACTCTTCGAAAAATTTAACAATAATGTCAACTATGTTATAAATACTTTGGGGCAGATCTTTAAAGCATTGAAAAAGGCTTTCACCAAACATTCACCGGAGGTGAGTCAATCACTCATTTAAAATACATGATCCCGAAAGATTGACCTGCAGTGAATATTTGCTAATTGCCAGATTCACAGTTTTATAAATATACCCATTTCAGACTGTTATTGGGCCCCTATTTAAACATGCCTTGGCCAACTGTCTCACTCACCTTAAAGGGGAAATTTACCCATAACAACATGATAAAAAATAATTTCCTTTAGCAAGGAACAAACATTCTAATAATTATGCTACCAAAATGAGTGTGTGCTGTAAATTGCCTCCAGCATTGCTCCTGTTTCTTCTAGCTGGAGGCTTCCCTTTAGCTGAAGTCCAAAGCCCCTGAGCAGAAGTAAATCATAAAGTGGCACTAAACCCATCAACTTAAAAAAAGTTACATTCCTGGAATGCCGAGATTGCTAAATGTCACATTTGCTTGTTTCCTCAACCAAACTGTCAAACCATCAAATGGTTGGTGTCATACCTGATTACATGTGCAGCACCATGGCAGTTGCAGATCTTACAGAAGCAGCTTTTTTAGCTGTAAAGGATAGGAGGGTTTGATTCTTCTTTAAGGAAAGTGGAATCAGTCTCTACAGCAAATCGGCCTCTACAAATTCTGTAGTGTCTAAAAATGGAGAGCAACTGAGCATGTGCAGAGCAGGGTGATTTTAAACAGTATAGACACCTAATAGAGAAAAGGGGAAGGGGGGGGGGGGACTTTTGGTAATTTTTAGCAAAATGTATTCATTAAAATAGAAAAAGTACATAAACAACACTATACATTTTAAAACACACATATCTGTTCAAAACAACAAAAACAAAAGGTAATTTTTAGCAAAATGTATTCATTAAAATGAGAAAAAGTACATAAACAACACTATACATTTTAAAACACAATTTTTTAAACATATAACATGTATCTGCCCCTGTTGGCTCAAAGGGTATGCCGAACCACCAGAAAAAAACGCATACACACGGTCGGACAATCCGCGGACCAGGTCGGTCGGATCCTGTCCGTCGTACTTTGTCCGATGTTGGTGTTGCGTACACACGGTCGGACTACGTTGTCGGAATATCCGGTCTGCAAGAACGTCGTGACGTAAGTCGTCGTCCACGAGATTAGAAAAGGGAAGTTCAGCACCACGTCAGGCACCCGTTGGGCTCCTTCTGCTGATCCCGTGTTTATCGCGAGTTAGTCGAAGTTTGGTGACTTAAGATTCGCGCTTCTCAGTTTTCTGACTCAGATCGTTACTGCTCTTCAGTTTGTGCTTGTCGTGCGTATCTGTTTATTAGTGCGTGTAGTCAGTTCGCATTTGTTGGTCATTGCGGCCTATATCTTGATATAGGACGCTTTGATTTGCACTGCTTATTGTCTGCTCGTTTCTGGTATTCATTTCGTTCTTTCAGGCCTTGCTGTTTATCGGTGCTTTCTGTTTGTCCGTTCTGACCAGCCGACCTTTTGTGACCTTGTGAGCGATGTTTCCCGTGCGTACTCGTCGCCGAGTTCGTGCTGTACGCGGAATTGGTGTCGGGCTTTTAGCTTTGACCCAAGACCCGTCCATGAACAGAGTGACGAGGAGTATGTGGACCAAGAATTGGTTGCTTCAGCGTGACCAATTCTCGCACATGCCTTTGCTTCGTGAGATCCGGGAGAATAATCCTGATGATTTCAGGAACTTTCTCAGGATGACGGACCCCGATTTTCACCGTCTTTTGGCTTTGCTGACCCCCTTTATCAGCCGGCAGGATACCTGCATGAGACAAGCCATTACTCCGGAGCAGAGGCTTGTTGCCACGTTGAGGTACTTGGCGACAGGGAGAAGTCTTCAGGATTTGAAGTTCTCTTCAGGTATCTCTCCCCAGGCCCTGGGAATCATTATTCCAGAGACCTGTTCTGCCATCATCGAGGTCCTGCAGGAGGACTATATTAAGGTAACATTTCTCCTTTACTATTCCCTTCTATGTATGCTCTGTTTGCTAATGTCTTCTATTTTTGACCTCCTTCCCTAATTACCATGATTGCAATATGCTCTAATATGCTGTGCCCCTTTTCTCCTTCATGCATTTTTCCCTTCACTTACCTCCCCAGCATGCTCTTCTGCCCCAATAGACACCTATGGCCTAGTCACTTAAGCAATGTATTTTGTCTGCTGCATAGTATTGTTTGCCCCCAAACACCCCCTAAAATATGCACAAATGTTTGCTGTGTGGTTTACTTCATGTAGAGCCCCTTTTTTTTTTTTTTTTTGGGGGGGGGGGGGGGCAAACTCATTAGGAACCCCCTCCCCCAACTGCTCTGTCAGATGGTACCAATCCTCTATCTGCTGGCTTTCCCAAGGTCAATACACACTATATACCTACCTCTTTATAGTGGGCATCTTTAGGGATGAATTCAGCAAAGCATGTAGTGCAAGGGGCTGCCTCCATACTTTCCATTTCCTATTTTTTTGTGTTCTTTCCCTCCTATTAGCTTGCTTGGTAATTTCATAATGTCACAATGTGCTTTCCTTTTTTTTGGGGGGGGGGGGGGGGGGTTTGAAATGTTAGTTTAGCTTTCCTGGGGGCTGCCAATAGTGTTAAGTACAGAGGGTCTGGCCAAACTAGCACACATTATTGAGCCATTTGCCAATCAATGAAGTGCAGAGGGTTACCTGTCCAACAACCCCCCCCCCCCCAAAACCCTAGTTATTGCCAATGGCCCATCAGAAGTGGGGGGATTGATGGGGGGTGAGTAATCTGTGAAGGGGAGCCTCTACTTTTCTGTGCAAATACTTTCCAGCCTCCAATTTTATACAATGCTCTTGTTCCAAGATGTTGATTGTCTAATCTGCTTGCAATGTTTATGTGCAAAGTGACTAATTATTTTTTCTTGTTTCACTCCACAGTTCCCTTCCACGCCACAGGAATGGCAGACTGTGGCCTCCCACTTTGCCAGCCGTTGGGACTTTCCTAACTGCGGAGGGGCAATTGATGGGAAACACGTCCGCATCGTCCCACCGCCCAACTCGGGGTCCTACTATTATAATTATAAAGGGTTTAATAGTGTAGTGATGTTGGCGGTGGTGTCGGCAACATATGAATTTATGTATGTGGACGTGGGGATGAACGGCCGGATCTCGGATGGTGGTGCCATTGCGCACACGGAGTTCTACTGGCGTCTCCAAAGTGGCAGTCTGTGCTTGCCACCTCCAGAGGAGAATGCAGAAGGACTCCCCTTCGTCTTTGTCGCAGATGAAGCGTTTGCGTTGACTCCCCATCTGATGAGGCCGTTCCCGATGAGGACCCTCACCCCAGACCAGAGGGTCTTCAACTACAGGCTGTCCAGAGCCAGAAGAGTTGTGGAGAACACTTTTGGCATCCTGGCCAGCCGCTTCCGCCTGTTCTTGACGGCAATTAACTTGGCGGAATACAAACTGAACCACATAGTTCTTGCCTGTTGCATATTGCACAACTTCCTCAAAAGACATAACAGGAACTATGTGGTGCCCGTTGGCCCAGATGTGGAGGGCCCTCCAAATGCTGACCTCACAGCCCTTCAAGTGGCACGTCCAGGCTTGCCCCCTCTAAATGCCCGCGCGGTCCGCGAGCAATATATGGACTACTTTGTGGGTAGGGGGGCCATTGCTCTGCCTGACGATGTGTGAGAGGCATTTTTTAATAAATCTTATTTTTCAACCAACCTATGATTTCTTGTCATTTCAGTATTCTTTTTAGCTTATTTTACCTTGAAATTTTTTCCCTTTGCCTTCGACAGTGGGAATGCACTTTCTGGGCAAAAGGAGGTAACAGTCTCTTCTTCCCAAAAAGATTATTCTCATGTTGTGTGTTTGCTACCTAATCTTTGGTCTAGAGAAGGTTTGTACTGCATAACTGACACCCAAAATACTCCTTTTCATCACCAGGTCAGACATGTGTGTATTCTCAAAAATGCTGTGCTCCGTGTTTTCGTACAAAGCACTGTGGGTGTCATTTACATAAGTCAAATCGACTATGCTCTACAAGTGCAGTGAAAAAGTGCCCTGGAAAAGAAACTTGCAGTGCAAAGTGGACTTGCCTTTAGTAAATAACACCCATTGCCCCCCATATCCTTTACATTTGACATACATAATGCATTGTGTTTTTTAAATAAGGAAGCCACACATTTAGAAAATTAAAAAAGTTTACTTGGAAAACATTCACAAGTGCGTTTACAATCTTCTTGGCCAAACTGACAACATCTTGGTTATTTACAACATTGTTTACAAACATTCCGCAATTGGTAAAACCAGGCATGGAGCAAAACAGAACCTATGAACTAGGAAAGTTCAACTTTGTAAAGTGAAGACAAGATCAGACATGACTATATGTTCAAAGTGTGTTTGATCTTGCCTTCATCACATGGGGGGTCACCCCTGGAAAGTGGAAATTTAGAACATGCACACAATTTGGGTCTGAAAATGGTCATTAGATGGTAAAACACATGCCTAGAAGCTTCAAAAGTGCCATTTTCCATCATGGGGATGAATGGACGTTTTTTGGGGGTGCAACCCCTTCACCACAACCACTTTCGTAGTTCGTAAAGTGGTTGCACCCCCAAAAAAAACGTTGGCATTCATCCACCATGATGGGAGCTAGCACATGTGGACACAATGTGTGCATGTTCCAAATTTCACACAGTTCTTAAGTTGCAAATGTGTTCAGAAGCTGGCACAAATGTGTGTTAATTACTTGGTGCGTTTTCATATTTTTCCTAAAACATCAATGATGTTCTTCAATTTTTGTTGAACATCATTGATGTTTTGCTTTATGTAATCTAGATCTCTATTGCAGACCATTATCTCCCCGATGAGTACGTGGGCACTCTCTGTGGTAAAGTGCGATTTTTCTTCCACAACATCCACGTCACCTAAAAACCACAAACAAACAAAAATGGGGTGTTGGAAATGAGGCAACCATACATTGATTAGCTTACCAGTAGCTGTGTTCTCCCACACTCACCTGTTGTGGTGACAAGTTCTCCAAGTTCGATGATCTCTCCTTCCTCCTCCTCCTCCTCTGCTTCTGCTCTTTCCCCTTTTTTGGGAGGTGTTGGTTTTGGGGTTTCCTCAGACGGCCCAAGTTTTCGCTCCCCTATGAGAATGTACAAAAGGAAGATTTAGCAACACAATCTATTGAGGGCAGAAATAGGAAATGACAAACATTGCTTGAAAGTGACGGACACTATTTTTGTTTGGCCAGTTACAAATGCCAACTACATGAATGTAGTCACTTTGTAAAGGTGCTAAACTTACTAGCTTTTTGGTAGAAGTTTGTGTGATGGAGACCCCCCTCTAGTATCCACTGGAGCACATGTGTGGAAAAGCCTAATAAAAAGGGGGTTTGGGTGTCCCAGCACTAGTGCTCTAGAGTCCAGATGGGTAAACAGCTACTGAGTGACCTCTCCTTTACATTGACAAAATTTGGTTTACGCTCTTGCTGACATCTCTAGTGAGAACAAACTTCCTTTCAAAAAAAACTTCACCAAACCTCGTATTATAAGTGGCCGAACGATCGAGGTTGCGTACGATCGAATGGACACACACGATCATGACAGTGGCAGAAAGATCGAGGCTGAGTACGATCGAATGCACAGACGAACCTGAAAGTGGCCATTTTGGAATGTACAACTTTGTAAAAATCAAACCACATGGAGCAGTATGCAAGCAAGAAAGCAAACACAAAACACAACTACTTACTTTTTTGAAGAATTCGCTTGATCTTTCTGTACTGATCGGCCTCCCTCAGTTTCAGGTCTGACCAGCGTTTCCTCAGTTGCTCCTTGGATCGTTGTACCCCAAAATGATTGTACAGCCTTCTCACAACTTTAGACATGATCTTGGCCTTGCGGACATTGGGGTTGAGGTAAGGCCCATACTTCCCATCATAGTCGCTCCTCTTTAATATGTCCACCATCTCCAACATTTCTCCAAATGACATATTGGAGGCCTTGAATTTCAGGCTCCGGGATCGGGACGTTTCTGCCTCCGGACTTTCCTCGTCCTCCTCCTCGTTGGTGGGATATTTGGGGCGCACCTGCTGTGTCCCCGCCATGTGCTCTCCCCACTGCGCCGTAAAGAGAAGGGGTGGGGAATAGACGAGAAAGATCGTCAGGGGCGGGCGGAGTTTGACGCATGCGCACTGTATATAAAACGTCACACGCCTGTGTCGTAGCCACGATCTGGGAGACGAGGGGAGAGAAAGCTCACGCACGAGACGATCGCTACAAACGAAGGTACAATTTGACGTTGGTACATAACTAGCCTAGACTGATTCGAACTTGAGGCTTCTTTATGGAGAAGATTAGGAGAGTTTAGCCTGACATAATTTATAGTGTTTTGTGTGGTGTTGTGTCTTGCAGAGATTATGAAGGGATTCAACGACATGAGTTTTCTCCCCCTCTTCATTGCCAAATACAGGGAATTTCCCATTTTATGGCAGGCTAAACACCCCCATTACAGCATCAAACCAAAGAGGTACGCAGCCCTGCTGGAACTTGTGGAATTTGTCAAGCCAAGGTTCCCCACGGCAACTGTTGATGATATAAGAAAGAAAATTGGCAGCCTGAGGAGTGCGTATATCAGGGAGCGCAAGAAGGTCCGGAAGTCGGAAGAAACTGCAACTGCAGCAGATGAGGTCTATGCCCCCAAGCTCTGGTACTATGAGAGTCTCCATTTTCTCAAAGACCAGGCTGATGTCACGGAGCCACTCTCGACTCCTCCTTCCACGCTTCCTTGCGCGCAGGCCACCCCTGATGAGGCTTCCGAGGAGCAACCTGGGCCTTCCAGTCTGGAAGAGGTGGAGGAGCCCAGCTTGTTCCAGGTATAGTAGTTTTGTTACCATTTATGTGAATAATGAATGATGTTCACTTAATTCAGGATCCCCAATTGCTTAGTTCCTAACGTGTTTGACATATCAACAGACAGTAGTGTTGGAGACATTTGGGGCCAGAATCTAAACTGCAGGGCTGAGAATTGTATGGTTTTCTATTTGTAAACATTTTGCACCAGTCACTAGATGAGAATTGTGTGTGTTTGATGAACAAATAACTGAAACTATGTCCCTTTTTCATACACAGGAAGACCTCAGCCAGGAGGTGGCTGTGGAAGGTGGCAGTCAGGAGGAGGCAGGGGTTAGTGGCAGCCAAGAGGTGGGTAGTGGCAGCCAAGAGGGGGCTAGGCCTCGGAGCCTGACTGACTCCCAAATCCCTCCCCTCCGCCCTCCGTACAGAAGGGCGAGAAGGGGGGGTTATGCGGCAGAGTCAGCGCTCCGGATGATCAGAGAGGCTTCAGCCTCCCTACATGCCACACCCACCGACGAGGAGACCTTTGGCTCCGTGGTTGTCACTAAAATGATGGGTATGGAGGTGAGGCAACGCAACATGTGTGAGGGGCTCATCCTCCATGTCCTAAATAAGGGGATGGCTGGGGAGATGACTCCCCTCACACATGTTTGCCATAGTTACCATGCTCCGCCTCCTCCTCCTCCTCCTTCTGCCACCCCACCAGCACGACAGCCACAGCGTGCAAGGAAGCGTGGAAGGAAGACCTGAGAGTGACGACCTGGATTCAGTCTGGTCTGAGAGAAGATGGAGCCTCTTGTAGTACCAGAGCCTGGGGACCTAGATGGCATCTGCTGCAGTTCCGGATGCTTTGGACTTCAGGACCAGATTGCACTCCCCTTAATATACGTACTCCTCAGGCCCCCAATTTTCTACGCTTGAAAAATGATGGTTGCCGTGGGGGTCCAAGGCTTTGCAAATTCCCCAAGTTTCACCATGGCTGCGTTCCTCTTTGGTTTGTTGCTGAGACCTAAATAAATGTTTTTTGGATTTGAAATAATCATTGACTATTGTGTTTTACTTTTCTACAATGACAGTTTTTCTTTGAGTAGGCAGGTACATTTCACTAATCCTAAAGTAGAATTAACAAGGGGCACCAACAACCAACAAACTCCTAGTAAATTTAAGCAAGAAATACAAATGTTAATAATGTGGTTTTGCTAAGTTGAGACACACAACCCCCCTCCAAAAAAAAAAAAAAAAAATCTCCTTCAAATATGTATTCCCAAAAAAAAAAAAAAAAAAATAAAAATCATGCTAAAAATATAACAAAGATTCTTTTACGATCTGAGTAAAAATAAACATGTAGTGTATAAATGCTGAAAAGTAATAAAGAACTAAGTTTGTGAGAAGTGCGGGTGAATAGGAGCAGCTAAAACATGTCATTCTTGTTGCATTGTAAAGAAAAAGAGAATGCGCTGCATTAAAGACATTTTAACATTGCAGCGTGACGAATGTGCTGTGTCGATTAGGAAAGGTACTTTTACCTGACCGAGCGCTTCCGTCACAGAATTTCTTCTGAGCATGCGTAGCACTTTGTCCGTCGGACAACCGTACACACGATCGGATTTGGTGTGATCGGACCGTGTTGTCGGCAAATCTATCCAGCAGGAGATAGGACTTTGTCCGTCGGACAATCCGACGTACACTGTCCGATGGATGCATACACACGGTCTGATTTTTCAACAACATTGTCCGATCGGACAGAATCCATGCAAAAATCCGACCGTGTGTATGGGGCTTTAGGGTCTTCATGGGTATCCTAAACCCAGGTAGGGTTTGAATAGAACCAGCAGCGTTGTGGCGGCCAAATGGTGGGGGACGCTGCCACGGAGCACATCTATGTGTGCTTATATGCACGTCCCATCCGTAGTCAGCTTCCGGCGTACGCCGGCGTGACGTCATCCGGATCGGCCGCACACACACAGAGCGCATGCGCCAGCGCAACGCACCGCGCCTACGTGTTGAGGCCCGAACGTAGCGCTGGGATGCGTGACGTGTTGACGCAGGGACAGACCAGGCGCCGGTGGTAAACACCGCCCCTGGTGGGTCCTGCAGGTCGTCACAAGTGATGGAAAAAGTGACGATGTGGGCCGCACTGTGTGACGGACCAGGCCCAAGGGTACGGCTCAATATGGTGGCTCTAGCAATAATCAAGGGGCAAACAGGGGACAACAATAAAGAGCCTAAACAGATCTAATGGTACAAGCATAGAATTTACACAGATAGGTAAACAGCTCATCCTATTCTATTAAAAATACACAGGTTATTCAAGGCACTGTGCAGAAATTAATGCACAGTACCTTGTATTGGTCATATATTTTCATAATACTGGCTAATTTCTTATGGAACCTATATGGGCACCGTGGACAGGAGATGGAATATGTTATATATATACCCAGAAAGGTGTATCTGCATGTGTATGTACAAATAAGAGGGGGAGGAGGGGGAAAGGGGAATGGAAAGGGGAGGGAGGGGGAAGGGGGGGGGGAGAAATCAGGACAATTGATGGAAACTTGGAGAGGGGTAGGAAGAGGTTAGGCGAACCCCAACACATGTGGAATCAGACGAGAATGCCCAATAGAGCAAAGTAAAAAGCAGGCCATTCTTGGCTCCTAATGGTGGTGGAGCTGCATTAGGATGGTATGCCCAACTTTTACCGGGTTGGGCACACTGCCCGTGGGTGAGAGATGTGAGACCGGGGTATATTGGGGGAAAGTGTGTAATGACCCCGGTCTCACATCTCTCACCCACGGGCAGTGTGCCCAACCCGGTAAACCTTGGGCAAACCTTGGGCACAACCCCTTCCCCCTCCCTCCCCTTTCCATTCCCCTTTCCCCCTCCTCCCCCTCTTATTTGTACATACACATGCAGATACACCTTTCTGGGTATATATATAACATATTCCATCTCCTGTCCACGGTGCCCATATAGGTTCCATAAGAAATTAGCCAGTATTATGAAAATATATGACCAATACAAGGTACTGTGCATTCATTTCTGCACAGTGCCTTGAATAACCTGTGTATTTTTAATAGAATAGGATGAGCTGTTTACCTATCTGTGTAAATTCTATGCTTGTACCATTAGATCTGTTTAGGCTCTTTATTGTTGTCCCCTGTTTGCCCCTTGATTATTGCTAGAGCCACCATGTTGAGCCGTACCCTTGGGCCTGGTCCGTCACACAGTGCGGCCGCACATCGTCACTTTTTCCATCACTTGCGACGACCTGCAGGACCCACCAGGGGCGGTGTTTACCACCGGCGCCTGGTCTGTCCCTGCGTCAACACGTCACGCATCCCAGCGCTACGTTCGGGCCTCAACACGTAGGCGCGGTGCGTTGCGCTGGCGCATGCGCTTTGTGTGTGTGCGGCCGATCCGGATGATGTCACGCCGGCGTACGCCGGAAGTTGACTACGGATGGGACGTGCATATAAGCACACATAGATGTGCTCCGTGGCAGCGTCCCCCACCATTTGGCCGCCACAACGCTGCTGGTTCTATTCAAACCCTACCTGGGTTTAGGTAAGTCCCATCTTTATCCTCTGGGCATGTTTTTTTTTTTTTTGTACTGTCCCAAGCCGGTGGACCCACACACTTATACCCTTTATATTTCATAGATTACCCCTTTGACTATACACAGTAGCAATTTCCGGACGTAATCTGCCAACGTATTGGATACTGGATCACACTAATGATTCTATTTTCCAACGATTGGGTCATGATATACACTAATATAGACTACCCCATCGGCTACCTGCCATTATAGCTGTGTATCTATCTACCTAGGTAAGTTCATTTGCCTATGTGGCAATTCAACACATACCTTGTGATACGAACATTTGTATGTCTCTACAATACATATTCTCTATATGTCCAATTGCCCATCAGGATTTGATCTGTGGTCTATTCCGAACAATAGACTTTCCACCAGCAGCCGTTATACCACTATACGGCCCTTTGGGACCTGTGGGGCTTACCTTCCTACACACTATCTACTCGAGACTCTCAGTAAGTGTTATCTTCTATTTTATAATGCAGCAATGTATCATATTATGCACGCCCCCACTGAGTGACGGACCTTTGGCCTTTACCTTTGCGTTTTTTTCTGGTGGTTTGGCATACCCTTTGAGCCAACAGGGGCAGATACATGTTATATGTTTAAAAAATTGAATACAGATTGATAACGATGTTATGATATATAGAAGTGAGAACTTTGTATATGTACTCATTATGTCTTTTTAATTCTATATCCTTTCTGTCAGCTACTGTAATTTCATGCTCCAGATGAAGCGTTAATGGAAACGCGAAACATGTAGAGCTTCAGTCACGAATACCCCTGCCTCACTACAGCCTCGCCTCATCGGTGGACACCTTATCTCTACTAGACAAGCCAACAGTATCTGCTGGTCTATGTTGGTGTCCCTCAGGCTTGATACTTTAGGCTATACGTGTGGCCCTCTATTCTACCGATTTTTGTTGTTTTGAACAGATATGTGTGTTTTAAAATGTATATTGTTGTCTATGTACTTTTTCTCATTTTAATGAATACATTTTGCTAAAAATACCTTTTGTACGGTGCCTAAAAAGTCCAAAAGTCCCCCCCCCCCTTCCCCTTTTCTCTATTACTAAATATAGGACGTGGCACGTGACTACTACCATAGTGTCTGCAGCACCACACTGCATTGATACTATCCTCCTTTCTTCTCAGTATAGACACCTATTTGTAATGTCTTACATAGCTATACCTGCAAAAGGTGCCATTCTGAAGTGATCTAGCAGGGTTTATTTTTCTGAACAAAGTTCCACTTTAAAGCAGTTATAAAGTTGAAAAAACTAAGAAAAAAATATCAAATATATATATATATATATATTACAGCTTACCAGTCTTTAGATGTGGTGGTTGCACCAGTTTTCTTTTTTAGGCTTTTTTCTTTTCACTTGGAGATCCAACCAGTAAATCAGTTAATTTTCAACTGCCTTTAACAAACCAATTTGCCAGAAAACGTGTCCGTTATGCACAAGCTCTGACTTTCCGACGGGATTGTCCGCCTGACCTAGTCCAGCGGACAAACCGCCGGACTTTCCAGCGGAGTTCCGCCGGACTTTCCGACCATGTGGACTTGCCCACACACGCCCGGACTTTTCCGGCGGACAATCCACTGGCTTTTTTGAAAAAGTCTGCAGGACTTTTGAAATGAACGGACTTGCCGACACACAATCGGAAAGTCCGCTTATTTAGAACGTGACTCATGGTAGACGGGAGTAGCGAAGGCAGTGAATGCCGCCGTGCTAGCACATCACGGATTTAAAGGGGAATCCCTACGCCGAAAAAACGGCGTGGGGGTCCCCCCCAAATTCATCTCAGTCCCTTATCCGAGCACGCAGCCCGGCCGGTCAGGAAAGGGGGTGGGGACGAGCGAGCGCCCCCCCCCCTCCTGAGCCGTACCAGGCCGCGTGCCCTCAACACCCCAAAGCACCTTGTCCCCATGTTGATGAGGACAAGGGCCTCTTCCCGACAACCCTGGCCGCTGGTTGTCGGGGTCTGCGGGCGGGGGGCTTGTCGAAATCCGGGAGCCCCCTTTAATAAGGGGGCCCCCAGATACCGGCCCCCCACCCTATGTGAATGAGTATGGGGTACGATGTACCCCTACCCATTCACCTAAGGAAAAAAGTGTAAATAAAAAAACAACAATTTTTTTAAATATTTTATTGCACAGCTCCGGGGGATTCCCCTTTAAATCCATACCAGGTGACGGGGCTAGCGCGGCATTCACTGCCTTCGCTACTCCCATCTACCTGGAGTCACGTTCTAAATTAACAGACTTTCCTCCGTGTGCGAGGCAAAAGTCCCGCGGACTAGCACACAGACCGCAGGATTGTCCGCCGGACTGCCGAGTCCAGCAGACAATTTTAAGTCTGAACTTAAAACTTAGTACGCCGGACTTTTGGGAGGAAAAATATTTCCGGCGGACTCTAGTTTCCCGCGGGAAAGTCCGCTCGTGTGTACGCGCCCTTAAAAGATTGAGACAAATACTGACAGGGGTGCTTACAAAGGCCAGTTTTTATTAATTTATGTAAATTCATTATTCCAAAAGAAAAAAAAATGCTGTTGGGCTACTTTCACACTGGGGCATTGCGGGCGCTGGCGGTAAAGCGGCACTATATTTAGCGGCGCTTTACCGTCATTTTAGCTGCGCTATTCGGTCGATATCGCGGCGGTTTTAACCCCCGCTAGCGGCCAAAAAAGGGATAAAACCGCCCACAAAGCGCCGCTGCAGCGACGCTTTGCAGGCAGGTTTGCAGAGCGGGCCTTACCGATTAAAATGTGTTAGCTGGAGTTTGGCTTTAATTGGTTAGTGAAGTCCATCTAAATCTGCTAGTGTTTCTAACAATACCCCTCCCCAGACTGACAATGTTGCTGTCCTAAGATGTCTCTATTGCTCCTCCATCCAGAGTGGAGGCCCTCTAATGCCCCGTACACACGAGCGGAATTTCCTTTCGGAAAAATCTTGGATGTTTTTTTCAACGGAATTCCACTCAAGCTTGTCTTGCATACACAAAACTTTCACTCGTCATGAACGCAGTGACGTACAACACTACGACGAGCTGAAAAAATGCTTCTGAGCATGCGACGAATTGTTTCCGAGGATGCGTAGGAATTTTGAGCGATGGAATTGCTCGGAAAAATAGAGAACCTGCTCTCAATCTTTTGCTGTCAGAAATTCCGCCAGCAAAAGTCTGATGGAACATACACACAGTCGGAATTTCCGACCAAAAGCTCACATCGGACTTTTGCTGGTGAAATTTCCGATCATGTGTACGGGGCATAAGGCTTCATTCACACCTAAGTAATTTGAATCGTGGCAAAATGCAGGATGCATTTGCGATGCCATAACTTCTTAATGGCACCCTAATTGTGGTGTGATTTTGCCACAATAAATTGTGCTGCAATCGCAGAAAAATCACGACGCGTGAAGCTTGTAACTCAAAAAGGAGAAGGAGCTTTTTTTTGGGTAAAAGCGCCACGCATTGCAATTTGCCACGATTGCAGCGCGATTTATCATCGCAAAATAGCACCATGATTGGGGTGCCATTAAGAATCCTGCATTTTGCCACGATTAGGAATCGCAAACAGAACCGCAGCAATTCCGCTCCCGATTCAAATTGCCTAGGTGTGAGTTGAGCCTAAGGCAGAAAGTGTGTTACTCCCTGGATCACCAGGTGAAAACAGAGGAGGAAAAAGCCTTAAGAAAAGAAAACCCATACAGCCATCACAGTTAAAGCATTTGTTTCCCCAACACTTTATATTCCTGATACGTGCCAGCTGTACCATGTATTTGTATGAAAAACTATCCTGTTCTCCTTGTATTGTTTCCTTTATGTGGAATCCCTGGTGTTCCTGCTAGTCCCTCTACTTTCCTATTAAAAACTGACCACACTAAGCAGGGGAGCACATCGTGGTCAGTTTTCTACCTATGCTGGGAACTCAACCTGCTCTCCTCCAATGATCAGGCTTGTCCTGACATTGCCCCCCTGCACAGCCTTTCACTGGGGAGCTCAGTGTAGTGTTGTCCCCCCCCCCCCCCCCCCCCCCCCCCCCCTAGCTCTTATGCAGCTGAGAACAGAAGGAATGTGATTACTTATAAAACACAAAAAAGGGTATTTATAATGTTTTTTTTATATCTATACAAAAATGTTTTGCATTTTATTTCTATTTTAAACTGAATGGGTTGTTTTAGAAGGTGATCATTTACAATCACTTTAAGGATTGGTAAGTTGCGATATATAAAAATGTTGTTTTGGCGTTTAATGCTACTTTAGGAAATGAGCCTCCCTGTAAACTCTCTATTGACTACAACTATCATAATGAAATGCCAATGTGCAGCAACCCACAGTAACCAATTAGAATCAATCCTTCTGGAATCTACACTCACAGTATATCACAAAAGTGAGTACACCCCTCACATTTTTGTAAATATTTTAATATATCTTTTCATGTGACAACACTGAGGAAATGACACTTTGCTACAATGTAAAGTAGTGAGTGTACAGCTTGTATAACAGTGTAAATTTGCTGTCCCCTCAAAATAACTCAACACACAGCCATTAATGTCTAAACCGCTGGAAACAAAAGTGAGTACACTCCTAAGTAAAAATGTCCAAATTGGGCCCAAAGTATCAATATTTTGTGTTGCCACAATTATTTTCCAGCACTGCCTTAACCCTCTTGGGCAAGGAGTTCACCAGAGCTTCACAGGTTGCCACTGGAGTCCTCTTCCACTCCTCTATAACGAAATCACGGAGCTGCTGGATGTTAGAGTCCTTGCCCTTCTCCACCTTCCGTTTGAGGATGCCCCACAGATGCTCAATAGGGTTTATTCTGGAGACATGCTTGGCCAGTCCATCACCTTTACCTTCAGCCTCTTTAGTAATGCATTGGTCATCTTGGAGGTGTATTTGGGGTCATTATGTTGGAATACTGCCCTGCGCCCCAGTCTCGGAAGGGAGGGGCTCATGTTCTGCTTCAGTATGTCACAGTACATGTTGGCATTCATGGTTCCCTCAATGAACTGTAGCTCCCCAGTGTCGGCAGCACTCAAGCAGCCCCAGACCATGACATCCCACCACCATGCTTGACTGTAGGCAAGACACACTTGTCTTTGTACTCATCGCCTGGTTGCCGCCACACACGATTGACACCATCTGAACCAAATAAGTTAACCTTGGTCTCAGAAGACCACAGGACGTGGTTCCAGTAATCCATGTCCTTAGTCTATAAAAAAGATATAGAGTATTCCCATGCCACTAATGTGTCAAAAGAACAATCAAATAAATAAATTAAACTATGGTTGCAGCAAGCACCGACAGGGGTACAAACCCTCCCCAGGTGAATAAATACAAAAAATCTATATATGGTGATGCGCTCCAAACTATGTAAAGTGCTAAGTACTGGAAGTAATAGATATACACATACATCACACTGTTACAATAAATATAAAATTATTAAAACTATATATATATATATATATATATATATATATATATATATATATATATATATATATATATAAAGTGCATGCGTGCCATCAATCAAAAACACATTGCTGGAGACAAATTACTGTGAGTCATTCAAGTAATTAAAGTGCAAAAAGTGACATACATGTGAAAATAAGGTAAATGTCCGGCTGGATATGTGTCTTCAAAATGCCAATACACCAATACACATGTAGAACAAAGCATATATATACAGTGGTGTGAAAAAGTGTTTGCCCCCCTTCCTCATTTCCTGTTCCTTTGCATGTTTGTCACACTTAGGTGTTTCGGAACATCAAACCAATTTAAACAATAGTCAAGGACAACACAAGTAAACACAAAATGCAATTTGTAAATGAAGGTGTTTATTATTAAAGGTGAAAAAAAATCCAAACCATCATGGCCCTGTGTGAAAAAGTGATTGCCCCCTAAACCTAATAACTGGTTGGGCCACCCTTAGCAGCAACAACTGCAACCAAGTGTTTGCGATAACGTGCAATGAGGCTTTTACAGCGTCCTGGAGGAATTTTGGCCCACTCATCTTTGCAGAATTGTCCTAATTCAGTTACATTAGAGGGTTTTCGAGCATGAACGGCCTTTTTAAGGTCATACCACAACATCTCAATAGGATTCAGGTCTGGACTTTGGCTAGGCCACTCCAAAGTCTTCATTTTGTTTTTCTTCAGCCATTCGGTGGTGGACTTGCTGGTGTGTTTAGGATCATTGTCCTGCTGCAGAACCCAAGTTCGTTTCAGCTTGAGTACACGAACAGATGGTCGGACATTCTCCTTCAGGATCTCTTGGTAGACAGCAGAATTCATAGTTCCTTTTATCACGGCAAGTCTTCCAGGTCCTGAAGCAGCAAAACAGCCCCAGACCATCACACTACCACCACCATATTTTACTGTTGGTATAATGTTCTTTTTCTGAAATGCAGTGTTCCTTCTACGCCAGATATACTTGGACACACACCTTCCAAAGAGTTCCACTTTTGTCTCATCGGTCCACAGAATGTTGTCCCAAAAGTCTTGGGATCATCAAGATGTGTTGTGGAGAAATTGAGACGAGCTTTGATGTTCTTTTTGCTCAGCAGTGGTTTTCTCCTTGGAACTCTGCCATGCAGGCCATTTTTGCCCAGTCTTTTCTGATGGTGGAGGCATGAACGCTGACCTTAACTGAGGCAAGTGAGGCCTGCAGTTCCTTGGACGTTGTTGTGGGGTCTTTTGTGACCTCTTGGATGAGTCGTCGCTGCGCTCTTGGGGTAATCAATTACTTTCTTTCTCAATTGTTCCTGAATTTCTTTGGGTCTCGGCATGATGTGTAGCTTTTAAGGATCTTCTGGTGGACCTTACTGTGTCAAGCAGCTCCTATTTAAGTGATGCCTTGATTGTGAACAGGTGTGGCAATAATCAGGCCTGGGTGTGGCTAGAGAAATTGAACTCAGGTGTGGACAACCACAGTTATAGTATGTTTTAACAAGGGGGGCAATCACTTTTTCACACAGGGCCATGATGGTTGGATTTTTTTTCACCTTTAATAATAAACACCTTCATTTACAAATTGCATTTTGTGTTTACTTGTGTTGTCCTTGACTATTGTTTAAATTGGTTTGATGTTCCGAAACACTTAAGTGTGACAAACATGCAAAGGAACAGGAAATGAGGAAGGGGGCAAACACTTTTTCACACCACTGTATATGCAGATCCGTGAAATCACACAGTGCAGCATAAATTGTAAAAGTCTGTGAATAATATAATGGGTGATTGAGTGATCCTGCAACTTCCCAGCTTCCTGGTGCACTCAAACGTCAGGTGCAGTGGCTCCTTACCTTACTGCTGTAAGGTAAACAGCATTAGTGTATCCAAAAGCTTTGACTTGGTATGTAGTTCTGTAGCTAAGATTCCACTAGGCACTCAGGCACTCAGGCGATATATCAGGGATTACCATAAAGCAAGCAAAGAGGAGACTCCAATGGTGAAGTATGTAAATAATTCCACATTTATTTAAAAGAGAAAATTAATCCAGGGTACTCACATTTAAAATAGTAAAAACATGCACAACAAAAACCAGCACCGCGCTCGTGCTTCTGGACGTCACTGTCCTAGTATTGCTATGTATTCCTACGTGTATCGTCACTTAGTCATGTGACTTCATCATGTCCTTAGTCTGCTTGTCTTCAGCAAACTGTTTGTGGGCTTTTTTGTGCATCATATTTAGAAGAGGCTTCCTTCTGGGACCATAGCCATGCAGACCAATTTTATGCAGTGAGCAGCATATGGTCAGAGCACTGACAGGCTGACCCCCCACCCCTTCAACCTCTGCAGCAATGCTGGCAGCACTCATACGTCTAATTTCCCAAAGACAACCTCTGGATATGATGCTGAGCACGTGCACTCAACTTCTTTGGTCGACCATGGTGAGGCCTGTTCTGAGTGGAACCTGTCCTGTTAAACCACTGTATGGTCTTGGCCACCGTGCTGCAGCTCAGTTTCAGGTTCATGACAATCTTATTATATCCTAGGCCAGGGGTCTTCAAACTCTCCAGTTGTTCAGGAACTACAATTCCCATCATGCCCAGTCATGTCTGTGACTGTCAGAGTTTTACAATGCCTCATGGGATGTGTAGTTCTGCAACGGCTGGAGGGCCGTAGTTTGAGCATCCCTGGCCTAGGCCATCTTTATGTAGAGCAAGAATTCTTTTTTTCAGATCCTTAGAGAGTTCTTTGTCATGAGGTGCCATGTTGAACTTCCAGTGACCAGTATGAGAGAGTGAGAGTGATAACACCAAATTTAACACACCTAAGACCGTATAACACTAACGAGTCACATGACAGCGGGGAGGGAAAATTGCTAATTAGGCCCAATTTGGACATTTTCACTTAGGGGTGTACTCACTTTTGTTGCCAGTGGTTTAGACATTAATGTCTGTGTATTTTGGAGGGGACAGCAAATTTACACTGTTATTTAACCCTTTCATGCCTAAGCCTATTTCTGACATTTGTTGCTTACAAGTTCAAATCTGTATTTTTTTCTACAAAATTACTTATAACCCCCAAACATTATATATTTTTTTTTTTTAGCAGAGACCCTACAGAATAAAATAGTGATTGTTGCAATATTTTATGTCATATACAGTGAAAAAGCCGCGCTAAAGTGATAATTTGAATAAAATCACAAAAAAACAAACAGAAAATACTGATCAATAATCTGTGTGAAAAGAAAGTGTTCATAAAATAAAGTCCGTTTGAGACTAAAAGTGATGGTGATAAAAAATATTAAGTGACATATGATCTCCAAAAAAGTGAATGTGAAAGGAAATCCACCAGGTGACCTTAATCCACCACCGCTCTAATGATGTGCTTACCAGAGGGCAAGCTTTGATAAGCCTGTAACTCGATAATCATCAAGGTATAACCGAACCACTAGGCATCGCCTCCAAAACTCATGCTCAGCTGGTGATAGCGACCAAAATCCTGGATCAGGCAGATCTTCCCTTGTTGGGGTATCTATGGAATCGAACTCCTCCACAGGTATCAGGCCAGGGAACCATACACTCTCAGCATGTGGATAGATAGAAATGAGGGATGCTCCCATAGTGTGAAACCATATTAAAATTTTATTATATCATATAAAAGTTCTACTTACATCAACTCAAAATAATGCTCGCAGAGTACACATAAAAACGCCGCCGGCCGGCTAGCAGAACACCCGCTCACAGTGCGGAACGTGATGACGTCAGTGCGTCAGCCTCCCTACGTCCGTTTCGTCTAATCGACGTCTTCTGGGGAACGGGCGACGCACTGAATCATCGCAACTTTATACAGGACTTAACAGACACGCCCTGGGATGAACACACAAGGACGGATAAACATAAGTCTCATAACAAATGACCTACAGGTAAAAACCCATAGTGCCCATTGTATAATAATCCGAAAAGGAAGATTAAACCCCAAGGGGCAAAAATATACTAATATCATAACTTGAATAGAAAATATTTTAAAATTATAAAAAATATACTATAAGAATATCCACAAACTCCATGTTCACCGTCACTAAAGAGGAGAACAGGCCACCAGCTCCATCTTGTGGGCAATTACCAAACTGAACTGACTCAGTTGGCGTTACATTATGACAATGAAAAAGGGGGGAATGAGAAAAAAAAGGGCAAAGGAGAAAAGGGAAAAAAAGGGCCTCTCTCTTAAAAGGTGGGGCCATACAAATTCCCTATATACCATATATATATTTTATGTCACACAGTATTTGCGCAGCGGTCTTTCAAACGCACTTTTTTGGGGGAAAAAATACACTTTCATGAATAAAAAAATAAAAAATAAACAGTAAAGTTAGCCCAATTTTTTTGTATAATGTGAAAGATGATGTTACACCGAGTAAATAGATACTTAACATGTCATGCTTTGAAATTGCGCACTCTCGTGGAATGGCGACAAACTACGGTACTTAAAAATCTCTATAGGTGAAGCTTTAAAATTTGTTTACAGTTACCAGGTTAGAGTTACAGAGGAGGTAAGAATTATTGCTCTCGCTCTAATGATCGCAGCAATACCTTGCGTGTAATTTGAACACCGTTTACATATGTGGGCGTGACTTACATATGACTTACATATGCGTTTTCTTTGCTGCGCGAGCTCGCGGGGACAGGGGTGCTTAAAAACATTTGTTTATTCTTTACATTGTCACTTTAAAAAACATTTATTCTGATCACTTTTATTGCTGTCACAAGGAATGTAAACATCCCTTGTGACAGTAATAGGTGGCGACATGTACTCTTTTTGGAGGGATCGGGGGTCTAAAAGGCCCCAAATCCCTCCTTTGCACTTCAAAGTATTCCGATTTCCAAAAACAGCGATTCTGAATACTATAATTTTTTTTTAAATCTGCGCCATTGGCAGCCGAGTAAACCGGAAGTGACGTTGTGACGTCGCTTCTGTGTGTTTACATAGAGGGCTTGAACAAAGCCATTTCCCAGCTTTGTTTCAGTCTTTCCCATATCCGGCGGTAGTGCCAGATCGTGGCTCGGGTCTCCCCATGGGATGGGAGGCCTGGGAAGAGTGGCGGAAGGTGGTGGGAGGGTGGTACGTCCCCTTCTGCCCCTTTGGGATAACAACCGCGTGGCTTTAAGCCACATCAGTTGTTGTCCCTAAAGAGCTGACCGCCCACTCTAAAAAACATTACCCTGCTGCAGGCATCATCCCGATATAACCCCTTAAAGCCGAGGCCGCATATGTGCTTACGGTCAGCGCTAAGGTGATAAGCTGTACACTCACTACTTTACATTGTAGCAAAGTGTCATTTCTTCAGTGTTGTCACATGAAAAGATAGAATAAAATATTTACAAAAATGTGAGGGGTGTACTCACTTTTGTGAGATATTGTATAACTTATATACCTAAAACTTGCAATATGTTCTTTCTTTTATATTCCAGAATGTAAAAAAATGCTTGTTTCTCACCATCAAGGACTCTGTCAAGCCAAGAATTTATTCCAAAAGCTGCTTTACGGCAAGAAAAGGGGTGCTTTTTAACACAGTGAGGCAAATAAATATATTCTCAAATCCCAAGAGCTACTAAGTAGTAGGAAACAAAGTTCTTTTCTCTGTAACATGCATTTATAATAAGAACTTGGATGAGTCATTCTGATCGGCTTTTGAAGCTAAGTGAAATTCAGCTTTTCAGTTTCTTCTAATAGTACCAGCTTATTTTACTGTCTTCAAATAATTGTGAGCATTGCTCAGTCTCTTTGTCCCAGACAAGAAATCTATAAAAGTTAGCAGCACTACATTCTCTGCCAGAAAATCCAATGTGTGATATAAATCACCAGAAAATAAATGTCACCATGCTTTATTTTTACTGTTCACATTATATATGTTAATTGAAAAGAATTGAGATGTATCAAATGCATTCTCTTACACCTTTATACTCATAATCAGGGGTAAGCAACCTTTCAGAGGTTGAGATCTACCTGGGCAACATGTAGGAAATCGAAGATCCCCAGAGGAGGGGGGAGGGGGGGGCGTCGTCACCCTTTAAAAAAATAAACATAAAAATGAAGCCTCAAACAAACACACATATTGTGTCTTATGCCCCGCTTCTAATCCCCCCCAGTAGTATCCTCTGCCACCTCCGCCACAGCGGTTTCCTCTGCCCCTTCACATCCCCCCCCAGGAATATACTATGTCCCACCACTGTAGTGTCCTCTGCCCCACCACTGTAGTGTCCTTTGCCCCCACCCCCCTACTCACACACACATGGTAGTGTCTTCTGACCCAAACACATACAGCAGTGTCCTCTGACCCTCTTAACAGTAGTGTTCTTTGCCCCCCCCCCCCCCAACAGTAGTGTCCTCTGACCCTCCCAACAGTAGTGTCTTTTGCCCCCCCAACAGTGGTGTCCTCTGACCCTCTTAACAGTAGTGTCCTTTGCCCCCCCAACAGTAGTGTCCTCTGCCTCCCCCTCTGTTGTTCCCCCCATAGCAGTGTCCTCTGAACCCCCACACACACACATACACAGTAGTGTCCCCTGCCCCCATGCTACAGTGCCCCCCCTCATAGCAGTATCCTCTGCAATCACCCCCCCCCCACAGTAGTGTCCTCTCCTCTGCCCCCCCCCCCACATGGCACTATCCTCTGCTTCTCCCCCACCCCCAGTAGTTCCCCCTGCCACCCCATAGCAGTGTTTTATCAGGAACTAAAGTACTCACCGAGGCCAAGATGCCGAGAGCGGTTGCCCTTGCGACTCAGCGCCCACTGCCCCTGAAGGTGGTACAGGGGACAGTTGACACCAAGAGGCACAAGCCACCTGTAGAGTAGTGGCTAGGCGTGGATCCAGGTATCGTGGAGTAGAAGCTGGAAGACTGGCTGAGGTTCCAACACTGATGGGTGGACAGGCAGCAGGCTGAGGATCAAACACAAGGTAAGTTAGGTACAGGTTCAGAGGATCAAATACTGATGGGTAAGTCCAGGTAGAATGGTCAGGCGTAAGCAGAAGGGTCAAGGCAGGCGGAGGGTCAAACACTGGAGAAGACAGAAGCGGAAGTCCAATAAACAGGCCGAGGATCAAACACTGGAGATGGGAGAGACGGTAATCCGGGAACACAAGCCAAGGGTCAAGTCAGGAGAAGGCAGAGAGGTCCAATGGAATCCGGGTCGGCAACGGGTAGACAGGTAGATACAGCAAGCACGGGTACAGGTACAAGGGAACAGCTGAGAGACGAACCAGCGTCTGTTTGGGTGCAGACCCTCTCTTTTATAGGCCGGCTGGAGGTCACATGGGCCGTGCGCTAGTGCGCATGCGCGCGCGCCGTTCAGCTGGGCCGCGAACGTGCGTGCGCCGCCACAGCGTCCCTCTGACTCCTACTGTGCGCCGCAGCGCCGGACCTATGCGCCTGCGCACTGGGGTGCGCGGCGGACCAGGTCCCTGATAGTGCCCCCCCCTGAGGGGCGGACTCCGGACGCCCAGGCTATCCATTAGTTCGGGATGCTCCTGCTGGAAAATCTTAATTAGCCTTGGTGCATGGAAATTTCCCGATGGTTCCCAGGAATTATCCTCCGGCGGGTACCCCTTCCATTTCACTAAGTATTGTAGCTGACGACCCACCTTTCTGCACCCTAGAAGTGATTCCACCTCGAATTCTTCCATACCATCGATTGTGACGGGTGGTGGAGGAGGTTCCTCCCTATTTGGGAAGGGACTTGGAACCAAAGGTCTCAGAAGAGATGCATGAAAAACAGGATGTATCTTGTATGCCTTAGGTAGCGAGAGCTCAAAAGCCACGGGGTTTACTGCCTTCTTAACCTCAAATGGCCCAATAAATTTGGGACCCAGTTTCCGTGAAGGGCAAGAGAGCCTGAGATGAGCCGTTGACAACCACACCTTTTCTCCGACTTTAAAATGAGGGTTCTCCCTCCTTCCCCTGTTGTGATACTTCTCGTACCCTTCTTGGGCCTGTTGCATGGTCTCCTGGAGTTTTTTAAAATTGGTTTGAATGGCCTCTAGACGTTCTTGTACAGCAGGAACTGGTGATTCAGGAAACGAGTTTGGGAGGAAAGATGGGTGGAAGCCCGAGTTTGCCCAGAAGGGAGTTTGGTTGGTGGCTGAGTGGGAGGAATTGTTGTAAGCGAATTCCGCGTATGCCAGCAGGGAGGACCAGTCATCTTGTGCAGAGGAGCAGAAACAACGTAAATATTGCTCGAGCGTTTGGTTGGTACGCTCCGTTTGACCATTGCTCTGTGGGTGGTAAGCCGAGGAAAGACAGGCCTTAATTCCTAGGGTTTTGCAGAGTTCCTTCCAGAACTTTGAGGTGAATTGAGAGCCTCTGTCAGAGACAATGCTCCTGGGGACCCCATGGAGCCTGACGACCTCTTTAACAAAAATGTTGGCAGTTTCAAGAGCAGAGGGAGTACCCACCATGGGCAGGAAATGGCCCATTTTAGATAGTCGATCAACTACTACCAGTATGGTGGAAAAGCCTTCTGAGGGGGGTAGTTCTACAATAAAGTCCATTGAAATGTCCGCCCATGGACGTTCCGGAATGGGTAATGGCTTCAATAATCCCCAGGGCTTGGTTTTAGGACCCTTATTTCGTTGGCACGGGACACAGGAAGAGATGTAAGTGCGGCAGTCCCGCCTCCAGCCTGGCCACCAGAAGGTGCGTGAGATGAGTTCAGCCGTCTTTCGGTTCCCGAAGTGACCCGCCAGTTTATGGTCATGGAGCGTCTTCAAGACTAAAGGTCTTACTTCTAGGGGTACAAAGATCTTATCTTGAGACCAGAATAGGTCTTCACGTCTCTCCAGGGTAGACACAATGGGATCCTGGCAATGGGCTGAAGCAGCGAGGAGAGAAGAAGATAGATCCGCTGGCGTAAGGAGCAGAAAATTTTGAGGGGCCAAAATGGTGCTTGGTTCCGACACTTGAGAAGATTCCGGGTAGATTCGGGAGAGAGCATCTGCCTTGCCATTTTTGGACCCCGGCCGGTAGGAGATGTGGAAAGTGAATCTTGAAAAAAAAAGTGCCCAGCGGGCTTGACGAGGCCTCAACCGTTTGGCGGTACGTAAATATTCGAGGTTTTTATGATCAGTAAAAATAGTAATTGGGTGGGTTGCCCCCTCGAGAAGGTACCTCCATTCTTCTAATGCGGCTTTAATGGCTAATAACTCACGGTCACCAACGTCATAATTTCTTTCGGACGGGCTCAATTTCCGGGAGGCAAAGGCCACTGGATGAAGAAGGGCTTTTGGCCCGTGACGTTGTGACAGAATAGCACCTGTGGCTGATTCCGAGGCGTCTACCTCTAGTACAAAGGGAAGTAGCGGGTCTGGATGCCGAAGAATAGGAGCAGAGGTGAAGAGGCTCTTTAATTTGGAGAAGGCATCTTGGGCTTCCTGAGACCACTGGAAACGGCCATGTTGTTGGGTTAGGCGGGTGATGGGTGCAACAATAGTAGAGAACCCGACGATGAACCTCCGATAAAAATTAGCGAACCCGATGAAACGTTGGACGGCTTTTTTGTCCTTGGGGGCTGACCACTCTATTACTGCCTTGACCTTTTGGGGATCCATTGCAGTGCCTTTGGTAGAGATGATAAATCCCAGGAACTGTACCGTAGCTTTCTCAAATTCACATTTCTCGGCTTTAAGGTATAGTTGATGGGTTCTAAGGATGGAAAGTACTCTCCTAACGTGTTCCCGATGCAGATCCAAGGTGGCAGAAAAAATGAGGATATCATCCAGGTATACAACCAAAAAGTCGTCCAGGTGCTCCCTAAAGATGTCATTCACCAGATGTTGGAAGGTAGCTGGAGCATTGCACAGGCCAAAAGGCATCACTAAATATTCATAATGGCCAAACCTGGACCTGAAGGCTGTCTTCCACTCGTCACCTGCGCGGATCCTGACAAGATTATAGGCGCCTCTTAAGTCAAGCTTGGAGAAAATCTTAGCTGATCGAAAACGTTGGAGAAGCTCAGGAATTAAAGGTAATGGGTACCGTTTTTTTACAGTGATTTTATTAAGCTCCCTATAGTCGATGCAGGGTCTGAGCGACCCATCCTTCTTCCCTACAAAAAAAATGCCAGCCCCGGCCGGCGAGGTAGAAGGCCGAATGAAGCCCTTTTCAAGGTTTTCGTCGATGTAGGTTTTCAACGCCTTTAATTCGGTCTCAGATAACGGGAATATGCGCCCGAACGGGATCACGGAGCCAGTCAATAACTCGATGGGGCAGTCATAAGCCCGGTGAGGTGGTAGATGGTCGGCCTTCTTTTTATCGAACACATCCTTGAAATCTTGGTAGACTGGCGGAATGTGCTGAAGGTTCTCTGGTGCCGAGATGACTGCCAGGTGGCAGCTCGGAGCCGGGGAGATGCAATGTTGGTGACAGTAGGGAGAAGAGAAGGAGACCTCCTTCCGGTCCCAATGGATTTGGGGATCATGGGCCTGTAACCAGGGGAGTCCAAGTATGATGGGAAACATCGGGGAGGAGATCAGGTCAAATCGTAACAGTTCCTGGTGGCCAGAGTCTGTGGTGGTAAGGATAGGTGGGGTCTCCTGGACTACTGGTCCTGAGTGTGGAAGGGACCCATCAGCTAAGTGAACCAGTAAAGGTCTTTCTTTATTTAAGCAAGGAATATGCCATTCGTTGGCGATGGAAATGTCCAGAAAACAACTGCAGGCGCCCGAATCAATTACGGCCGGAAGCCGAATCTTCTTTCCCGCCAGCTGTAGGGAGACAGAAAGAGTCACATAAGCCTGGACAATGTTAATGGACTGACAGTTGATAGTGGATTGAGGTGGCAACTTACTGGGCCGGATGGGACAATTCAGTAGGTAGTGTCCGGAACCCCCGCAGTAAAGGCACAAATTGGATCTGCGTCTGCGTTGTCTTTCTTCCTGGGAAAGCCGGGGGCGCACTAGGCCAAGTTGCATGGGCTCCCCCTCTGGAGCCGACGTACCTGAAGGGAAGGAGGAGGCAGGGTATGCAGGCGAAGGCCTAGGAGGTACCCACACTGGTCGGGGATTTTGCAGGCGCTCGGAACGCCGTTCCCGCATGCGTCGGTCCAGTTTAGTGGCTAGTTGTATTAACTCCTCTAGGGTTGTGGGGGTCTCCACACGAGCTAACTCATCCTTCAGGGTTTCGTTCAGCCCCAGCCGATATTGATAGCGGAGGGCAGCCTCATTCCAGGTAGTGTCAGCTGACCACTTGCGGAACTCTGCCGTGTAGTCCTCTACTAGCCTTTTACCCTGGGAGAGGGTATGTAGGGTGGCTTCGGCTGTGGCAGAACGCTGGGGGTCATCATAAAGTTGGCCCATTGCTTCGAAGAAGGAGTCTACCGTGTTTAACAGGGGGTTCCTCTGCTCCATAAGGCCGTGGGCCCAGGTTTGGGGTTCCTCGGATAGCAGTGACATGATAAATCCCACTTTTACGATTTCTGAGGAGAAGGTGCGGGGCTGTAAGGCAAGATATAAGGTGCAGGCGTTCTTAAAAGACCTGAACTTCCTGCGATCGCCTGAAAATCGCTCAGGTACTGGTACCTTAGGTTCGGGTACAGCCATCATCATGGCAGGTGGGCCTTGGGCTGGTGGTGCAGAACCTCCACTGGCTGGTCCAGGAGCTGGGCTTGCCGGAAGGGAAGCTGCTGCTAATTGCTGGAGGCGACTGTCCACTTGTACATAGCCCTCTTGTAGTTTTTGTACAGCTTCCATGAGGGCGGATACCTGTTGGCATAGCATCTCCAGAGGAGATCCCGCTCTGTTGGCCTCTGTCATGGCTGGTTCGTACTATCAGGAACTAAAGTACTCACCGAGGCCAAGATGCCGAGAGCGGTTGCCCTTGCGACTCAGCGCCCACTGCCCCTGAAGGTGGTACAGGGGACAGTTGACACCAAGAGGCACAAGCCACCTGTAGAGTAGTGGCTAGGCGTGGATCCAGGTATCGTGGAGTAGAAGCTGGAAGACTGGCTGAGGTTCCAACACTGATGGGTGGACAGGCAGCAGGCTGAGGATCAAACACAAGGTAAGTTAGGTACAGGTTCAGAGGATCAAATACTGATGGGTAAGTCCAGGTAGAATGGTCAGGCGTAAGCAGAAGGGTCAAGGCAGGCGGAGGGTCAAACACTGGAGAAGACAGAAGCGGAAGTCCAATAAACAGGCCGAGGATCAAACACTGGAGATGGGAGAGACGGTAATCCGGGAACACAAGCCAAGGGTCAAGTCAGGAGAAGGCAGAGAGGTCCAATGGAATCCGGGTCGGCAACCGGTAGACAGGTAGATACAGCAAGCACGGGTACAGGTACAAGGGAACAGCTGAGAGACGAACCAGCGTCTGTTTGGGTGCAGAGGCCTCTCTTTTATAGGCCGGCTGGAGGTCACATGGGGCGTGCGCTAGTGCGCATGCGTGCGCGCCGTTCAGCTGGGCCGCGAACGTGCGTGCGCCGCCACAGCGTCCCTCTGACTCCTACTGTGCGCCGCAGCGCCGGACCTATGCGCCTGCGCACTGGGGCGCGCGGCGGAGCTTTGTAGAGAGATAAGCAAACACTACATATATACAGTATGTGCTCACAGTTCACATTTCATGATTGGGGTTTACAACCACTTTAACTATGAATGTGTGTCCCTTTTTCTAAATTACAGTGTAGGGACAGGTAAGCACATAAATAACCAAGAAAGACTGGCATGTAAAATTAATGTAGTTACTAACACCCATAGATGGATGTTTAAAAACATACCCTTTTGATATTAATGGACACTGTATGCACCCTAAACAGGGGTAAGAACCACATCTTTCTTCTTTTTTTTTATTTTCTAACCTCTTCTACACCTGAAATTTACATTTCACTAGCCGGTCATGAAAACAGTGTTTAAGTTGGAAAGCTTGAATAGGCATCTGTTAGATCTCAGATACACCTGGTTATACCTCCGACAATATCTGCCAGAGATTTTTAATGATTCCAAAAATTTGTGGATTGTGTGCGCTAGTCTACTGTAGGTTGGCATCTGTGAGGGTGCGAGAATGTATGTTAATCGCATGCATTCCTGCACCTGCATGCAACAGGACACAAAACGTGTTGCTTTAAATAAAACCCACAGAGGTGACATTGAATTGAACACCCCCACGTACTGAAAAATGCAGTGTGCTATCCTCTCAGAAGGCATGGTTCAAAAGCACCATGCGATTTCCCTGCAAGCACATTTTAAAAGAGTAGTAGGGACCTTTTCCCTGTAGGAAATGCAGGCACAGAAGTCCATTCAAATGAATGGACCGTCATGCATGCACAAGTGCGGCATGCAGAGCCGCATTAATGTGAAGCCGGCTTTAAACTGGATGGTAAACAGGACCTATTTAGATCTAATTCTTTTGCAATCTGTATACTCCTTGATCAATGAGATCTCTGTGATGCCTACAACATTAGTATGGTGGCCCTACGTTGATGTCTTGGCAGTCAGTAAGTGTAAGTACCTCCTCTTCACCACTAGTCACACATTTGTAGAGCTTAAAGAGGCTGTAAACCATTACATAAACCCAGTGAAGTGATTGGCCTTGGGTAATACACTAAGGCCGCGTACACACGAGCGGACTTTCCTGCCAAAAGTCCGGCGGACTAAGTTTTAAGTTCAGACTTAAAATTGTCCGCTGGACTCGCGAGTCCGGTGGACAATCCCGCCGGAAAGTCCGAGCGTGTGTACGCCGCATCAGATGAAACAAATCCTCCGGCATAAGTTGTACTTGTTAATCTGCAGTCTTCTCTTTTCTACAGCCGTTCAAAGTCCAGAATGTATAAAGCTGGTCTGAGCTGTAAGAAAAACAAAGGGGTGGAGAGGTAAAGTTACACAGTTCAGAGCTCAGTAAGGAGAGCTCCGAAAGCTGATTGGAGGGAAGTGACACACCCTCTTCACACAAGAGCAAAGCTGAGGCTGTCAATCAGCTGGAGCACCCTTACCTGCAAATCGGTGCCACCTATCAGTCCTGCATATCAGTGCCAGCCATTAGTGCTGCAAATCAGTGCCCATCAGTACGTGCCACCTATCAGTGCTGCAAATCAGTGCCCATCAGTCAGTGCCACATATCGGTGCCACCTATCAGTGCACATAAGTGCCAGCCATCAGTGCCCATCAGTCAGTGCCACCTATCAGTGCTGCATATCAGTGCTGCAAATCAGTGCCACATATCGGTGCCACCTATAAGTGTCAGCCATCAGTGAAGCAAATCAGTGCCCATCAGTCAGTGCTACCTATCAGTTCTGCATATCAGTGCCAGCCATTAGTGCTGCAAATCAGTGCCCATCAGTACGTGCCACCTATCAGTGCTGCAAATCAGTGCCCATCAGTCAGTGCCACATATCGGTGCCACCTATCAGTGCACATAAGTGCCAGCCATCAGTGCCCATCAGTCAGTGCCACCTATCAGTGCTGCATACCAGTGCTGCAAATCAGTGCCACATATCGGTGCCACCTATAAGTGTCAGCCATCAGTGAAGCAAATCAGTGCCCATCAGTCAGTGCTACCTATCAGTTCTGCATATCAGTGCCAGCCATTAGTGCTGCAAATCAGTGCCTATCAGTACGTGCCACCTATCAGTGCTGCAAATCAGTGCCCATCAGTCAGTGCCACATATTGGTGCCACCTATTAGTGCCCATAAGTGCCAGCCATCAGTGCCCATCAGTCAGTGCCACCTATCAATCCTGCATATCAGTGCCCATCAGTCAGTGCCACCTATCAGTGCTGCAAATCAGTGCCCATCAGTCAGTGCCACCTATCAGTGCTGTAAATCAGTGCACATCAGTCAATGCCACTTATCAGTGCTCATCAGCGCTGCTGCATATTAGGGCATCCTCATCAGTGCCACTGCCAGTTACAGTTCTTCATAATTATAAAGAAGATATCATTAGTCTGTATTGTGCTTTGAAAACTGTCACTTTAACATTAAACAAATTATCGGTAATCAGTATCGGCGAGTACTTGAAAAAAAGTATTGGTACTTGTACTCGGTCTTAAAAAAGTGGTATCGGTGCAACTCTAGTTAAAAGCGCCTGCAAAGCGCCGCTGCCAAAGGTGCTTCGGCGGCGCTTCCCATTGCTTTCAATGGGCAGGGGTGCTTTAGGAGTGGTGTATACACCTCTCCTAAAGCGCCCCAAACAAGCTGCTTGCAGGACTTTTTGTTAATGTCCTGCCAGCACAGCGCACTAGTGTGAAAGCACTCTGGCTTTCACACTGGGACTGCAGATGAGGCTTTTTTCAGGCGCTTTACATGCGCTATTGTTAGTGCTAAAGCGCCTGATAAATGCCACCAGTGTGAAAGGGGTCTAAAACTTACTAAAAGTAAGTAGCATTGGGTAATTATCTCTAGAACTGTTTGATTTGGAATATCAAAACATACTTTGTTTATTTTATACCTATTTAATATTTTTCTGGTGGAATAAGCAACTAGTTTTATAATGAATTATCTTGGGAAATAGATGGACCTAAAAAGTTACTGCAGAAATAAGTTAGGCCCCCAGCAATCTTTTGCCAGGGGCTGTCTGTCAAACCTTGATCATAATCCAAATATTGACTGCTTTGTTTATATCCCACTGGTGTCTCAGTCTTCTTAACTCTGTTTTCACCCATGAGAATGGAAGATTTGTCAGAAAGCAGAAGCTAGTGTGCCAAAGAAGACACTTGGAATTAGTTTTAAAGCAATTTTGGATGATCATCCGTCTATAAAACTTTCTGTATTCTGGAATGAAATTATAACAGCAAGCTTTGCTATTTATAGTCTGTTTCCAATTTGCTCTGTGGTATTCATGGCATGTATTTTTTTTACAGGTGTTCTCCAGATTTAGCCCTGGTTCACACTGATGTGATGCGGGAAACACACAAGATTTGCTGCGTTTCCCCACATCGCACTGTACAGACATCGCATGTGATGTCAATGCGGTGCGGTTCCTGTGTGAATCACATGCAGTGTTTTCCACGCACAAGTGTGAACCTAGGCTTAAATGTCTATTTGCATTGATATTTCTTGCAGTTCCTATTAGATATTTTAATGCATTTTCCACTATGAGTACATTCGTCTGTGGATATCCCATCTATAGTTTTACTTCAGTATTTATACTTTTCCTAATTCTGTATTAGAGGATGTTTTAAGCGTGAAAAACATTTTCAGTACAAGGCTTGCCCTTTGTTCAAGTGTTTTAGACTGGTACTATTTTTTTTTATCAATTATCTAAGTACAGTAAAACCTTGGTTAGAGAGCGTTTTGCAAGACAAGAACAACGTTTAAATAAATTATATATATATATATATATATATATATATATATATATATATATATATGATATACAAGCGATGTCTTGATATACAAGTAGCGTCATGTCACAACTGAGTATAAAAGAGACGTACACACGATCGGAATTCCGGACAGAAAAAGACAGATGAGTGCTTTTGATCGGAAAATGCGACCTGTGTAGGCCGAATTTCCGACAGCAAAGAATTGAGAGCATGTTCTCAATTTTTCCGACAGAAAAGGTTTCTATTGGAAATTCCGATCGTCTGTAGCAATTCTGACGCACAAAATTCCTACGCAAGTTAACCACTTCAATACCGGGCACTTAAACACCTTCCTGCCCAGACCAATTTTGAGCTTTCAGCGCTGTCGCACTTTGAATGACAATTGCGCGGTCATACTACACTGTACCCAAATGAAATTTTTATCATTTTTTTCCCACAAATAGAGCTTTCTTTTGGTGGTATTTGATCACCTCTACGGTTTTTATTTTTTGCTAAACAAATAAAAAAATACCGACATTTTTGAAAAAAAAATATGTTTTTTTTTTTTTGTTTCAGTTTCAAAACTTTGTAAATAAGTACGTTTTCTCCTTCACTGATGGGCACTGATGGGGCTGCACTGACGGGCACTGATAAGGCGGCACTGATGGGCACCGATGAGGTGGCACCAATGAAGTGGCACTGATGAGGTGGCATTGATGGGCACTGATATGTGGCACTGATAGGCGGCAATGATGGGCACTGAAAGGTGGCACTGATGGGCGACACGGATGGGCACTGATAGGTGGCACATATTGGCACTGATAGGTGGCACGGATTGGCATGGATAGGCGGCATGGATGGGCATGGATAGGCGGAACAGATGGGCATGGATTGGCAGAACAGATGGGCACTGATAGGCGGCATGGATGGGCACTGATAGGTGGCACGGATGGGCACTGATAGGTGGCACGGATGGGCACTGATAGGCGGCATTGTATTGTATTGTATTGTACTGATGGATGCCAATCAGTGCCAAACAATAATGCATGCCAATCAGTGATGCCCATTGTGGGCACTGATTGGCATCCATTGTGGGCACTGATTGGCATCCATTGTGGGCACTGACTGGCATCCCTGGTGGTCTAGGGTGGCATACCTGGTGCTGGGCATCCCTGGTGGTCTGGTGGCGTCCCTGGTGGTCCAGTGTGGGCATCCTCGGGGGGGGGGGGGGGCTGCGCTGATAATCGATCAGCAGAGACCCCCCTGTCAGAGAAGCAGACGATCGGCTCTCCTCTACTCGCGTCTGACAGACGCAAGTGAGGAAAAGCCGATCAACGGCTCTTCCTATTTACACTGTGATCAGCCGTGATTGGACACGGCTGATCACGTGGTAAAGAGTCTCCGTCGGAGACTCTTTACCGAGATCGTAGTTGCGGGGTGTCAGACTGACACCCCGCAGCAACGATCGCCGCGATGCGCGCCCCCGGGGGCGCGCTGCGGCTCAAAATCCTGAGGACGTCATATGACTATAGGGCGGGCGGCAAGTGGGGTCAGGATTTTGAAACCACTTTGCCGCCGTCATTCAAGTCTTCCCGGTCATGATTGCAGACTGACAGCGGTGAGAGCCGACGGTGAGGAGGAAAGTCTATGTGGACAGCTTTACCCGCATACTTAGATGTGCCTCTTTTACTCATCAACCATGTGAGTTGCTAAATGTTGTACCTTCATTAAATGTAACCATATTGCTACACTTAGAGGCGCCGCTCTTCTCTTTTATACTCTGTAGCTCCTGCTGGATTTTGCTTCTAATCTCCTTGTGGAGGCTTCCATTTGTGGACGGACATTTTATGGTTACACAACCTGGTCACATTGCTATAATCTTTTTATATGGACTATAAACTGAAGGATTTATGAATAAATGGTTGTGGAATGAATCATTTGAGTTTCCATTTTTTCTTATGGGGAAATTTGCTTTGATATACAAGTGCTTTGGATTACAAGCATGTTTCCAGAACAAATTATGCTCAAATCCAAGGTTTTACTGTAAGGCTGGATTCACACCTCTGCAGTTTTAGTGCTTTTTGCATTTTTCAGATTTGCACTACAGAACGTGTTCCATAGGAAACCATGTTAAATGGACTGTAGTGCAAACCTGAAAAAAGCACTAAAAATGCATAGGTGTGAATCCAGCCTAAAGGGTTTTTCAAAAAAGTAATTTAAACTAGGTGTTCTCCTTCTTCTCGTTCTGTATAATTTGGTGCTCCACACTCAATTTAGTGCAAAATTGTGCACTAGGCAGGCATCAAGACTTTGTTCACACCTTTGCATTTTTTAGTGCGTTTTCCGTTTTGCAGAACCACAATACAGTCCATTTAACATGATTTTCTTATGGGTCACGTTCACATTTGTGCATTTTCATGGAAAGGGCCAGGGACTTTTTTTTGGTTTTTGGTTCCACAGACTTCAATGGATCAAAATGTGTATTGAAAAATGCAAAATGCACCTGGAGTATGCAAACTGCAACCTGCATAGGTGTGAACCAGGACTTAACCACCTCCTGCTCGCACTATAGGCCAAAGACAGCTACAGCATGGGCCCTAATTGCTGGGAGGGCGTCAATGTATGTCCTCCAAAGAATGCGCCACCTGCGCGCGTGCGCGCTCTGTGATCAGCGAGTCAATGAGACTGGCCCCTTACCACATGATCAGCTGTCAGGCAATGTGATGTAAACAGAAGATCGTAATCAGTTTTTTTCCCTCACACTGATAGTGTGAGGAGAATAAAAAAAAAAGATAAGCGGTGACAGAAGGTCCCGAGCACGGACAGCCACTGCTGCTATGCAGTGCCCACCAGTGCCACTTGCCAGTGCCCACTAGTGCCACCTACCAGTGCATATAAGTTCTGCCCATCAGTGCTGACAATCAGTGCCCATCAGTGCTGCCTATCAGTGTAACCTACCAGTGCCACCTATTAGTGCCCTTCAGTGCAGCCTATCAGTACCCATCAGTGCAGCCTATCAGTGACCATCAGTGCAGCCTCATCAGTGCACATCAATGAAGGAGAACAATTACCTGTTTACAAAACAAGATGGTGGCCAGGGGCCAGTTCTGGTCCTGAGCTGTTCTTTGGTGTCTGGTAAAAGGGCTAGCTCTCTGCAGCTGTTGCCAACAGTGGTAGCTGGAACATGTGGCCACTCTGGGTAACTGGAACACACTGGAATGCAGGCTATGACTGGAACACTCTGAAACAACAGTGAAGACATAAAGCATGTCTCTCTTGCAGCAACATTGGTCTCCTAGGCTCACGTCTCCAACACTAGAAAAGCAGCTACCTCTGTACACAATACAACAAGACTCACAGTGGCCAATCCTTCATTCTGCCTGAGCTCTAGATAGCAAAGTCTTCTTGCAGCTTTCCTCCTACAGCACAGTTCAGTAGTAGACAGCCCTCAGTCCAGAGCCCTATACACAGACTTTCAGGTTTACAGCAGTCTTCATGTAGTCCTGAACTCACTAGTACACAGCACTAAAACAGATCAGTTGAGCCATTTGCTCTCACAAGCACAAAGGAAAACTCTCACCAGGCTCTGTGAATCAGCAGTCTCTGAGCCCTCAGTCCTGTTCTTCATTCTCCTCTCTCGTGGCACAAAATGCTCTTCTTTTGGGTACCTGAGCTCTCCCCAGGTGTCACGTGGATCTATGCCCTTTTCCCTGTGCTAGTGGTGGGGGGCTAAAATTGACAGCAGCCTTCGGGCTTAAGCTAGACTTGGACGGTACTATATGTTTGCTGGGGAAAATAGAGGGAAACAGTGTGTCTATAAACAGTAAAACTGCAGTAATAAGATGTTCATTTCAAGCACGAAAGATAATAGCCCAGAATTGGCAATCAGTGAGGCCCCTGACATCAGAAGAATGGACCAAAGTGATGGACGCTACAATATGGAGGGAAAAAGTGGTATTTATTAGACGGAGGAACCTGGACAAATTCTTAAAGATGTGGAAGCCTCGGTTAAATAAAATGGGGTGCCCTCCATAAATGGAGTAACCAGGTAGTAGAGATCGTACCTAAAGAGTAGATGGCTATGACCGGGAAAATGAGGAGGGAGAAGAAAGTATGGGGGGAAGCATAAAGTAAGAGAGAGAATAGAGAAAAATAAGAACACATAATAAATTTGTGCATTATACAAATGGACACGGTGCATGGACGGAATTGTTTACACTTTATCACAAGGAAGGGTAGGGGGGAGGGGAGGGGCACAAAAGGTTAGAGAATCGATAGAGGGGTCGGAATGGAGGTATTGGTAGCACCTTTGTGTTTTCTTATTCTGGTAAAGGAAGCAAATATGAATGGTGTATATTAATGTATTGAAGGTTATTTAAGTTTGAAAACATGCATGACATTGTAAACAGAGCCGATCGGCCCTATAGGCACACTATGCAAGCTGCTTAGGGCCCCGCCGCTGTGGGGGGGCCCCCAAGACCCAGAACCCCCCCCTGCACCTCTGGCTGGCCGTTTAGAGAGCAGTGAGGAGAGGTGGGAGGAGGTGGAAGGCGGCAATCAGCAGCTCTATGGTGCCTGAGTGGGCGGTAGGATCTCCCTGGGGTTTGTAGTACTCTCAGTGTATACAGTGGAGAGGAGAAGGGAGGTGCCTCTGACCCAGGCAGGTATCAGTTTCACTTTCACTCTGCTTGAACACTGTTGCTGATGCCCGGGTCAGAGGCCCCTCCTCTCTCCACTGTATACATTCAGAGATAGAACTACTAGCCCCAGGGAGATCCCCCTGCCTGTGGACACCGTATAGCTGCCGATCGCCGCCTCCCACCTCCACCAGCCAGGTACAAGGGAACCTCTGCAAGGGGGGGAGTCAGCTGTTTGGGGGCCCAAATGTAAGAGGGGGGCTTTCTGGGGACACTAATGTAAGGAAGGGGGCCTCTGGGGAAACTAATGTAAGAGGGGGGCTCTCTGGGGACCCTGATGCAAGGGGGGGCTCTCTGGGGACCCTGATGTAAGGGGGGGCTCTCTGGGCACCCTGATGTAAGGGGAGGCTCTCTGGGGACCCTAATGTAGGGGGAGGCTCTCTGGGGACCTTGGTGTAAGGAGGGGCTCTCTGGGGACCCTGATGTAAGGGGGGCTCTCTGGGGACTTCATTCTGTTCTATATTGTTGTACTTATTCTTTGACTGTTTTGTTTAAAGGAGGGAGGATTGTTTTGGGAGCACTGAAGTGTCAGGTGTGACTGTGTGGCAATGGCAAATAGTTTACATAGCTCACGGCATCACGGGTCAAGTAGAGGGCCCCTTAGCAGAATTTTGCTTAGGGCCCCAGGGAGGTCAGGATCGGCACTGATTGTAAATATGCTATAGTAACACGCATACGGTTGTAGATGTCTCTTGACTGGTGATTTTATGTTTTTGTAAAAATTATAAAAATAAAAGAGACAAAAGAAAATTGTCAGTAGCCAATCAGGAGCAAGCCTGGCCCAGGCAGCCAATCAGAAGTCCTCCTTACCCAGGGCTGCTAGGGGTTGGTTCTCTTCAGCTCTAACAGCCAATCAGGGCACAGTTCAACCTCTTCTCTCCCTGCAGCTGTCCATCTCAGGAGAGAAGAGGAAAACATTTCTTTGCTGGTGTTTATTTTGTCAGCAGTGCTGGACAAGATCTAAAGAGCCCGGCCTAGTGCTATAACCAAATAGGGGAGCGCAGAGAGCAAGTATGCAAGGGTGATGTTATACAGCGTCCAATGGGAACCACAGTGAACGCTGGGATGTATTGGAATGGGTCCCAGTATGGACTAGTTTATAGGGCCCAGTGGCCCACAATCCATCTTAGCATTAGCAAGCTACAATAGCTATAAAACAATCCCTACAGTGACATGTAGGGGTTTCAACTAGTGGTTTACGTTTGAATTAAAAAGGTAAATGAAAAGTACTTTATTTTCTAAGAACAGTGCTTTTAAATTATAGCTGTCATTATCTTAACATTTTTGCTTTGTTTTTTCATGCAGTTTCTCAAATATAACTTTTCAAACGCATACGGTAAATGTTTTAGTATTATTTTAAAATGTGTTGCCATAGTAGCAAAGCAATTGAATTTAGTAGCTATCACCTGTTACTTAAACTTGGTTTTGTCGTGGCTCTTTACACTGTTCTAGTAGGTTTTAAAAAGCAAAAGGTTTGAATTGATGTATTTTTTCACTTATTTCAATCAAATAACAGCAAATCATTTCAAGGTTTTAGAAAAATAAAATCATGTTGATGGAGCTGCTGTTACTGTTAATGAAGTTACTGATGTTAACTCTTGATTTTTTTCAGGGGTAAAGCTTTAAAATTGAGCCATTTGGGCTTCATGGTAATGCTACCCAGTGAACAACTCCTGCTTTGCTTGTAACATCCTAACACCATCAATGTCAATTAAATTGTACTGTCAGATGGGAGGCCTGCATGTGCCTCACCGTGCTATACTCCTTTAATCTTCCTAATTACTCCAACAATTGGCCAATAGCTAATTCTGACGTCAAATGAGGAAATTATACAGAGGTGAAATTAAAGTCAAGTCAGACATACTCTTTGAATAATATGTTAATGTGACTGCGGTCCTTCTGTTAAATTGACACTCTTGCTAAAGGTTTGGCATTTGCAGCATTTTGATTATAGTAGATTTTTCTTGCACTTAAAAGTTCATATATTGGATTACACATTCTATAAGATAATTTCACTAGGTCAGCGAAAAATCTTGCCACAGGGGAAGCAAATGTCTTTTAAAAAGGAAAAAAAAAAATGTATCTGATTTCCGTGTTCTTATATGTTCCCCGCATAACAGTTAAAACTGATATGCAAAGTAGGAAAAGTTGTGCAGTAAATTGCTATTCGATAGATAAAATAAACACACATATAGAAAAGTCAAGTTTAGAATCATGGAAAATGTTAAAATATCCACTTCAGCTCCAAAAGTTTTACCCCCCTTCCTGACCAGGCCATTTTGGCGATACGGCACTGCATTAATTTAACTGACAATTGCGCGGTTGTGCGATGCTGTACACAAATACATGAACAAAAAAAAGACTGACAATTATGAAAAAAAAAAAAAATATATATTTTTTACTTTCTGCTATAAAACCTATCCAATAAAAAAATGTAAAATTTAGACCAATATGTATTCTGCTACATATTAAACATAAACAATCAGCGTATATTGATTGTTTTGCGCAGAAGTTATAGCATCTACAAACTATGGGATATATTTATGGAATTTGTTTTTTTTTTACTAGCAATGGCGACAATCAGCAACTTATAGCGGGACTGTGATATTGCAAATTGGGCACCTAACTGACACTTTTGACACTTTGTTGGGAACTGGCGACACTAATACAGTGATCAGTGTTGATCACAAAAATTTGCACTGTCACTGTACTAATGTCACTGGCTGGGAAGGGGTTAACATCAGGGGCGATCAAAAGGTTAAATGTGTGCGTGCTCAGTGTTTTACTACTGTGGGGGAGGTGCATTTACTAATGGAAGACACTGATCTATGTTCCTGCAGGAACACAAGCCTTCTATACTGACAGAATGGCATTCTGCCTTGGTTACATAGGCAGACTGCCGTTCTGCCTGTGTAATGAACGATTGCCTGGTGCCAGCGGACATTGGGTTTGCCATACCCTCTAATAAGGGTCCCACTGTGCACATGCACAGCAGGAGTGAGCCTCCGGTGGTGTGCATGCGTGTCAGATACCTGGAAATGTAGGATCACATATATATATATATATATATATATATATATATATACACACAAACGTGATCCTGAGCAGCGTGTCCACCCTGTAGCAATAAATTTGCTATGAGGCAGTCGACAAGTGGTTAAGCCATCACCCATGTAGCGCTGAGAGATGACACTTCTATGACAAGGCTTTTTGACCCCCTGTAGCTAAAGAGATCCAATGCTATAGGTGAGCGCACAATTTATATGTTACTGGAGGTGTGAGGGACACTTTAAAAGGGTGTGGAGTGACAGAGAGGTATACACACGTAGATATTTGTTGAAGATTACAAGGGGGAGTCCAGTTGAAAGGTGTAAATTACTGTATTACACATATAGTTCTTACCCTTGAAGGAGTGCCTGAATGTATTGTAGACATGTGCAATTCATTTCTTTTTTTTTCGTTTTTCTTTTTTTTTCGTTATTTTCGTTCGTTCGTTTTCGTACGAATGAACGAACGATTCGCTAAAAATTTTAACGAATAACGAATCGTTCGAATCGAACGAATCCGAAAATAACGAAAATCCGAAGAAAACAAATTAGAAACAATGAATGTACGAATGAAGTAAATCCTAAAAACGAAAACAGGAACAACGAAAATGAAAATGAACGAAAAAATTGAGTAATGAGCACAGGCTTGTAACCTTTTGACAAATATACCCTGTAAAGGAAAGTTATCTTTGAATCAATGAATCCCAATACATTTAAATTTTTTTATTATTGTCAAATTCAATAAAACTAAAATATCATATATGTATTTATTCCACTGCTGTCATCTCAGTCTCCTCTTTTCACTCATCAATTATATGAGACTCAAGTTGATTAGGAAGTAGAAATGAGAGAAGGTCAATTATGAGGACAGAAAGAAACAATGAGATCAGTTTATCCATTTCAAGTACATCAGCTTTTTGATAAAGTAGCTCTTTATATTTGGACGGAATATTAAATTAGGTAAAAACACAATTATGGGTACATTAAAGGATGTATTAACTGCTGATTGCTCAGAAGTATTTATAAACTACTTGACATTCGCTATATCTATTTTAACATTCTTCTGACATGTTCCCTGTGTTGAGAAGACGTTTGCTTTACTTTAGTTTTAGTTAGTGAACTACTAGAGTGTTCAGCTGTGGGACCAGGCTGCTACTAGAAGGCTCCAATACTGCAAATGAGACTGAGAACCGGACACAGAGATCACTTTGAAACAATAAAAGTTTTCTGCTGTAACAAGTGTTTTTTTTTTTAGTTTATTATTGGAAGGATGTAGGATTTTTACTAAATTCCATTTTGTATTGTAGTAAATTATGTAGCCAGCAGCAGTGGGCTTTAGTTAAGCCCAACTGTACCTCTGCAGGAATGTTTCTCTAAGAACAGAGTATATATATTTTGTTTCTCTTTTACACATTGTTTAAGCTTGCTATATCAGAGTGTGCTAGATAGATATATTCCAGTGATACCGATTTTGAGAGTCTGGATAACCTGTGGGCCTGGGAGACCTGCTGAAGCTTACTGAGAGAGCTATTAAATATCTGAGCCACTTCCTCTTCTGTTTCTTCCCTTCTAGGCTTTTTCCCTGTGAGGTTGTCAGCTTAGAGATCAGTCTCTCCTAGGCTTTGGGGCTTGGCATAAGGAAGCATGCAGGGATCTCCCCTCATGGGATGAACCCCTGAAGGTGTTGGCTGCTGGAAAAGGAAAGTGTAGGGCTTTGGAGAAGTGAAGCTGAAACTATTACCTATACTGTATGTCAGCAGGTGGTGAGGTATGGTTGAGTGAGAAGATATACAGAAGAACCTTTCCTGCAGTCCTTCCCTTAAGGTGAAGATTGCCATATACTCTGAACCACAATCACCTGGGAGCCCAAGCTTTTCAGGACTGCAGCCAGCACAGTCTGTGATATTGAAAGTAACCATAAGAGACTTTGAAAGGGACGTTCAAGAGAGATCTGTCTGAGAATGAGGTCCAGTCTAATGTTTGAGAACCAGTGTTCATTGAGATTGATCCTCACCCTCCTTCGCTTATTACCATGTGCAATAAACTTTTATTTAAATTTTATAATTTACTGAAGTGACAAGCACCCATTATTTCTGAACATTCAGGGAAAAAAATACAAAACCTGAGATGATTGTTTCTAGGACTTTACTGTGCGTAGATGGACTTAAAGAACATTCAGTGTTTAATCTCTTCACGTCCATGCTATAACCGAAAGATGGCTACAGAGCAGCAGGCTTACTTTTCTGGGAGGGCATTCATGGATGTCCTCCCTTGATTCTGCTGCCCATGCGCCTCCTGCAGCATGTGGGCAGCTGGCTTTGTGATCACTGGGTTCTTCAAACTCAGCTGAGCACAGATCCGGGGAAAGGTTGTCCAATGACAGCTGATCACAAAAGTAAACACAAGCTGATTATCGGCTTTTCTTTCCTCATGCTGACAGCATGAGGAGAGAAGAATAAAGCCGATAACCAGCTTGTGTTAAAGGGACATAAACACTGATAATCAGGGCACTGATTATTAGTGTGCTTATTATCAGTGCAGTCCCAACAGTGGCCACTAGACATGTGCACAACAAAAAAATTTGTTTATTTTCGTTTCGTTTTTTTTTCGTTTTCGAAAAACATTCGTTTTTTTTTTTTCGTTTCTTTTTTTTCGTTTCCGTTGATTCGTAACGATTTGTACATTCATAAGTCGTCGGTGTTTTGAAAAATTACCTGCTTGCAAAATGTTATAACAAACTATGAAAACATTTTTTTTTCTTTAAAAATTTTTAGACTATTTTCCTTTATTTAGCAAAAACCCAGTGGTGATTAAATACCACCAAAAGAAAGCACTGTTTGTATGAAAAAAATTATAAAAAATTCATATGGGTATAGTGTAGCATGACTACGCAATTGTCATTCAGTCTGCAGTCTTTGACCATCTCCTGTACTATGTCTGGGGGCTCTTTCTAACAGACTCTCTAACAGAAGCCCTCTCTGCATCAGAGAGACTCCCCTCCAGGTCTCATTAGTGTACGCTCTTCCTGTATGTTCTTTATTTTTAAAAGATCATGGGAGGATCCTAGGGTAACGAAGACTTCTTAGGGGAGCATCCATGCCCATGTGGGGAGACCAGAAATATTTCTGCACCCAGGTGTCTGTGACCCTAGGATCCGCCCTGGAAGTAGGACCAAAGCTCTTTTGGCCATACTTCTCCTGGGTATCATATGAGTGCACTTTGTTCTTCACTCTGGTGTCCCATATTCAGTCAACAGCAGGTTAAAGACTGCTGTTGGCTGATGTTGCTCAGCTGGTTCAGACTCTGGAGAGATCCTGACTTTGTCGAGTTCCAACCAGATGCCTGGACCAACATCTGGCTCAGCCTTTCAGCGCATTGCTAACACCTGAGCCAGCCGCTCCCTGCCCCTCCACAGCCCAGTGCTCTAGTGAGCTCTGGAGGCTCAGGGCAGAAAGCTAGTGACTGACAGTCAGTTGCTCTCTGCTCACTAAAGACCGAGAACTGATCGATCAATGGTCTTGGATCACTCAATTCTCAGTGTAGAGGCAGCGGGGGACAGATGCAGTTTCGGATCAATGCTGCATCCACCTAGGTAAGTGAAAAATAGGATTTTTTGGTCATACTTACCTGTAAAAACCTTTTCTTTGAGTACATCATGGGACACAGAGTTAGGCTAATATTCATTACCTGCTGGGTTATAATTCATTTCTAGGTGAATGGACACTGGTAGACCAAAGGTCTTTAGACACGAATGGATCCTTCCTGTCCCATATAGGAAGTACTTTAGTTTTGTAGCAAGCACTAAATCCTCAAACAGAGAGGAGGGACCTCTGTGTCCCATGAAGTACTCAAAGAAAAGGATTTTACAGGTAAGTATGACGAAAAAATCTTATTTTCTTTTTCATACATCATGGGACACAGGGTTAGGCTAATATTCATTACCTGCTGGGACATCCCAGAGCAATAGCCTTGAGGAGAGGGAGACACCCTGCCAAACAATAGCCATCAGACCTTATACGGCAACCCGCAGTACACTGTGGCCAAAAGCCAAATCCTCGGCTGCTCGAACATCCACTTGATGAAATTTTGTGAACGTATGCACTGAAGACCAGGTAGCAGCCTTACAAATCTGAGCCACAGATACCTGATGGCGAAAAGCCCAGGAGGTTCCTACACCCAGATAGAATGGTAGAATGAGCTCTCCCCCCAAAGGGAGGAGCTTTATGTTTCAGACCATAGGCCTGAATGACCAATTGATGGACCCAATTGGCAATGGAAGCTTTGGAAGCTGCTTGCCCCTTCTTGGGTCCTTTTGGGAAAACAAAAAAGGAGTCTGATCCTCGGATCTTAGCAGATCTAGACAAATAAACCTTGATCGTCTCTCTTCCGCCGAACTAGGCTAAGAGAAAAAGGTAGGTAAATTAATTTCCTGATTTAAATGAAAGGCAGACACGCTTCTTGCCACCCTGTGGGATGGAGGCAATCGTGCTAGCAATCCTGTGCTCTAACCTGGTTGGGGCTGTGGACAGTTCATCCTTAGTGATAAAGGGTTAAGCAGCAGCGTTGACTGTAGGCACAATCCCAGATAGGCGCAGCGGCTCAGATTGCCCGAAAGCATCTGGTCCTTCAGGGGATACAACACTAGGGATACGACTAGGTTCATCAGGAACTACTAAAGAGAAAGGTGTGCCCTTCCCTGTAGTGTCAGTCCCGCTCCTATTTTTTGAAGACATTTACTAGGCACAAAAAGGGAGTACCTGGGTGTAGTATTAACACACCTTTAATAGGGGTCACCAAGCCCGTATGCAACAATCCTGCTAAGCACCTTTAGCCTGCCAAACAACACCTGGTGACTCACGTGACGCGGGGAAGGAGAAATGAACCATTGCAAATGCCTGGATCGGAGCCTGCTCTGTGTCCCACAGCTGCCTTCTGGAAGCCCTGCATGCTTGGCATATACAGCTTAAATAAGCTGGCTGTGTGCCGGAACATTCAGTGCATGCATACGCACGCGCTTGGTCCTGGCGAACGGGCATGGCTGTAGTCACGTATGATGCGAAACTTCATGTGCCCAGAAAAAGGCTACGGCACATGTGCGGTGAAGCCGCTTGCGCCATGGCCGCCAAACAAACTGCTGAGCCCAGCGGCGCTCTTGCAAATGCACGTGCACCATGTCGAACCAAGGCGAAATGGCGCATTGTCGTGCGCCATCATACAGGTAACAAACAGCCAGACACAAGCAAAAAAGGTACACTCTGCAAACACCCACAGCTAGCCCAAAAACTCAGCCGTATGGTCACTGCACACAGGTGTCCAGCCTCTAGCTAGCTTGACTGATTGTTACAATCCCTGGGACACCACACAATATTAAATAAAGGGGTTTCACTTACCTGTCCAGGTGCAGGGCAGCTTTGAATCTAAGAGCCCACTCTTAACCCTTCATGGCGGGTTCCTGTCACTTAAGGACTTTCAAGGACTGGGTGCACTTTTCATGTGTAGGGTTCACTCTCTTGGACCTGTACAGCACCCTGCAGGAATGCCTTAGGCTGTGGTGTCCAGGATTCCCCTTTTCAGGGTCCAGCATCCGGAGGACGCATTACAGGCAAAACCTTGCAGGATCTTGAGTCTTCTTTGTGAGGCTCAGGTACCATTATCTAAGCATATAAAGCCTGTGTCAAATGGATCCGATCAGTCAATCCCTTGATTCATTTAAGAACCGTTTGTGGGACTAGAGACCTGGAGCTAAGAGAGCACAAACAACCGTGCCACCCACTTTGCAGACTGGTAAAAAACTGAAGTGCTTCCTGTATGGGAGGGGTTATATAGGGGATCACTTCCTGTCTAAAGACCTTTGGGTCTACCAGTGTCCATTCACCTGGAAATGAAGTATAACCCAGCAGGTAATGAATATTAGCCTAACTCTGTGTCCCATGATGTATAAAAAATAAATATTATTTTTTGTAATCTTGAATTTCTCTTTTAAAAAAAAAAAAAAAAACATACTGTAGGTAAACAAGCTCAGAATTGCAAACTAAACTACATGATTCGACTGCAATAGTCTCCATTTTAAGGAAACATTCATTATACACCCTCTGTCATAACTAATGCTTAGAGCAGTAGGACCTACTCAGGTCTGATCCCTGCTTCCTTAGAGGAAGAAGAGAAGACCAAATGTTCCCTCCTACCCAGAAGCACCCGGAATTTACAAAAGCCCTGATGGACAAGCAGCAGCAGGGAAGTGCAGTTAGTTTGAGGACTCCTGATGGGAGATGTGCCTGAACCATCCGGATTTAACAAGCGCTTCTGACCATTTATTTAGTAGTCCACTTTGTCTGGTAAGAGGCTTATTTATGCGGTGTCACTTGGTGAATGCACAGGAAATTTGGAATGTGGGGACACCTATGAAATACATGGACTGTGGATTAGTTTAGTCTTGTTAATAGGACTCCGTCACTCCTTTGGTCTTCTGCAAGACGGCCTTTGTGGAGGAAGTTCCCTTCTTTTTTCACGCATTTGCCTTTTATCAAGTTTTTTTGAACTTTTTACCATTGTATGAATTTATTTATTTGTGGTTTAATATTCACATGTATGTTTTGATTTAGCGCAATTTTCTTGTATTTTTGTTTTTTGCTGTTAGTGTCACAATTGCCTAATTGGCTGCTTTATAACATATTGTTTACACGCTCCAGAGATGTTTTTCTATTTAAATATTATTGTGACCTACTATCTCACATTAGACCTAGAATTTGTAGAATTCCCCCGTCTGCCAACAATGGAGTGAATCTGCTAGGATTCAATTCACTAAGGGTTCAGTGAGCCAAACTTTGAGGCAAATCCTACTGAAGTCTATGAGGGATGAATCTTGTTAAATTCTGCCAATTTTTAGGGCTAAAAGGCAAACTGCTTTCAATAATGTGAAGCTGGACACTGCCACAGGGGACATTTACCAATGCAAGATTTTTTTTCTTTTAATTCCCTACAGCAAGGAGGGGATCTTTTCATGCAACTTCAAGGGCAACATTTAAAATGCACAAATCTTTTAAATAACATGATAGGGAATTCCTTAAATCTGTATGTGGTGTTAAGGAACAGTGTGAATTTTCACAGCAGTTTTATTTATGGATAGGAGGCCTAGCTGGTGTATGCTATTTTATCTATGAGGATATGGAAAGAAACATCATCATAGTACACAGAATGTGATTAGCACATCCAGTTCTTCTGCCCTGCTGTTGGGACCCCCCCCCCCCCCTCCCATGTCCCAGCAATTCTCAGCTCTTTTTAATCGAAACAACAGTTGCTGTATACACAAAGCAGCTCTGGCAGCTGCTGCTGTCAGAAAAAGCTGTCTGACTCAGTGATTATCAACAACACTGTTCAGACACAAATAGAAAGATACAAAATAACATTGTTACTTTTGCATCTATTATATTTCATTCATCTGAAGACCAAAGGTATGAACTTGGATCTTAATATTATATAATTTGAAGCAACCTGACAAGTAAAATGTCATAGGCGTCTGCTGCTGTCAGTCAAACTCCTGTGACAAGGGTGTGGGGGCATCGTTTTCTGGTGCTATGTGAGTCTATGGATGCACACATCCTAAATTGGGAGTGTTCCCATACAGGTGCCGTAATAGCAGCAGACTTGCTATGGAGGCACCCAGAACAGGGAGAAGCAGACAGCGCAAGCGACGGGAAAAAAAAAACTTTAGCCTTTAATATCACTTTAAGCTTTGCATAGACTTTTATGGGAATCAGTACTTGATATCTTCCTGTATGGGAAACTCACAGAGATGTCTGCTTGTGGTAGCTAGATATTTAAAGGATAGTTCCACTTTTGCAGTCAATTGAGAAACCCCCACTATATGTTTGTTAGGTGTTCCTATTCACAAAGCATGCCTATTTTTTAATTTCTTTTTTTTTTTTTATATCTTGCCTTGCCTTTTAAATGTTTCTCAGGAGGAGGTGTTCTCATTAACATCCAATGCAATAACCCAGCCTCTACACATTGGTTGGGTAGACAGTGTTTAAATGTAATTACAAATGATAATGAAGATCTGCCTGCACCATACAGGTAGGGTTATTTTATGGCAAACGCAGTTGCCCAGCCCCCACATAAACAAGGAGATCTACCTAGGAGTTTTTCCTTTGCTGTAGAGTCCAGGATAGAGCATCTAAAATGGTAAGCTGCATTTTCTAAATGTTTTTTTTTTTTTTTTTAAGTTATGCTATTGAAATAGGAACATGTAAAATTTAAGGTAGGTGATATCCCAATTTGGCTTTAATGTGGAAATACATATAGTCCTTATGTTCCTCCTTCATCAAACACACTCATTACTTATAATGAGTGTGTTTATTACATATAATAAACTGAACTTTTACTTTCTCCATCAACTCGTTTCTAACAGTTATTTTGTATCACTTGACTGTCCCTTTTAGATTCTAACCTCTAACGAGCAGGGTCCCCTGGATTGGATTGTAACTGTACTGTCTCCCTCTATTTTGTGCTGCATAAGCTATTGGCACTATATAAATCCTGTATCATATTAATAATAATACCATTAACTGCTAGGCTGTGCTGCAATGCTAGCAAGTTACATCAGGAATGTGTAGCACAGAAAAACTCCTGGAGAATCCGCAGTGGGTAAATCTGCATTTCATTTGTCTGTGTCTGTACAGGCAGGGTCCCCAAACACCTAAAAAGAAGCCAAAGTAAACCAGAATGCTGAACCAGACAAGGCAACCCTGGTAGACTTGGTGTACACTGTGGAGTTAGTGGAATTGGCTATTAAGAAATGCCTTTTGCTGACACAGGTGTATAATTAAGTACACAGCCATGTAATCCCAAGCATGAAATGTTGGCAACCCTGGAAGACTTGTTGTATACTGTGAAGTTAGTGGAATTGGCTATTTAGATGTACCTTTTGCTGACACAGATGTATAATTAACTACACATTAATGTGACCCCAAGCAACATATGTTGGCAATAGAATGTGCAGTACCAAAGAGCTCAATTTCTTTCAAAGTATCACCATCATAGGGTTCCTAATTTTGCTAATTCAGTACATCAGATTCCTTCTTTTCTAGAGGTGTCCTGTTCAACTGTAAGTGTAGTTATTAAGTGGAAAACTCTAGGACCAAAAAATGTTTAATCACAGAGTTGTGGGTCACACATAATCACAGAAAAGGACCATTAATTGCTCTATGCAGTGCGTACAAATCGCATATCTAGTTGGAGTGTTCTTGCAAAGTTTCTAACTAACTCTGAGAATGTGTCAAGAACTATGGGATTAACTTAGTCTTAACATGTGTTTACAGAAAGTTAACCGCTTCCCGACCGCCTCCTGCACATTTACGTCGGCAGAATGGCACAGCTGGGCAAAAGCACGTACAGGTACGTCCCCTTTAATTGCCCAGCCGTGGGTCGCGCGTGCGGCGGTGCGCTCGTGACCCGGTCGGGAGCTCCGTGACCACGGCCGCGGGACCAGCGGACCCGATCGCCGCTGGTGTCCCGCGATCGGGTCACAGAGCAGAAGAACGGGGAGAGGTCTGTGTAAACAAACCTCTCCCTGCACTTCCTACACTGCCTGTCACTGATCGGCTGTTCCCTGTCATCGGGAAAGCCGATCAGTGACGTCAGCCACGCCCCCTAATGTAAAAAAAAACACACACGTCACAGACCTAACCCCTCCCCGCCCCCTAGTGGTTAACTCTTTCACTGCCAGTGTCATTTATACAGGAATCAATGCATTTAAAAAGCATTGATTGCTGTATAAATGACAATGGTCCCAAAAATGTGTCAAAAATTTCCGATGTGTCCGCCATAATGTCGTAGTCACAATAAAAATCGCTGATCGCCGCCATTACTAGTAAAAAAAAAATATTAATAAAAATGCTATAAAACTATCCCCTATTTTGTAAACTATAACTAGTTTAGCTATAACTTTTGCGCAAACCAATCAATAATCACTAATTGCAATTTTTTTTTACCAAAAATATGTAGAAGAATACGTATCGGCCTAAACTGAGAAAAAAATATGTTTTTTTTATATATTTTTTGGGGATATTTATTATAGCAAAAAGTAAAAAAACATTGCATTGTTTTCAAAATTGTCGCTCTATTTTTGTTTATAGCGCAAAAAATAAAAACCGCAGAGATGATCAAATACCACCAAAAGAAACCTCTATTTGTGAGAAAAAAAGGACGCTAATTTTGTTTGGGAGCCACGTCGCACAACCACGCAATTGTCAGTTAAAGCGACGCAGTGCCGAATCACAAAAAGGGGCCTTTGGCTGCAAATTGAAGTGGTTAATAAGACCATAAACAAGGTGAAAGAAAGAATGAAAGATATTGATTTTCAACCAGTCAGATATACAACTGTGTCCTGTTAGTTGATTGAAAGAACACTAATGGTTTGGGAATGTTTTTTATGACTTGAAGTAGGGTTCCAGGTTTAAGAGAAAAACAACAACACTGCAGTGTACACATTTATTTAGTTAAATTATTTTAAATTACTTACATCATTTGTGAGAATATGTATAACCCCCAATGCGCAAAACAAGGTCTGTAGAGACAATGCATACTGATATAGTAATAGAAGGACTTGACTAGCTTTCACAGAGCACTGACCACAACAAGTATTGGCTATCCAACTTCACTACTGGTCTTTCTGATGACTTGATGCAAGTCCCCCCAGCAAATGTTCACCAAAGCCTTCCTGATGAAGTAGAGCCATAGCTCAAATGAAAGAACCAAATTTATATTAATTCCCTTGGTTTCAGGATAAATAAGTGGGTGTTTCCCAATACTCTAGGCCAACCTTTCCCAACCAGGGTTCTGTTAAACCTTACAGTTCCGCCAATGGATGCTTGAGCTATGAGTGGCTAGAAATATGGATTCTAATTTCTGCCTACATACTTCTACACTTTTCAGCTTCTCAGACTGGTTACTAAATATGGGA